>VWYI01028725.1:76232-208732 GCA_013399455.1 Anthoscopus minutus
CAGCCGCAGCCAGGCCGGGGAGGTCGCGCCGCCCTCCCGCCCCGACCCCGCAACCACCGGCCCGCCGCCCCAGACACCCTGACTCTGCCGCCGACCCCTCGTTCCGCCTTCCCGCTCACCCGCCCGTGCCCCCGAAGGCGCCGCTAAGGAGGCCCGGGCCGCCCTGAGCCCGGCGGCCGCCCGGGGCCAGAGGACACCGCGGAGAGCGCCCGACGCCATCGCCCTAGCGCGCAGGCGCGGCCGCCGCAGGCACGGCGCAGCGGAGTGGGGGCGGAGCCAGGGTCAGGGGCGGGGCCAGGGTCAGGGGGCGGGGCCTCCCCGGGACTGGCGCTGTTGCCGGTACCGACCCTGGCATTAATCCGCCGCTGGTGCTGCAATACTGACGCGAGATTAATGGACGGAAAAGACATCGGTGCGGTATTTTGCTGTGTCTGTCATTGTCTGAAGCCGGGCAATAGGAATTTATGGCAGGAACTGCCTTCCAGACGCGGGGAGCATCCGCCAGAGCAGCTGGATCGATGCTCAATCGGCTCGATGCCGTTCCCGGCGGCGTTATGCAAATCGCCTTCTTTGTATCAGTATCAATATTATTAAAGTCAATACCCAAATGTAATCGGCTTATCCCCATGGAGCCAGGGGAAGGTGGACAGCAGAAATAGCATGTTAATTTAGCGATGTGATTCTTCAAATATAAGCAATGTATTATTGTAAATAAAATCAATATGAACATTAAAGGATTTTGCAGTTTACTTCATTATGTAAACTCTGTGGTAGTTGAACTCATTCTCCTTCAGTTATTCACATCAGCCATAATAGGTAATGTCTCTGTAACAATTTACATTATAAACCTTTGCTGCTCAAAAACTATCACAGACAATTTGTCATTAAAGCCATTCCTTCTAATAACAACATTAATTTTAAACCTAATAACTGAATGAAGATAATAACTGAATCACAAAAATATATCTGAGATACAGCATGCCTGAAATGGCGGCTTTGTTGCAGATGAAGAATAGGATCCTTTCACTTATCCCAAAGAAAGGTCTATTAATGTCATTTTAAGGATGGTATCTTAATTCAGCCAACTCTTTTACAAAGGAGTATGCAGTGAAGTTACTCAATTATTTAATAAAGTCGTTAACTCAGAGCCCAAACTTCCAGTACAGATGCTGCTGCTGTTTTCCATGAAGCAGTGTTTGGCACCTGTCCCACCTCTAAAGTCCACAGCACTGCGGGGACATTGGTGTCAGGACAGCACTGGAAGTGGGGACCTTGGCTCCCATTGACTCGGGCTCAGGCCTCACTGCAGCCTTGGATTGTGGCCAGCTACTTCTTACATCAGCTCTTCATTGCTGGGCATTTATTTTCTGAATTATGTTTGAGTTTTCCACAGCTGTGTTTCAAGTTTACAAAGCACACAAATATATTTGCAAATACACTGTAAAAATGTTGTTAATCTGTACAGCAGATATACTGTAGATCTAAAAGGAGAAAGGGCATTCATTTTCCTAGAAACTAAGTATATTAATAGATTTTGGAAGGACAAAGAGAAATTACATTATTCTTACGAAGGCAAAGTTCTGTGCGGACAGAACAAATCCCAGCTACTCTAAAATGAAAACCACTGAATGGGAGACCAAAATTTTCTTCAGAGCTGATGTCTAATGTGGCAAGCATTCTTGGGAAATAGCGATCATCATTCTTGCTGTTTGCAGATTAAAGGCCAAATGTAGAGTTTGTCTCACATAATAAACATATAATAAGAAAATAATTCAACAGCTCCAGGTTCAGTCACACAGCTCATGAAATCCTGCTAAAATGATGTAGTCGCCGTCACAGGCGGGATGTTAGTTGCAACAGGCGGTGCTACTTTTTTTTTTGTAGTAAGTGTTAGCTGACTTCTCTTTTTCTGGTGCAGAGCTCCGCAGTACATTTACCGTAGGCAGACCGAGGCAACGGGCAGTGTCGTTTCCGTCAGGGCAATGGAAATGCCCGAGGGGCAGCGCTTGCGCCCACTCCGCCGCCTTTGAGGGGAAGGGGCTGCCGGCCGAAGGCACGAGGGGCGGCAGGGGGCCCTGCACCGAGGCTGCAGAGCCGATCCCTTCTCTTTCCTGTCGGGGTCTTCGCCGGCCTGCGCTCCCAGCTCCCGGGGGGCCCGCGACCCTTGGACTCCTCCTGCCGGGAGGAGCGCCCTGCAGCCTCCGCCCGCGCAGGGGCGCCGACGCCGCCGCTCCCGCTGTCCCTCCCTCTCCATGGTCCTCTGCCCTCCGCCTTCGCCCTCCGCTTCCGGCGTTGCCATGGGTGCGCAGCTTCCGCTTCCGGCTTCCTTGGTACGGGTTCTCCGCTGGAGGCGGCGATGGCGGCGGCGGCGTCGTCCTCCTCTTCTTCTTCCTCCTCCTCTTCCTCCTCCTCTTCCTCCTCCTCCTCATCTTCTTCCTCCTGTTCTTCCTCGGCGGCGGCCGCAGGCTGCCAGGAGGGCCCGGCGGTGGCGGCAAGGCCTGGCTGGAGCGAGTCCCAGTTCCGCCGCTACTCTTTCGAGACGCGGCCCATCCCGCGGCTCAGCCACAGCGACCCCCGCGCCGAGGAGCTCATCGAGAACGAGGTGAGGGCAGTCCCGGGTGCAGTCACCTCCTCATCCCTGCCCTGTCCGTCCGGGGACTCCGTTGTAGCCGCTGTCCCGCTTCTCTCTGTTGTAGCGGACATTTTTCTTCGGTGCTACAACGCTGAGTTGTGAAATTAGCAGGAAACGTTTGTTTCGTTTGTTTTAAGCCCTTTGTTGTCGGGATGGAAGTTGTGAGAACGTGGTTACATATTGATTGTTCTCTTAAGTGCGAGCGACCACATATGTAAAGGTTCCTTTGCAGTGGTGGCTCTTGTATTGTCTCTGTACCAGCTCAGCCTCGTTTGGTAGTTGGGTTTTTTAAGGAAAGTCTGCAAGAAGGGAAGTTGTGTATGCACAGGTTGGGAACACAGTGCTGCCTTGGTTAGGTTGCTTACTGCTGGTAGATGAGGAGATAGGCCATGACCTTTGTCTTCTTTTTTTAATGTTTTTTTTTTTTCTGTAGAAGAGTTGGTCGGTTTTTTGATGGCTGGTTACTTGCAGTCCTCTGAGAAAAGAGATGAGTTGTGTTTCTGGATTCAGAGGGATCTTTTTTCTGGCATTTACCCCTTCACAGCTGAGGCTGGAAGTGACCAGCCAGAACCTACTGTGTCTCCTGGCTACGTGGCAGGATCAAGCAGGCCCAGAAGTGTTGCCAGTTAGTGTTTGTCTAACCTCGCTGATAGAGATTGGCTAAGTAGATAGTGCAATCTGTCCCATTGCTACCAGGAGCTTACTGTAACCTCAGGCCACTACTTTCTTAAAACTTCCTATCATGTCTTGCTTGGTTTTCTCCCCACAACAAGGTATATGATTACTTCAAATGCCTTTTCCAGTTCCCCATTTGAAAGGGAGTTTTTGTGGGTGCAATAATGAATGTGTTTGTTCTTAAGTTCAAGAGGTCTTTGGATCAATAAACTTCCTGTTTCTCTCCAGGAGCCAGTGGTGCTGACAGATACGAATCTGGTTTATCCTGCTTTGAAATGGGACCTGGACTACCTCCAGGAAAACATTGGCAATGGGGACTTCTCAGTGTATAGTGCCAGCACACACAAGTTTTTGTACTATGATGAGAAGAAAATGGCCAATTTTAAGAACTTCAAACCCAAGTCAAGTAGGGAAGAAATGAAGTTTTCCGAGTTTGTGGACAGACTCAAGGAAATACAACAAAAAGGGAGTGCTGAGCGGTAAGTGATATGTGGAGTATGGAGGTTTCTCTGTTTCTTCAGACCTAAGTAGGAGCTAAGTTTCTCTTCAGTGGATGTTGATGATTAAAATGTCTTGAACTTTTTGGACTTTTTTTTGTTTCTTTTTAATAGTCCTGCTTTTCCTGCAGGTCTTCTAGTTGACAGCAGCCTTGTTACCTTATTAGAAAAGTCATATCAAACAAACTGTTCACACTAGCTGTGGGAATTTATTTATTTTTTCTCCTCTGTGTGAGGCAGCGTTTGTATAGAGAAAGAATTAAGCTTCACTTTTTTTGGTAGACAGTGGTATTGGTAGAGAAGCTTGTTTGATGAAAAGGTACAGGCTGTGACATTCAGTCTTTCCTACAGAATCCCAAGGCAGCTGGAGCTAACCCTCTTTGGGAAATACGAGGCCAGGTTGTACACGTGCTTTGTATTGGTAGTGATGGCCTGTGCCACTAACAGAGCTGTGAGTTATTGAGAGGAGTTTCAAGTGGACATGGAATATAACTATCAGCAGCTGTACTTAAACCCGTAGTGTTTTCAGTCACAGCCCTCACAGATGTTTAATTACATCTTAATTGGAAGCAACATGCCCACTTGTCATTTGTGCCTTTCTCTTCTTTCTCAGCTTTGGTTGTACTTTTTCCAAGAGAGAAGGCAGTCTTTGCTCTTAAAAATGCGTTTTCTTCCAGCATTGCAGACAGCTGTCTGTAATACTGTGATAGTTGGTACAGATGCTTGATTCCTCTGATCCTCTGTGTCTAAATGTGAACATGGCTTTAAGTAACTTCATACTGAAATATGCAGGCTCTCCTGAGCCCTCTTTTTCCTTCATGTAGTTCTGCTAGAAGAGGTAACTGATATTGGAGGTGAGTTAGAGGGGTAGCATTTATCTAGGAATTAGACATTAACACATTTGATAATTGCTGGTCTGTTTAGAGTTTCCTCCTCCTGCCCTGTGAGAGGGTTGTTCTTTCTTAAAATTATCTTTTTCCCTTGTAATTGTTCAAGTTGAATCTTTTCTCTGAAAAGATCTGTTCCCTTCTGTACTGGGAAACCTTACAGAAAAGTTTGGGGACTTTTTTGAAACTGTTTCCTTCCACAGATGTTGAAGCTGTATAGTGATAGAACAGAATCTCTAGAAACTACTTCTCTGTTTTGAGATCTTTCTGAAGAGACAAGAGTATGTCTGTGTTCATGACAAAGCTTTATACGTGATTTCTGCTTTCTGTCTTGGACAATCCAGGCTATACCTACAGCAAACACTGAATGACACAGTTGGAAGGAAGATTGTGGTGGATTTCCTTGGCTTCAATTGGAACTGGATTAACAAGCAGCAAGGGAAACGTGGCTGGGGTCAACTGACTTCTAACTTGCTTCTTATTGGCATGGAAGGTAAATAGCATCCTCAGATTGGAAGATCTCAGATCCTCCATCCTCAGATGGAGGAAGGGTTAGATTACATCAGGAGTTCTGTATTGCAGTTCCAGAAGGTCTTTCAAATTGATTTTCCTGTAGTTTCTGTGTGTTTCTTCAGAGGAGATAGTTTAAAGCTTGGCATTGGGAAGAAACTGTTGTCACACCTTAACTTGGGTTATAAAGAGGAAACAAGGAAAAGAATAGTCTGTATTTTGCCAGGGATACTATGAGTGCCTGAATGTAATGTGCTCATGGAAAGACTCTTTTTGATGATGGTGGGACTATGTTTCCAGTAACTGCTGATCATATCCTGCGATCTTTTTACTGTTTGCATGCTTCAGACACTGTAGATTTTAAAAACTTGAAGCCTGCAGATTCAAAATGCAGAAGGGTTTGCAAATTGAACAGTGTTAGACTTCTGGGCTTTTCTGAGTATGTCCAATATCTGCCCAGGAGGAAATCCGATTATTTTATGAAGCCTTTTTTCTTATTTGAGCTAGTACAGCATGGGGAGGAATTCTCTTTTGATTAAGACCTGAGGTTTTTTTTCTTGAAAGGGTAGAGGACAGTGGGAAACTTGAAGATGGGTAAATCTGAAAGTTATCTGGATAGAATTCCAAATTCATGTTGAGCCTGACTTAGAGGCAGGTGCCTTGTAAGACAGAGGTACCACTAGGCTGTTGACAAGGAGAACATTATTTTAGAAAGTAATCTCATAACTGGGCACCATTCTGTGAAGTCAGAAGGCCTATAATCAATGTGGCAAACATATCCAATTATAATTGTTCAATTACACAACTTGGATGTTTTTTTCGCCTTTGCTCTAAGTCATACTCAACCTACAGTAGTTTGTCTTTGCCGCTTGTTTTACTAGCTGAGAGAACACAATATAAAATCAGTGAATCAACACTTCCTTACAGACAATATGATTACTAAAATCCTATTAACAGGTTATGCACAAGAACCAAGGAATTGTCTTGAACCAGCATGTGCTAGAAAAAGGAATGTTTTTAGAGCAGCATGTGATCATATGATCTATTTAATGAAGTTATGGGGTTAAATGTTATCTTAATTCTTGCAGGCCAAGAGAGTAATACCTGAATTGGTAAACAGCCTGGAAAACACTTGTGAGTGGTACAGAACACCCCACTGTATTTAAAGATTCGATTGAATATATGATCTAATGGCAACACTCAAGCACTGTTGATCAGACTTAAGCAGGTGCTATTGGGAGCTCTAGTGACAGAGATTGCTTACTTGTTTTAGTGCAAAACTTCTAGGACTTTTTTTCAAATCCCACCACTGAACTCCTTTTTCTCTAGACTAAAATTCTTTGACAGTCTGTTCCATAACTTGTCATTTAAACAAAGTGTTTTATGAAAAAACTTCCCATCAACATTCAGCATCTGCTGTTCATTGAAACAGGCTGGAAATTCTAAATCTGTGGAGCTGAAGTTGCTGAATATGGATTTAGAATGGAAATTAGTAGCAACTGCTTAATAAAGACTGACTGATAGAGTGATCAGTTTGTAACATTCCTGTTGTTATTTTCCTTGTTTAGTTTCTGAATATGTGGGAGTATATTTTCTGTCTTTAGCAAGGAATATAACTTGTTTCTCTGATTTCATACCTGTACATGAGAGTATCTTAATTATCTTTTCTCTCTGTGTAGGAAATGTGACACCAGCTCATTATGATGAGCAACAGAACTTCTTTGCTCAGATTAAGGGTTACAAGAGGTGTATCCTGTTTCCTCCTGATCAGTTTGAATGCCTCTACCCTTATCCTGTGCACCATCCATGTGACAGACAGAGCCAGGTAAGAGTAGCAGATCTGTTCTCTGCTCCACGCTAAAAATGGGCATTTGTAAAGAGGCTAGGTGGGAGGAAGCTGTACTGTAGTTAAAGCTGCAAAACACTTGGTGAGCTTTTTCAAAACCTCTGTTCAGATTTGTTAAGTGGGGAATGCATTGGTGGAAGGATCAATTGTCTTCTATTTATATCTTGTCCTGACTCACAAGTGCTAGGGCCATAAAAACCTTAGTGATGGCACAACGGGGCTGCAGTTGCTACCTTCTCTGTCCTGTTTCATTAATCACTTGGTCAAACACAAATTTGCTGACCGACAAATTGCAAGATTCCCTCCTGTATGGTACTTGGAGGGTACTGCAGGACCTCACAGTGAAGTTAAGATACAAATGGAAATGTAAAAGCCATGTAGGGAAGACCAGGATGATTTGACACTGAGAGCCAGTAATGAGGACTGTCATTGCAGGAAGTTTTTCTGAGTTTCTTTATGTTTTATTCTATTAGGTGGACTTTGACAATCCTGACTATGAGAAGTTTCCGAACTTCCAGAATGTGGTTGGCTATGAGACAGTGGTGGGTCCTGGGGATGTGCTGTACATACCTATGTACTGGTAAGAAGGATGGCAGGACTGCAGTGTGATAAAAAAACAGAGGTTTAAAATGTTTTGTACCTAGTGTTGGGTTGACTCTTAAAAGTATTTTGTTTTTACTTCTCCAGTAACTGTGGTATTTTCTTTGGTATCTTGGGCCAGTATGTTTCTAATTCCTGTCTATTGGATAGGAACAGTAATCCTCCCTGACACACATTAATTGTACATGTACTCACTAACACATGTGAGAAAAGGATCTATATTTAAATAAGGAGAGCTTTCTGGAAGTTTTGAGGTTTTGATGCAGGAGGTATAGGGCAAGGCTTGTCTGGTGCTGTCTGAACTCATCATCCAAGGTATTTCATTGTAAGCTACAGTAAGAGTTTCTTTTCTTTTTTTTATGTGATTTCCATGCAGGTGGCACCACATTGAGTCTCTCCTGAATGGGGGGATTACCATCACTGTGAACTTCTGGTACAAGGTGAGTACAAGCACAACTTGAATAGCTCCATCCCAGAGGATTTTTTCAGGTAGAGATGTATTGGCACACACTGTCAATATGACAACTTCATGGCACCAAGTCCTTTGCTTCTGGAAGCTATTTTTTCCTCTTCAGAGTTGTGTGTGTGAAGAACTGGGTGATTGGGGGAAGGTGGAGTAAGCTGCCAATACGGTAAGCATGTAAATGAGCTCTTTTTGATATTTCAGGGTGCCCCAACCCCAAAGAGAATTGAGTATCCATTAAAGGCTCATCAAAAAGTGGCGATAATGCGGAACATTGAGAAGATGCTGGGAGAAGCCTTAGGAAATCCACAAGAGGTATGGAAAAGAACCATGTGGTCACTGCTGTTGAAATCGTTAAGGCATAATGCAAAACTTGAGATGACAGCTGCTTGGCTCTCTAGGTGCCACAGTGAGGGTAGGAGAAAGCAGGATTGCTCTTTTGCTGGTTCGTCCTGCAGTCTTCAGAACATCATTTGCTTACAAAAAGGCAAGCTTTTAAAATTATAATTCTGGAAAGGACCACTACAAACTATGAAGTAATTGTTCTTGTATGTGGGAAAAAGTGTACTTGGACTTTGGGCACTCCAGGAATGTTGTTCCCAAACACTCCTTAGCCTTCTGTGCAGCAATGATACCCATTATTTGCAAAAAACAAAACTAACTGTTTCACCTGTTGAATCCAAGTCTCTTAAATAAGAGAAATCTCCTCTATTAAGTCATGTGCTTAATCTTTAACATGTGTCTTGCTCATCTCTGAATTCTTTGCAATCTTAAATGTCTGGTAAATAAAATAAAAAAAAACCTGAGATACTAAGTCTAAAAAGGCTGAGCTACTAAGAGAAGATCTGATCATCTGAAAATGGAAATGTAGGTCGAGGATAGAAATGTTTTCATGGTCTGTAATCCTTACCACTGTGCAGAAACTCCTCTTTAGTCTCTCCTCTGAGATTATTTTACTGCCATATCATTCTAAACTTTCCTCCATGATTAGGCAGTGCTGAGATGTGGGAGTGGTCTTGACTGAAAAAAAAAAAAAACTTTAGCAAAATCATCGGTCGTAGCTCCCCTTCTTACTGACCCCAGGGACCAGAGAGGATTCAATGAGTGTGAATGTTCTTTCTCTGCCCTGAAAAAGGCAACCTATGATGACTATTGACTCCCTTTAATAGCATCTACCTAGAAATCACAAATGTTGGGTGGAAAGTGAAAATGTTTCAAGCATATTTCCACTCTGGATGGAATGTTTTGGTGTCACCTGAAGTCAAGTGTTGACACAGAACCCTGCAGTTTTGGTAGGGTATTTTAAGAATGTGTTTGTGGGTGTCCCAGTGTTTTTCTAGAAAATATTTTGATTAGAAAATACTTTGAAAGTGATCATTAGGATCTTGGGCTCTCTGATGCAGAGGGAGCAGGCTCTGCACTGCCATTTCTGTGTCTTGGCTAATGACCTGTTTTTGCTTTGAACAGGTGGGTCCCTTGTTGAATATGATGATTAAGGGCCGGTATGACTAATGCCTGGTGCCCCTGGCAATGTTGGAGCTGCTTTTTCACAAGCAATGGAAGATACTGAGCGCTAGTATTGCACGCAGCACTTAACAGACTGATGGGTTTCCTGGCCTATCCTGGCCCCACTACAGATAAGGGGCTACTGGAACTGCAAAACCATTAGTACCCTATTCATCCTCCACTCTCATCTAACTGAACCTCCCAAGAAACAGTCTGCACTTATTGGAAGCTGGATTCATGCTCACTAACTTGTTTATTTTCTTCCCTCTGCCCTGTTTGCCACAACAAGGAGCATGGCTTCTGGCACTTGGATGTGTTACTTCAGGATTTTCAGACATATGAGGAACAGCTTGGGGGATAACCAGGAGCAATATTATTTCCTCAGCCTCATGGGGTTTGGACCTCCTGGCTGGGTTTGTGTGTTGGTGTCAGCAGTGGATATAAGGTGGGAAATGTTAGGTTTCACAGTCCTCTGTTGTTAGAGGACCTATCCCTGCTCAACTCTGGCACCTTTGTGTATTAATGGAAACAAACATGTGAGATGGCCTGTGTATGTTGAGCAACACAACAAATGGTTCAGTTAATTCAACCTAAGACATCTACACTTTGGATGTAGTACAGGGTAGAGATCAGAATGAACTTACCTAGTGTGTGAGCACCAAATCCTATGCTTTCCAAATAACATCTGTCTTGTATGAGTCTTGATAAATCTCCTTTTTGACAGCTTTTTCTGGGGAGTGAAGGATTCTTTCCTGCTCTTCTGAAGCTGCAGTATAGTTACAAGGGGATGTAGCATTATGAAGGGAGATGCATAAATGCCAGGACACTCTCCAAGTCTTGAATGATTAAGCCACATTTTTAAATTAAATTTCCAAGCGATGCTGAACTCAGCTGTCAAAACACAGTGTCAGATAGGTACAGAGTATCACTTCTCCCCACTAGGGGTACTGGCTCCTCAGACTAAAAAAGGAAAGTGCCATTTTTACTGAAAACTGCAAGAACTCAAGTGTGTGTGGCTGCGCACAGGTGCGCATGTTTGTGTGATTTTGTGTGGCTCCTGTCCATCAGTTAAATCCATGCCAGTATGTGGTTCTTTTCCTTGTACAGTCATGTGAAAGAGTTCAGGGCTTTTTGTTTAAATACTATTAAGTTTATCTTGATCCTTTTTGTGTTCTGGGACTTGACATGGCAGACTGGGAAATGACAAGACCAGAGCACAGGAACCAGATAAGCCTCTGTGTGAATCCTCACTAATCACTCTGAAAAATAACTTTGCTTTCCTCTTTCTCCTCTTCCATGCTGAAGCCTTGGGCTCATGTGGAAGCTGGCTTTTTATTCCCTGAGGTATGCTGCACTGCTGTCCCTGGTTTGGGGGGCAGTGCAAAAGTCTTGTATTTTTGATGCGGTTGTATTGGATCCCAAGAGCTAGACGTGGGAGAAGCTGTTTCATAGCCCACAAAGCTCATCCCAGAAAGTGTAGAATTTGTTTTGTTGAGATTTCCCAGTGTTTTCCCTGTTGTGCTGGGCTTGCTTTGATGTGGGTTCTGAAAAAAGTGTAACATGCTACTTCAGTGCTCCATTTTTTGGTCTCAGATCCCATCTTTTGCTAGGACAGCTCACGCAGCACTTGCAGTGGGTTTGTATTTCACAAAAGTGAAAGGCTTCTCAAACAGGAGGTCCTGAGGCAAGTTTTCTGACTGCTTTACTGGTCAGAATAAATGAAGTTTATTTGGCAGCTACAGGGTCCTTGTTCAAGAAGTATGTGTCACTGAGTAGTCTGACTGCCATGTTGCAGACTCTCCAGAGCTGTGGTTAGATCCAGATGATGGTCACTCAGCTGGATGCTTATCAATGCTCAGCCTTTGGACAGCTGGGGAAGAAGCTTCTGACTGGCCAAAAGCAAGGCCTTCCCGGGAATCTTGGGCACATGCCCTTTGTTGAAAGATGCTCAAGCTAAATCCCATTTCTGTGCTATTTATTCAGCACATGGTAGTCTTCAGTACTGGTTGTTAGACACCATCAACTCTTGAAGCTCAGGGTGGGAGTTCATTTCCCATGTGGACAGAGAATGGTACTTAGAGAACTTTTAGGATCCTCTTCTTTTTTTTTTTTTTTTTCCTTTTATTTGCCAAAGGTCTAACTTTTAAAGTGTCTGAACAGGTTTTGCTGCACTTGATTTTGTGAAAGCTCATTTACAATGCACTGATGGACTGACTCCCTCCCCTTCCCTTTTGACCTTGTGCTTTCAATGCCCCTTGCCATGGTATTGGGAAGCTGTGTGTTCTCTGCTAGGGGTGTGTTTGCAGGGGGTGGGGTGTGACAAACACATGGTACCTTCTGAAGTGTAGTTCTTAAATACAACCAATGTTGAACAACAGAATGGTGTGGCTTATATTTTGTGAGTGGCTGTGTAGAACAGCTGTATAAGGACATGTGAGTATAAAGCTGCCTTTCAGTCTGACAACTGCACTTGTGTTCATCGCTGGTGAAGGCTGTTGATCTCCAGAACTGCCTTCCAAACAGCAATACCAACTGCATTATTGTGTCTTCACAACTTTTTCCATACTACTTCCGTACACCTGAAAGGAAAGCTGGGAATACGATGGTGTCCTCATACCCTGTCAACGAGAAGTGTTGGTGGGAAGGGAAAAATTCCCCTCCCTGCTGACCTGAATGGTGTCACCATACTCTAATCACTTACTGGGTGAT
The DNA here is from genome assembly GCA_013399455.1 of Anthoscopus minutus. NCBI lineage: Eukaryota > Metazoa > Chordata > Aves > Passeriformes > Paridae > Anthoscopus > Anthoscopus minutus. The sequence goes on from VWYI01028725.1 coordinate 88,558, forward strand.
GGAGCAAACTACACAACCAGGCCTAATGAACTTAATTGTCACAGAGATTTTGGGGGGAAGCTTCCTGTTTGTACCTGTGCTGTATGCTAGCAGCCTTGGGAGATGGAGTCCTCTCTACCTAGTAAATGCAAGTAAGTCTTTGGTAATATTAACTCTACAGCAATCTTGAAATCTAACCATTGGTGAAATGTTGACTAATTCTGAACAAATGTCTTAAGATGTAATAAAATAGGGAAGAGTTGAATAGTAGGTGAGGGATGTTGGCATGGTGGGAGAGAGATGCCTCAGCCTGTGCTATCCTAACTGGCATTCTCTCCTCACACCCTTGGAGGACAGGGTGAATATGAAGGGATTAGGAAAGCCACTTGCAGGAAGTCTTACTGTGGATGCTCACCCTTCCCTGCTGTGCCTGCTGGGATGATCATCTCTGAACACCCTTGCTTCTGTTCCACTGAACTTTGTGATCTGCTATGTCTGAGCCTTTCTGCTCTGTTCTTGCCTCTTGGATAATGTAAAGGTGGCATCACAAAGCTCAAAAATGTTTAGTTGTGCAAAGAGCAGAGGAAAGTGAGGAATGAGAACTGTGTAATTTGAAAACTAAGTCAGAGGCCAAGATTTTTCACTTGTACTTTTAGTAATTTTCTTTTATTTTTTATTAACTTAGGTCCCTTAATACCTTATCTTTTTTTCTCCTCATTTCCCTGTTCCTTAAAATGTGGGATTCTTTTGAGAAGTCTTAATCCTTGTAAATCATAGCTGCAGGATCTTACCTGTGTAAAGAGAAACACATGGGTTTTTTAAGTGATCTACTTGTTCGCCTCCTTGTTGATCAGATTCGTGCTCAGCTTAAGGAAATTTGGAGTGATAAATCAGGTCCAAGGCGAAGCCAAGAGGTGGGGATCAGGCCTGAGTTGAGGTATCAGACACAGCTGCAGTGCAGGGGCAATCTAACTCAGTTGGGGGGCAAGGGGTCACCCTTGGCATCAAAGCAGCTCTTGAGAGATAGAGGGGCAGGCCTAGACCGAGACTTCTTTTGTTTGCAATGGCTCTTATCAATGATGAAGCTGACCTTGAACACAGCCAAATGTGCTTTAAAGCCTTAGAATGGGGGTAGTGCTCTCAGAATCTCAACAATCTCCTGGCAGGCCTTTGTTAATGCATGGTCTCAGCCCTGGAAGGAGAGCAGCAACTGCAGCAGAGGTACTGCCTTTGCTCCTGTGCTTTTACACTTAGAGAAATGCATTTCTGCCTCGTGTGTGTGAGAAGATTCCTTGCACTCTTGCTTCTGGTCTTCATCTTCTGTTCCTGTTCCGGAACAGAAAGCACCTCTCCCATCAATATCCTTGGAAGCCCTGAAGCCACCATCTTCCCTGGGCAGTTCTCTGCATTGGTGCTGCCTAGAAGGAAAGGGAAAGATGCTGTTACTGTGACAAACACATGTAAAGTAAGTTCTAATTACTGCCTTGAAAAGTCAAATATTTGTTGCAAGCAGAGGACTAATTGTGGGGGGAGGCAACGGAAGTCGAGGCTCTTGGAGTGTAAGTGGAACAGATGCCTGGACGCCTTGGGGAAACGCAGCTTTCCTCTACAAATCAGAGCTTTAAATTACAAGGCTTTTACCAACGAGAACAGTTGTGGGAAGTCGTCTGCTCTCATTTGCGTAATGGCTTCTGTCACTGGTGATTAGACACAGGATGAAGGAAAAGAAATTTGACAATTAGGAATGAGCGATCATTAATCAGAATCTTTGTTAGAAGGAGGGAAGGGGGGAGAATATCCCACAAACAATGGAGACAGCCGCTAGAGCCACAGTGAAGTCCACAAGATGCATAACTAAGTGCTCCTGTTGCTCCACAGAGCCATCTCTGCCCAGGTATGGAGCTGGAAAGAGGATTATGTCTTGTTTGGAAAGCTTGGGGAGGAAGGCAGCATGGCAGAATCCTTCCAGTCCTGTTCAGTGATTCTCAGATGCCTACTTAGTAAGGGAGAGAGATATCTGGGAGACCAGTCCTTCCCCCATTGACACCTTGTGCTTCTATCTCGGAGCGTGGCCACAAACTGACAGTGAAAACCAGAAACAACGTCTTAAATTTTCTGTCTTCTTTCTCCACATCTTGCATGCAGTTTGTGGTATGGAGGAGAGCAGGCAGGGGCCTTGACTGGCATGCAGAAAGCTTAGGATAGGCAACATGAAAGCAGTTCCAGACTCTTTTCCTGATAATGTCATTTTCTACAAGAGTGAGGAGGAACCTGATGGACTGCATGACAGGTAAAGAAAAGAAGACAGAGGTGACTTCTCTGTGTCTGTCATTTGCTGTCTTAGTTCATCAGCCAGTCATGCACAATCCACTATGCATTTGTTTGGGTTTTGAAGGCTTTGATCAAATCGTTGTATGTATGAAATCTGTGTTACCTGTTTTTCCTACAGCTGTCATTCATGGTCTTGTCAGGTTAAGCATTTTGATACAGTTTGTATGAAGAGGCATTGCCTCTGATTAAATCAACAGCTCTAGCCTGGGAGGGGGCATGACAGACCATTTGCAGAGCATACAATGTTGGTTGGTTCATCTGAAAACTTAAGCTTACTGGATCCATTGGTTTCAGTGGCAGTTCCTGTCTTTGCAAGGCTGGGTCATTTACTTGAGTTGAAGGTCTCCATCAGGGTGATTATTCTTTTTGTGACTGGAAATCAAAGCAGATACAAAGGGGAGAGCTGAAGCCATGTTGTCTCATTCCCAGCTGGGAAATTACAGCAGCTTGGATTTTCAGCATCTTCCTGTGGATTGTGTTCACCACAGGAACTAGAAAGAGAAAGCAGTAGATTTCAGGACAGGATCTAACAGGGCTTTTCATCCAGAGCTCATCATGACAGAAGTTAGGATAATCACTGGTCACATTGCTTAGGATGGGGAGGTAAATCAGGTAGTGACTTTTATTTGCTCTTGAACACAAGAGGAAAGCTGCTTCTCGTTAACAGCAACATTTTAAATGCATGTTTACATTTGGAGGAGTGCACCTCATGCTTTTTGTAGAGGGAGAAGGTAGGTTGTGGTGTGGTAGGTAGTGGGGTCAGAATCCACTTCACTGACTTGCAGCAAACCCTGAGCAGTCCCAGACTTTGACATGGCAGGGCATTGCCCTTGCTATAGGAAATGTCACTGTACTGGATGGCAGGAGCACAAGAGTGACTTCTGTCTCAGTGACAGATGTGGGTTTTTTTTGTCCTGAATAGTCAGGATTTGCATTGAATGCCTTGATGGGGAGGACCTTTGTATGTGATTTAGCCTTTTGAGAACCCAGGAAGGGAGGCCCTCCTGTGTTTAGGTAATCTCTGTTACAAGATCTGCTGCATGCTCTGTGCCCCTTGAGCTGCTTAAGCACTGCTGGCCTCATGCAGTGAGCTATGTGAGTGCTTGAGCTGAGCTGAAAGCAGCTAAAGGGGTGAGGTCAAATAGTTTGCTTCTATAGAAGGACAATCCCTGTGCCCACAGAGAGGGCACACAGGGTTATAATAGCATCCAAAGGGGTAGTTTCTGTGGAAGATATTAGAACCACAGGCAACGGGCTGATTCTGCTATGAGTTGCCCTGCCAGGACCTGACATTTAGAAGCTGCTCCCAACCATCTGTGTTTCATTGGGCTAAAATCCTTCTGGCAGCAAAGAATTACCGGTGCTGGTGGGTACTTGGGTCAAATGCCTGCCACTACAGGCTGTGGGGCTGGAGGGAAGGCCTTGCTTGGCATTGAGGCAATAAGGTTTTGGTCTGTCAGCTCATGGGAACTGCAGAGACGTGTAGAACTGAGGTGTCACAGGGTCATGTTGCTTGGGCTGTCAGGTCTGACACTGCTCTGGTGGAGTAGGCCTTAGTGCTCTTTGAGCCTGTGTTTGGGAGTGGTGCACACCTGAGGAAGGAATCTCCAAGAGGAATTGGGGGCTGCGAAGGGCCCATTCATCTGCCGTCAGTTCACTCCAAGCACAGCCTGGGGCCTCTTGCTTCCAATTCCTCCCCAGCACAGAGGCAATCCTGTGTCTCCTGCTTTTGCTATTTGTTTATATCTCTCCCCATCCCATCTGTCTTTCTCTTCTCCTTCCTCCCGTTCCTTTTCCCTCCCTCTCCCTCCTCCCCCTCATTCCCTGTAAGCGATTAATCATTTTGACAGGCTCAGCGATGGCCTTTATTTCCTTGAGGCAGCCAAGAAATGTCTGTGAGCACCTTCTCTGACACCCCTCATGTTTTCTCGCCAATCAGATCAGCCACTTTGCTTGGAGTGACACCATCAGAAACATGGGGAGGGGAGCAGGGGGGAAGCTTCAGTAGAGCCAGCTGGGAAATGGGCAGTGGGGCAGCATTTAGTTGGGGTGCCATGTGGGCCCCCATTAGCTGTGATGAATATGTCATTTCTCTATAGCTTGGATGTGTCATACTTTGCTCCGTCCCCCTCCTGAGGCTCCCCTTCAAATCTTGGTTTCAGCACAAAGGCAGTTGAGAAGAAATTTGGCTTCTCAGGAAAATATCAGCCTCCAACAGAGTGGCTGGAGGGAAAAGCTGTCAGAGGAGAAAGAAGAGCAGGCTGAGATCATCAAGAGAAAAAGAATGAGGATGATTTTACAGATGGATGTGGAAGTCTTCCTGGGAAACTCCCTTTTGTCATGTGCAGGAAGGAAGTTGCTTCTGAGTCTCTGTCATGGTTCACCTGAACTTGTCATGTTGTCATGAGGATGCCTTCCATTCACCTGCAACCTGAGAAGCTCTTGGGCCACACTACCTGTTCTTGCAAATGCCTTGTTACCTAACTAGGATGAAAATGGGGTACATCAGGTGCATGATGCTCCCAAAAGGATTTGATCATCTGCTGTTTATGGAACCCACTGTCCCATCGCCATGGAACTGAGGAATGCTGTACAGATAAAATTATTCTCTTCCCTCTTATGCATGAAAGCTGGTATCCTCCACAGTGGGAATGAGAGGTAATAACAACCATTCTGCTTAAGGGCTCTGGGGATGTCTAGGGACCCTTTGTGCAGGGTGATGGATTGTAACTAACATTTACAGAAGTAGAAGAGATTGTGAAGGAGAGAAAGAAGTTGTAGGTGATATGCTAGAAGTCAGATGGAATGTGATGTAAAGATCTGGGACAAAGTGGTCAAGTGTCGTAAGGCAGGAGACTGAATACAGTTACTCAAGGAATCCTCTCTAGTCTTGTGCATTAAACAAGTAAATAAGCCCTGAGTTGAGCCTAGAAGAGAGTTAATAGGCTCATCCCAGAAAAAAGGCCCTAGCACAAGACTTTCCAAACTCCTTATTAGACCAATGAGCTGTGCTTTGAAGTCGCCACATCTTGCAATGGGTCGGAGGCAGCAACCCAGGGCCAAACCCCAAAGCTCAATGCAGCTTCTCTGTGAGGAGCAGCCAGGCAGGTGATAGCTCCCAACTGAGTCTAGGAAGCTCACACTCTGCCATGTAAGTTTGAGTTCTTGGCCTGCATGAAAGGCATGGGAGTTTTAGTAGCAGGCTTAATGGGTTCAGTGAAGCAGTCAAAAAAGCCCCATAATCTCACTCCTAAACCTCTTGTTTTCTCCTCAAAAAGGTTGCCTTTTAGGTACAGACCTAAAAAACTGATACAGCCTGAGTCCCAAAGGAGAGAAATGAACTCATCTGGAATAAACACCTTTTCCCCTTGAGGGCTGACTGCATCAGATGCCTGGAAGGTAGGAAGCCTCAAAAAAAAAAAGGAGTTAACAGGCGCTTTCCAGCAGGCAGTGTGTGCTCCCTCTGACAGACATGCTGCCCCATGTCTTGGGAGTGGCCTCTGCCAAGGTCACTGTTGGGTTTCTCTCAACCAGCATTTCTCTCAAGTAAATATTGATTTTGTGCTGGTGGTGCTAATCAGTGTTGTCGAAAGAGAGACTTGGCAGAACAGTGTTGGCCCTTCTTGGCAGCTGGGCTCACTCATTTGCCTTGTTTTCTGCAGACTTGTGCTCATGGGTCCAGGGTGAGGAACACTGGCTTTGGGCTGCCCCCAGGCCAGGGCTGACCTTTTGGCCAGGATGCTTTGTGCTATTTGAGGTGGCAAGGTGACTTGCCTAGTTGCAAAAGGGAAGGTGTAGCCATCAGGAGCTGAAATCCCCCACAATGGTCAAGCTGGACTATGTCCAGTTAGTTGAAGGCTGAATGAGAATTTGCCTCCACTTTTTGGGGTTCAGGATCTAATTTCAGAACTTGTCTGTGCTGAATGCTGGCCATTGCTGTCCCAATGGTGGTTTTTTTCAGGTTCAGGTGCTAATCAGCCTTGTAGAGTCTGGGTCATCCCCTGTCTCCTGGAAAATCTGAGATATTCTTGGTTATTGGCAAGCAGGTCCATGCTGTATAGCTGTTCCAGCAAGTACAAGCAGCACCTAGTACTTAATGGGAAAGCTGGAGCACGAGGTGAACTTTGCACATTCTGTTAGGTGACTGAGGTGTTTGTGCCCTTGGAGACTTCAGAATTGGAGACTCACATTTTAAGAATCTCACATTTTGCAGTGCCCATCCAGTGGAGACACTTGTGTCTGAGCTCTGTCTGTCTGGGCTGCTCTGAACATTATGGATGTGTTGCTGCTGTCTTTGCGGAGTGGATGAAAGTGTTTGTGGTAAAATGTAATCAAGTGGAAAATTGCAGTGCATATAAACACATATGGCACTCAATGACTGGGCATTAGGCACAGTGACTGCAGGCAAAAAAAAAATTATCTGTAAACGTTTCGCAGCAAGTTTCAAAATCTTAAAGAACAATAAGATATTAGCAATTTAATGGGGTGATTCAGCGAGGCAGCGATCCTTAGGTTGGGAGAACAAGGATGCATGCAGCTGCAGTGACAGGAGTGGCTGGGATTACTCAGCCAAGCCCAACAAGCTCTGTATCCCAGCACAAGATAGCTGCCAAAGGTTTCCTCCACGTGGCAGTGTGTCTGTACTTGGAGAGGAGAGAGCCAGGAGGTGGCCCATGACCCTTACCAACGCCACCTTCCAGCCCCCTCCAAGAGCCTGCTGTTTACAGCAGCATTTGGAAGAGGCTGTGTATGGTCAATGAGGCAGAACTGATGGGCGAGGTGGATCAGGCCTGGCTCAGGTTGGGAGCTGTGAAGGCACTGCAGGTCAGTGACTGCCTTGGCCTCCCAGAAATGGAGAGCTGGGTCTTGTTCATCTCCTGTGCCTTCAGGCTCCATCTGCTTATGCTGCCCAGGATAGCACCTTTCCAGCTACTGCAGAAAACACAGCAGTCCAAATCCTTCCTCAGGGCAACTATTTTGCACCTTGCCAAGGAGCTCTGTCATCTACTGGAACTGCACTTGGATCTTGCACATTTACATCCATGGGACTCACTGCCTGAGTAAGGTGTCTGTCTCCAAACCTCTTGCTTTGATCCCACCACTGACAGGGAACATGCCAACAAATAAAAATTTTGTCCTGAGTGACAGGAGTACCAGAAAGGTGTTTTTCTTCTCTTGCCATATGCTGACTCCCCTTTTTCTGATGGGAAAAAGTTACTTGTGATTAGGGGCAGGAAAGCACCTAGCCAGTGTCACCTGGCTGAACCTTTCCCAAAGGACACAGGAAAGTAGCTTGAATACAAGGAGGAGTATAGCTTTGGTGGCTCTACTGACTGCCCTGAAGTCCTGGATATGGGAGACAAAATTGCACTGCTGTTAATGGGAGAACAGCTTCTGAAGGAGTAAAGAGGACACCAGCTAGGAAAACCAAGGATATACTGGCAGTTTGGCCCAGCAAAGCCTGGCTGATTCCAATCTTCTCTGGTAAGAAATCTTCTCAGACTAACCTGTAAGATCTGCCCAAGTGAAATAAAAATAAGAAAAATCAGTGTTTCTTGGCTATAAGTGGCTGCTTTCTAGGAATTCAAGGAACACAGTGGGGCCCAAAGTGATGCAAGTAGAGCAGTAGGTTCTCTTCAGCTCTCTGCATGGGACCTTTAGTTTGCAGACTAGTTCATATAAAACCATGAAAACATGCCTTTTCTTGTATTTGATCCTGGAAATGGAGACCCAAGTACCTGGATCATTAACAAAATATAACTTCAGTCCTTGGCTTCATCTAGCAGACTGCCTAGGGCTGGATTTTGGTAAGACAACATGCCTGTCTCACTTGCATATTCAACTCTTAATAAAATTGGTGAAAATAATAAAAAGAAGCTTTTAATGAATTGTTACAAAATAATGTTTATTTTCAGTATATGGTTTTATCCAAGAAGTTCTTGCTTTTAATCCTATCTCTTTAAATGTGGTATATTAGAATGAAAGGTTGTATTTTTTGCCTTGTGTCACCTGCTGGTTTAGGCAGTTGTGGTGTTTACATCTATAAGCATTCTTGCTCTTTCTGATACATAAGTACCATAGGGAAGTCATACAACTATGAAATTAAGCTGATGAGGCATGTCTAACACTACTGAGTACAGACACATTTACCTACCGAATCCCCCTGTCTTTATAACAATCAGATGAAGCCAGCCCTCCAAGGATTGTCCAGAAAACTCACAAAGCTCTCTGCTGTGGGCAGTTTTGAATGTGAAGTTCTTCTCAAATTTTGTCCCTTTTCAAAGGCCTTACATTTGCTTGAACTAGGCCCCCTGCCTGTTCTACTCTGCTTTGCTACCTATGGACTGTTTTCTCTGGGTATTTCCATGCTCCTGCAGTACTAAACCCAGTGGGTTTGAGTCTCCCCCCCTCAGATGAAAGAAGGGGTTATTAATCCCTCTCCTTTGCTGGCTTGATGTCATAGATATGGAGGCAGAGGTCTATGGATATAGACCATGTGGTGTCAGAGCAACAAAGTCTCTGCCTACCTAAGCTTTCTGCTGAGAACTTAGCTCCTGCCAGCTGACAGAGAGGATCATGTCTGCTGGGTTTTGGGCAGAAATGTAATGCCCAATTTCCACAGGGAAGGGCAGGACTAAAGAACAGTAAGGCTTTCCCTTTCTGGGTACACTGGTATAATCCATCCCTGCTACTCTCTGCCCTCTTCTCTGTCCATCCATAAATGTGGGTTGTGAACCTTGCATGCAAGGTGCTAGATGAAAACTCAGATCCTCAGGACCTGTGGACTACTCAAAGCTCCCCACTCTGGTTTGTGTTTGCTTCAAGTTCCCTAGATTTCAGATGCATCAGAGGTAATTTCATTCATCCTGCCTTAGAGGTGGGGCCAGATCAGGCATGAAGCCTCTAGATGAGGGGAACAGAGCTGTGGTCCAGGATTGAGGGGATTCAAGTGTAGATGGAAGTGTGTGATAGCTGGATTTTTTTGGAAGTATTTATTATGGTGTGTTTGCCTGATGCATGCCTTGGCCTAGACAGAGGTTTCTGGAAACAGAGGGGTCTTCTAGGTGAGCTCTCAGTCATGGAACTGACTTCAGCATGAGCAAATGAACTACAGGCTGAGGCAGGACCCTGCACTTGTAAGCTGATGTATACCAGTTTCCTCAGGGAATTGCTGGGAAAATGTGGGGTTAGCTGGGAGAGAGCTTTTGCTGAGCTGCTTACTAGCAGGAGGTGGAATACTGAGAGAGGGAGGGCTTTATGGTTCCCAGTGGACAGCTAGTATCTGCCCTGGTCCTGAAGGTCCTACCTGCACTGGCAGCTGCTTCTGTGCCCAGGGTTTACAGTATAGTTGCTGTCACCCTGGTGAAGGTTTTTTGAAGGATAACACATGGATCTGCTTTCTGTCTTATGACCCCAGGAGGGGAGAAACTCCATGAGGAATTGTGTGAGAGACTTTGTAATCAGCTGCTGAACCAGAAGACTGTGGTCTTTGAGTAGGTACAGTTACCTCCCCTGCTCCTGTGACTCAAACACTTCTCTGAGACAGGCAACTGCCCTTTATGCAGGTCAGAAAAATGCTCCTCAGCAAACTTCATTTGCCTGCTGTAGCAGGTGGTTTGATGCTCAATAGGCAAACTAGACGGTAGGGTTGCTAGAGTGCATGTGCTGGCCATTGCTATGACAGATTATGAAACCACCTGAGTCACTTGTCCCATTGTCCCCACCCACACGGAGGCTATGGTACTTGAGGCAGGTCTGCCTGTCACACCTGAAAGAGCTGTGCAGCTCAAGCACAGCCAGGGAGAGATTTTAAGTCAAAAAGCAGCTGTTCAGTCACTTGGTGTAAGCTGGCGGGTAACTGAGGGAATTCTTGTTTCTTTTGTCTAAACCAGTCCTTCCCAAAGGGCCCCCTGTCAGGGTTTGAATGCACTGGGACAGCAAATCTACTGCTGCTCTGAAGAATTTGCTCCAGAGGTGAAAGACTCCCATCACTTCATATAAAACCCATCAGTGAATCCCATTTTTGACTGAAATTTGTCTGTGTTTACTGTCGGTTCTTTTCTTTCTCTGTCAGCATCTGAAACTTGTATGGAAAGGACCACACTCCCCTAGCCCCCAATACTCAAGCTGCTTTTGACCTCTAGGTGCTGCTTCAGCTGCTGTGCTGATTTTTGGTTTATTTGGGCTGCAGCTGCCCTTGCTGAACAGCAGCTAGACGTTGCTGATTGGCCCAGCCCATCCAGCAGGAGAATTTGCCATCAGGCTGGCTGCTGCCTTTTCCATACCTGCAGTCTCTGATGCCATGATGACAACCTGCCTTTCTCAAAGTGACTCTTCTGGTCTGCAAGGGACGACTCTGCTCCTCAGGAGCTGTGATGAGCTCTCTCTTGGTGCAGTGGCCAAGGCATTGCTGTCACCTCTGGCAGTTGCTGTACAGCTGTCAGACTGTCTTGCTCCTTCCCCAACAGGACAGAGGTGATGCTGATGCCTGCTGATGCTGGGATTGCCTCCTGCACCCAAGAGACTGGATGTTGTCCTGGAAAGGTTCTGTCTAATACTGGTCTTGCACCCAAGCACAACTAGACAAACACTGCCCAGCCATTTCCAGGCACGGGACATAGTGTACCTGATGCTGGATGTGTCTGCAAATGCCCATTCACACAGGGATGACAAAAAAGCAGGGGTGGGTGGGCAAATTCCCATGCACAAGTGTTACAGTGAAATAGGATGGCTATGGTGCTAAATTAAATCCCTGGCTAAATGAAAGTGGGGCTTTTTAAAATTTGTTTTAAGGCAGACAAATAATCGATTAGTGAACAAACAGAGAGCCATCCTGTGAGTCTGAAAGAGGAGAGCTCAGACCCAAAGGGGCTGGGTTTTGTAATGTCTGGTCTGTGATCAAATTCTGAGACAACGGTGTTGATGAAGGTGTCTGAACTAAGTGGAGGGGGAGATCAATGAAAAAGCCCGGCTAAAAGGAAGGTAGACAGACAAAACCAACCCCTGTAGGAAAGACGGCGAGGGCAGGGATCAGAACGGGCAGCTCTAGGGGAGTGCGGCAGTGACATGCGGTGCGATAAACGGCGCGGGGAGGGCGGGCAGTGCAGCCGGAGCTGCCGTGTGCTGCCGCGGCACGGCCACGGCGTGGAGCCCGCGCTCCGTGCGGCGCTCCGGGGCTGCCGCGGGCACCGCGCCGGGCGAGCCGGCCAGCCCGGATGCTCTCGGCCTGCGGAGGGGTGCCAGCCGCTGCAGGGGCTTCAGGCGGAGCTATCAGGAGGGTCAAAAACCTAATTCTGAACTGAGATGCCTTAGGAGCATTTTTCCCATGAAAATATTCTCCTCAGGCACAGAGCCCTCGTGTCAGATACACCAGGCGTGAATCTGAATCCAATTCAGTTTGGAACCGATCTGCTAGACCTGGGTTGGACTTGCTTGTTCTCGACCATATCTAGAGCTTCTGGGGATGTGCGTGAGACCATGTGCCTACACCTGAACACTGGCACTAGGAAGGATGCTGTCTGCTGTGCTAGATGCTGTACAAGTACAGGCATATGGTGCAAGTCATATTTTCATTGTGCCACATATGTTGTCATATACCAACATAAACCAAACCTGCTGAGGCCTGTGGTTACTCTAGTCACACTGCCAGCAGATCTTGTATATATGAACTCTAATTTTGGTTACTCCCCTTTTCCTTACTCACCACCCCCCATCATAAAACAGAAAAAACAGAAGAAAAATTATGCCCTGTTTGATGCAATTCTCAAGCAAATAAATCAAATCCAGACCTGTTTTCCATGGCTTGCATTGCTTTGTTTCTTTGCTTCACTGGCTACTTTTCTGTCTTTCTCTGCACTGGAAATAACACAGGGATGTACCCCACCTCAGCTTGGAAGAAGCTTCCAGTACCTCTCTGCACTCATATCTATGGAACAGCCCCAGCAGCCTGTGGACACACTGGCCTCAGCTGTGATGTCTGCCTGTCCACAGGAAAGGTGGAGGCACAGATGACACGTGATGCCCCTTCCGAAGAGACGATGCCCTGACTCCTGTGATCACTGCTTCTGGTGCAGGGTGTTCTCGTCCTGCACCCTTTTCACACTACCAGCAGGGTTGGGACTGGGTCCTGGAGCCCCTCTCAGTGCTCCTCACCCCACTTCCCTCGGTCCAGGCCCAAAACGGGGAGCTGCCTGTCTTTTTCGCCTTGCTCTTCCTCCCGGCAGGGAAGGTAACAACTTGTACATCGGCTCTCTGCAGGGAAAGCGCGGCGAAGGAGCCGCGGGGCCGGCGCGGGGCTGCAATGAGCGCTCCGGACCCACGAGGGCAGCAGAACACTGCGGGAGAAGCGGGCTCAGCCCGAGGTGGCTGCGGACTGGGACAAAAGGGACCCTGACTCGAGGCTCTTCACAGGCAGGGGCGTCCGGGACTGCTGCCTGGGACGCTCAGAAGATGCTGCGGCACAGTGCCTGCCTAGGGAAGGAAGGACCCATCTCCGTGCCCTCTTGGGACCAGGGCTCGCCTCAGGCTTGCACAGGGTCTCAGACTTCGGGCCATGGGAAAGGGGCTGTGACCCTGGTAGATGCCAAGGGGATGGGTCTAGAAATGCAGCATTACACGGCTGTGTCCCTGGCCTGGTGTCAGCTGGAGCACTTCTGGCTCTGCCCCATGCTTGGCCATCACCCCCTTTGCAAAGGAGGCCTGTCTCGGGAAACACATTGGAAGGGAATCTGCTTTGGTGGTTTTCTCTGCATCTGCATGCCAGGGCTCTGTACAATATCACACAATGGTCACCAAGCATCACCTGTATTTCTTATGGCTCAGAGAAGCCTAGATGCCGTTTTCTGTGCACCTAAGGTGGAGAATATCCTGACTCTGGCCAGGTGGTGTGGTCAGTGGCTCCAGTGGAGGAGCCTTCCTCCTCTCCCAGCAGAGGAAAAGGTGGAAACAAGGGAGTCAAGGATCTGTTGAATTCCCCAACAGAGCTACACAGCTCTGGTTCCTCAATGTTGCTGAGACTTGCGGATGCCAGTGGCTACGGTGAGCTCTGACCTAGGCTGCAAATGCAAAGCCCCTAATAAAGCAATCTACTGCTGTTAAGAGCTCATGCCTTTTCCCCTGCTAGTTATATATATATATATATTTNCACTGCAGACAAGCCCAACAGTGGCTGAAGCAAGTGACACAGAGACCTAGAGAACATAGCCAGACACTGCCATTCCAGACCTCTGCTCACCAGGTCTGTGCTCCTAGCCCTTCTCTGCAGCCCCCTCCCTTTCCCTTCTTTCCAATCCTCTTGTACTGTATTCTTGGCAAGGGTGCTGGCTCTCAGCCCCTGCACCTCATGTGCCCTATTGATAGCTGGTAATTTATGTAAATCTCCTAATATATGGATTCTGGGATCAGGACGGAGGGATTGTGTGTGAGATGAGATTAATATGTTTGCAGATTCTCTCTGCAAAGAGAATGCGAGAGGCAGGCAGGGCTGGGACGCCCGCCCTAGGTCTCTATTAGCACCTCTGTGTGCACTCACCATGCCCAGTCTCTGCCTCCACGTGGCCAGCGGTGCAGGGGACTCTCCCTGCTTTGGCCACCTCGGTCACCCACAGCCAGCCTTGTGGGCCAGCTGTCCAGGACTGCCCATTTCTAGGAGCCCACCGTGTAGTGGTAGTGGTTTCTGTCTCTGCTCCACCAAAGTTTCAGCATCTCCAGAAGGTGGCCAGGCTGAGCTGTGACAGGGGCTACTGCAGGATTGTGTGGCTCCCTGAAAGTGCTGGAAAACTGTGGCTCAGCTTTATTCTTGCTGTGACAGTTCAGGACAAGGGAGGCTGCTTGTATCCACTGGCCTCGTGGTGCAGCTGGGGCTCAGCTCCTTCTGTTCCAGGTCAAACTCAGGGATAGGATGGTGCAAGCACCAGGGCATGGGCTGGGGGGACCAGTGTCACAGAGGGGTGGCAGGGTACAGGGCCCTGGGCAGGGGGAAGATGGTGATAGCAGTTTTGGTGGCCACACACTGGGCTGCCATGCTGTGCCCTGGCTGAAGGGTTTGGCAGCAGGCTGTCATGTGCCCCTGTCCTGTCTCTCCTGAGGACTGCAGTCTCTGGGGTGAGAAGCGCTGCATGTACAGCCTGCCCTGCTCAGGGAGTGTGCCTTACCCAGACACATCTCCCGGCCTGGCAGCAGCACCTGGCTGTCTGGGCTTGGCTGGGGTGGGAAGGCAGAGCCCACCAAAGCAGGGGGGAGGCCAAGAGAAGTTGGGGAGCTGGGGAGTAGGTGGCAGGGAAGGAATCCACCCTCTGATTCAGATGTTCCTGAGGAGTTCCCGTTCTACACCTGACATTTAGAAACCAGGAATCCTGCTGATGGATAGGATTTGATGTGGTGGAGTATATTTCACACTGTGTCATTTATCCTGGTGCTGCCTCATGTGAAATGTCAGACGTCCAGGAGGCTTTTCTGATCGCTCTTTGAAGTACTGGTTTCTGATAAACTCAGGAGAAAGATGCTTTAACCAGCCCAGGTCACAAAGCAGGAGTGGCAACAACTTTTCTCCTCTCTGTGCAGGGTCCCTTGGTAAGACCTGGCAGCTCAACCTGACTTAGTGAGGGTCACAGTGGGAGTCCTGCTGCCCCTCCTGCCCCTCCTGTATCCCTCCTCCTTTTTGGGCCATACAAGCCCCTTTCTTCCACCCCATATCTCTCTGACAGCACCCTGTCTCATGCTCCCTCTCCCCTCCCATGTCTGGATTTGCTCCCAATACTCTTTTTAGCCTTTGGAGGAATATTTTCAAGCCTCCTGGGGTTGCTGCTGTTGACAATGGAAATCTATTGTGTTTTATGTGCCTGGAAAATGAATTTCCATGTCAGAAGAGGAGAGCAATTACCACAAGCAAGAGAGATCAAATTGGGTCTTTAAAAAGAAAATAAAGTTCAGATCTTATCTGATTAATGAGATTTCTTCCAAACCTTAACAAATCTTAATTACAGTGACTCTGCTGGAAGGGATGAGGTAAAGCTAGGATTGGGGGCTATCTAAACAGAACCGCTCTCTTCCGAGCTAGAGTACATCCCTGCATGAAAGCAGCAGGGACGGCCATTGAGTGTGGAAAGCTGCTCAGCTGGAAATCAGCAAGGCAGGATTCTCCATGGAGCCTGAGCAGCTCCTTCCCCAAAGGCTCACGGTGCTGGGGGAGAGCCCCACCAGCCCCAGCCAGCAGTGAGCCCTCTGCTTTGCTCTGCCCTGGATCCTGGCATCCTTTGCTCCAGCTCCCTCTGCTTCTATAAATTTTTCACCTTTTTTTTCCCCTTTTCCATAATAAGAAAAATTATTTTATTGCTGAGGATTTTTATTCTCCCTTTCCCATTTTTTTTAAAGAAGCCTCCTGCTTAAAAATAAGCTGAGAGGTGCTAAGTTGTTTATTCAGTTTAAGCTCACAAAACATTTTCCGATGATTTGACTGGATTGCCTGCATAACAGACCAGAGATTGTCTCCTGCTACCCCTTTATTGAACACAATAACTTTCTTCCTGAAAGAATACCAGTCTAGAGCTGAAAATGTTGAGAAAGGGAAACTCCAGTGCTTCCCGTAACAGCTGCTCTGGTGGTTAATCACCCTGACTTCCTTGGACAAAGTGAAACAAAATTTTAAAAGGTCCAGTACTTTATTTTTAATTGGACTTGTCTGGTTTCAGCATTTATCCATTGGCTCTTATTACAGATTTCTCTGGCAGATTAAAGTTTTTTAGTACCTGGTATTTCTTTCTCAGAATGAAATTTATATACAGGAAGCAAGTCACCTCTTGATCCTTTTAATAAACTAAATAAATGGTTCCCTTCGGATCCTTGGTGTAGTGAATTTCCCTCCCAGTTCTGGGTAATGTTTCTATCCTGTTAACAGAATACAAGCCAAGATAGAAAGAGGAGGACACAGGAATGAGTCCAAATCACTAGAAAATCAGACAGCTGAACATTCCCTTCTCTTTTTCTCAATGTCTGTAAACACATTGTTTCCCTTCACATTAAATTTGGAACAAATTTGGGGAAATATCACTCATCTAAAAGACATTTTCTCAATCTCTATAATTATAGGTGAATTATTAATAGCTACATCAGAGGCAGAACTGGCCGTCAACATCTGAGTGAGGGGTAAAATGACAACAAATCAGTGTACTTAGGCACATGCAGATTCTCAGGGTATTGGTGGGATTTCCAGGAGGGGTTGTGGAGCATCCCCTGCCTGCAGCACACGGCAGAGCCTGGCCCCAGCCGGAGTTTGTTCTCCGTCGGCTCTGGGAAGGAGGCAGCCCGAGGAGCTGAAGTCATGCAAGAGAGCCAGACACAGCAGGATCTGAGAAGGAGGAAAATCAGGCAGCTACCAGTGATGCACATACATCCTCTAAAAACTTCCTGCTGTTGGACTTCTAGGATCTGTATCTAGTGTGTTTCCAGCTTAAACTGCTTTGCACAAATTTTGCTTGTGTTCGTGATATATTCACCAAGATTTCACCCTCTCTTCTCAGTCCAGCAAAGTTACAAAATGTGTGAATAATTTGAATTATCTTTGCTCATTTCCACTGCCTGGTAAGATTCTCATCTGCCTGTCTTGTTTGCCTGAATTATGAAGGTTTGGGTTTTTAGGCATTGCTTCTGTTTTTTACTGAGGGCGAGAATTTTTTTCTTATAATAAATTTTGGGTTTACTGTCAGCTTTCTCCTCAAGGCCCTGATTTGGTGGGCTCCCTCTGCAGTTACTCCACTTCAGGCATGTGCTTAAATCTTCTCAGAAGGAATGATCTTCAGAATTAAAAATAAATATTTTCATAAATCGAGAGTCAAATCTTCAGCACATATTCAGTTTTGCCTTGCTCCTAGCTGTGATTACATTTTCAACTTTTAATTTCTTTCAGGACTGTGAGTGGGAGAGGAAAAGCCACAAATAGATTGGGAGAAAACTGTTGTTTTCCTTCAGTTTCTTTGCACTTTACCATGAAAGCCAGTTTTTGCATTTAAAGAAAGGACACTTGTCCCTTATATTAACAACTTTAACTGTTCAAGAATCACAAAGCAAGCCCTCAAACCATCAAGATTATAAAAATAACATAGCTGGGATTCTTGTACTGGCTTTCTGTGTTAAGGGGATGCATGCATCACATTTTCAAGCACTTCTCTGCATTGTCCATGGTTAGAAAGTTACTTTTTAATTGAAGGCCTGAATTCCTGATCCTAACACATTCTTTTTTCGTTCCTGTGCCTCCTTCCCCAAACTCTGCACATTATTTTCAGCTCAAGCATCTGATTTCTGCCTGTGATACTCTCTCCCAAGGCAATGCCACTGGGCTGGGAGCAGGAAAGCGATACCGAAGCTCTCCAAGCCAGTGTGAATCTACAAGCAGAGCCTGGCTTGACCGTGCTGACTCTTCAAAAATCATGGGCTTGATCCCCATTCACCTTTCACAGTTGCAAAACTGGCTTAAAAATCACCATGTTAAAAAAAAAAAAAGGGAATTAGCAAGTGGCTTCTTTTCTGATGCCATTGTGCTGTGGAACAGCAGGCCAGCTTTCAAGCTTTTTGCTGCATCCACAACAAATAGTTATTTCTTAAGAAAAAGGATTAAAAAAGTCTGCTCAGAGCTTTGCATATAATCCTATGACTCCAGGACCCAAGGCTTTGAGTAATATCAAAATCGAAATAAATTCTCCCTGTGAGAATCATAAGAATCTGCCAAATTAGTTCACAGGGGTAAACAAACAGCCAAATATTAGTATTCTACACTAAGAGCTAAATCCTATAAGTGGGGCCAGGGTTGCACATGGATTATCCTTTTATAGTTCAGGCATGGATTTACCAAGGGGATTATAGGCCTTCCCCTCCCCACCCTCCCTTCCTCCCCTCCATCCCTGGTGTTGCCCAGTGCTGCACACTCCCACTGCACCACAGAGTTCCTCCCACTGCCCCAACACCCTTCCCTGGGCACAGGGATGTATCTGTCCCCTTGCTCTTCCACCCCAAGCACCCTGGGAGCAGGCACCCTCCTTCTCAGGATGACAAAGGACCAGGACTGGGTGTGATGCAGAAATCCTTTAGATCCCGGTGCTGAATGGGTGCAGAATTCCTGGGGGATGGGGGATTAGTCCCCAGATGTCCCAACCTCCTTTCTTCCTGCCACTACTTTGCCTTGCCCAAGGATGCTGTTTCCTAACAGGGATAATGACAATTCAAACTGACACCCTGCTTCAGTTTTCCTTCCCTCCTTGTCTGAGAGTGCAGTCCTGATGCCTTGTCACTCTTAATATCCTGCACACTTCCACTGAGTCCCTTGGGGCGTCGGAAGGCTTTGATTGCACCCAGGGTAGTTTGCATAATGCTGAGGTGCTACATACTTACAGATTTGATGAACTTATTCCTTCCTTGACTCTTTTTCCCTGCTGTATGCACCTATATATGTGCATGTCCATGAACAATCACACATGTATGTTTTATTATTAAGGTAGACACGGGTATTTTTAACTGAATTTTTGCTGCTCGTTTTAGGCAGAAGCAATTCTGCAACATCATCTGTTTGCTCTGATATTTTTATTTGTGCATTTTATAGATTATTACTATTACATAAAAGTGCCCAGTCCCTTACGAGACACAAAATACAGATAATCTCTGTCATGAAGACTGAACAATCTAAACAAAACAGACAGCATAGACAGGGCTCTCTGAGAGGCACAGAGGAGTGAAGATTAGTCTTGTTTCAGTTTTATAAATATACTGCTAACATTATTGGACAAGAAATAGACATGTTTTCTTCTTCTTCGTCCCCTTCCATCTTCCCATTTATTAATTCTTCCCTCTCATTCACACAATAGAATTATGATGCAACATGAAATAAAGCCTGGTTTAGGCTGCTGGCCCCAATTCAACAATCCTGAATCCCATCCTTGCTCCCTGGCGCTCACGTGCTTAAGATTTCTCTGGATTGGTGCCTTAGATCATGCAGTCTATTGACAGCTGCCCTTTTGCTTACAAATGAAACTGACCCTAGATCAATAAGAAAAAAGCGTTATTCTCTTCACCTGTTTAATGCCACGGCTGTGGGTTGCTGTAAGATTTGTAAACAAGCTGATGTCTACAGGGAAAGCTGTAAGACAAAGGACACCTTCCCTACCAGAGGGAGCGGGCGTTCTGTGTTTACATACAAATCACCTTCTGGAGCCTTTTCAGTGGGCTCCAGAAATTTGCTGCGTGGACTGACAAGCAGGGACTGTTTATTGTCTGGTGTGCCTCTGCCTGATGCACAGATCCAGCACTTTAAAAGGGCACTTGCAGCTTGACCAGTTTTCATCAAGGCACATTTTGGAAAGAATCTGCATTTGGGTAAGGGGCATTTCTGAAATCACTTTTATAATTATTTTTTTTTTGCCTCCTTCCTCCACATCCACACTTACCTCTCCTCCTAATAATTTAAAGGATTTGAGGCTTGTAAGAGCAACAGAATTCTATGACTCAGAGGAAATCATGTATGCAGTCCTGGACAAAGGCAGTGGAAGAGAGGGTTAAAGTTGGTGCCCAGCCACATCAGGTACAGGTCCCTGGGGTAAAAGAGCTGTCTGGCTTCAGGGGGCTCACCTGGCACGTGGCTGACAGATTTAATTGCATTGTGACCCAGGTCCAAGTCACTGGATATGTTCTGTGGCTCAGATTCCTACATGGAAGATAGATATATGTTGTGAAGTTAGGGAAGTTCATATGCACAAAAGAGAACTGAACATCATTTGAGATGCTCTGCACGTGTTTCTCATCTCAGCATACTTAGTTACTCAGACTTCACATTTTCTGGATAGTGTCTGGAAGGACTTACCCCTCAGATGTCAGTTACAGAGGTTTGGAGAACTGGGGAAGGTGCTGGGAGAGCCCCCATGGGTACCCCTAAGTGGGAGGAGGACACTTGAGAAAGGTATACTGGAAAATGCAGATATGAAGCCCCAGGATGTTGCCACCTGAACTCACTGAGTGAAACACGGCGAGGCTGAAGGGCCGAAGGGAGGTGTGAAGGCTGGCCACAGCTGTGGTTCTGCACTGAGGTTCTGCACTGAGGTTCCTGCACTTACTCCTCTCTGCCCTCTTTCCTTTTTGTTGCCCTGGCTGTTGGTCAGCATTCTGGGGCAGCCAAGTCCTCTCCTTTGGCCATCCAAGTGCTCAAATGCTACGTAAACAGCCCAGGCACATCTGTGGCCCAAGGTACCCTCCCTCCTCCTCCAAGCAGAGCGCAGTGGGTCACATTAATGGCATGCCATGGCCCTGATTCAAGCCCTACAGATGACCCACATTTGCTTCTGCACCTAAATTGTGTCTTGCATCAGACCAGCCACTTCAGCAGGGGCCTTTGGCTACTGTCCCGGCAAGTTCGATCTCAGACCCTGCTGGTCTGATGCTGAAATCCGGGCCTTCTCCCTGGGGGTATCTAGACTGTCATGGCTAACTCGGCCGACTGTTGTTTTTGCCCATGCACAGTTTCATTCCCAGCACATTCTTCTTCTGAAACTGATACATCAGTTTTAATTAGTTAGGTTTTCTTTTTCTGAGTAGAGGAGCCTCCTGCCTTCAAAGACCAACTTTCAAACATTAACTCTTCTAAATGTTTCCCCCCACATGTGAACCCCTCCCTATTCTGCCTTGTAAATTATGTCCAGTCCTGTCCTTTTAGCAGGCAGGTACTTAGTGTGATAAATTCAGCTTAGTGTCTCCTTAAGTGTATGAATGTTTGTGTTTATCTGTGTGCACGTGTGTAAAGAAGGAACAAAATAAAGTTGCATCAAACCATAAACTACTCCTCAAGCCACATAAATTGCCAAGGGAAAGCTCAATTTTTGGACTTTTCTTTCAACTAAATGAGATAATTAATGTAAGAGGGGAAAAAAAAAACAGGGGGAGACCTTCCTCCTCCCTGGAGCCCTTAGCCTTGATGTTTGGCTATGAAACGCCAAGGTTGCAGTGGGGTGGAGACCTCAGTTCTGGAGTGGGGTGAAACAGTGAAGGAGACGGAGATCTGGGAGGGTGGGGGTCATAGGGACGGGCGAGTGTTTTCATTTTGCCAGGGCCGTGGGAGGGACGGTAATGCGGGCTGTGACCCTATTTAATAAAATGCCTAGGAAAGCAAGGGGCCAGAAGGGGGGGTGAGAGGGAGCCGCAGTGGCTGGGGCTGGCAGGAGACTGTCATGAGATGAAAGTGTCCCCTCGTCCATTCCTTTCCTCCCTCTCTGCTGTCAGCACTTTTTAATGTCAAATAGTGTGAGTGGTCGATGGGGCTAGCTTCTGTCTCCTCATATGTACTTTTTTTTCACTTTCCCCAGAACTTCAGCCAGATGAATTCACTGCTTGGGAGCAACTAGAGAGCGGTGCGGGTGGCCCTGCAGGCGCTCTTTTCACTGGGACCTTGAGCTGAACTTTTTTCAAGTTTTTCTCTGAGGCAAAAGCTTGTCAGGGAATGTCTCCTTTCTGCCCTGCCACCCTCAAGTCCCAGACCACCCTGAGTGTAAAGCTGGTCTTATAAAGCTTCCCCTGAGACCAGTGTGGGCATCACAGAGTGAACACTGTCCACATGATAATCCAGTCCCTGCACACTGTCCTGAAATTTAGGGAATTTAGGTGTCTCTTTGGTCCCTGCCACCAGTCTGTTGGCAGACCCCGGGTCATGTAGCATGCAATACCTCAGTTTCCCTGCCTTTAAAATGGTGGTGGTAATCATCACTACTTTATTTATCATGAACTTGGAGATGTATGAAAAACACACTGTGAGAAACTGGTGTTTATATCAGGTGTGGTAATCTGTAGCTGAGCTGGTACCACACAGGCCAAAAATGCCCTGTAACAGGGTGACTGGCCTTGCTGGGACTATGGCCACAGGGCTAGGTCATAAGCAGTGCCACAGTCACTGCACATGTGACATCAAGATCTACGCATCTCTGCTGCGCCTGTGGACCTCGCTTGGCAAGCTGAGCTACTGTGGGAGTAGGTTGTTTTGATTGCCACAGGGCATTTCAGAAGACCCAGGAGTGGCAGCCCTTGTGGGTGAAGAAAATTCATCTTTGCAGTGAAGCTGAGCCACAAAATCCCCAAGAAAAGTGATTTCTGAAGGTCTTTTTGCTGATGGGAGCTACCTGACTAAAGTGTGACAAACTGATTGCTTATGTTTATGAGCCTGAGCTGTGCTTTGTTCTGCAGCTACAGGTGAGGCTGACACTGATGAAATGAAACTATCACCTTTTTAAAGTTTAAGCTCAGGTAACCAGCAGAGGCAATTGCATTGTCTGTTATTTCTCCCCTTCCTCTCCATAAGATTTAACCTACCTGTCAATGTCAGCCATACTTGACACACAGACAGAGATCACTAAACTATTCTATGCCCACAAAATGGGTTTAAATTAATGATGGGGCAAGGAAGTGAGGTTCACATTGGTGCCAGCACCAAGACTACTCCATCTTCTCTGCTGGCCAACCACCCTTCCATGCCCAGTGACCAAACAGTGACCCAGTGACATGGCTTGGAGCCAGTGACAGCCTGCAAGCTGAGGGTCCTTCTGGGGCAATGGGAGGCACTGGAGGAGAATTTGTCCTCTGAGGTTATTGCAGTGGTGATGGAGAGAGGACAAAGAATTAGGACACAAAGCTATCAGAAAACAGTTTTCACTAGTCCTGTCAATCCCAAGACTTGATTTAAATTTTCTTTTTTATATCTATGGAAAATCCTGTACCTCCTCTCTGGCCTAGACATTGGGTTGCTTCATTGGGACAACCTAAAGCTGCAGGTCATTTTTTACCTGGAAGGGTGCAGATGGGAAGGAGGGAAAGGGTTTAAGGTGGGCACCTCTTCTGGGGTAGTCAGAAGCCAGGTGAGCATAGGGAAAGCTTTGTCACCTTGTCCATGCTGTGGTGGTGTGAGGCAGGGGGGATGGTGCCATTTGTTGGGTGTGCTGTGCGAGGGGCGGGGGAGCTGTGCTGCCTCTCTGCAGCCCGTGGGCACCGCGGCGCTGCTCACAGCAGTGTATGTTTGGTGAGGAGCTTTGGCTGTCTTAAGCACCTTTCGAATACATTGGGCACAGCTCATTGAATCCTCTAACAATCCAGCTCCTGTCTCCTCTCCCCCCTCTTCCCAAGAGCCAGAGTCTTTTTTCAAGAAACAGCAAGAATGTCTGTGCCCCACACTCCTGTGGGCTCTGTCTCTATCCCTCCCGTACATGGACTGTCTCCCTTTGCTGCCCCATGACACAGGGCCCCCTCTGGAAAGAGGATTTTGTTGCTAGCAAATGGTTCCTTGCTGGTGAGGATTTTCCAGAATTCAGCACTTCCCAGGCCCTACTCCTGCATGGAGAGAGATAGTCAATGAGCCATTAACCAGAGGAAGGGAACTCTCTGGTGGCTGCAAGCAACAATAGCAACAAAATAACCCAAAAACAACAAAGCACACCCAAGAAAAATGCACCAAACATCAGGAGGAGTTTCAGGGAAAGGAGAAACAAAAGCAAATCCAGAGAGATGTGATTGTAATACCTTGGCTAAAACCCCAATCCTTGGTAAAGTAATTGCCTTCACTGGTGGAGAGAAGGGTTTAGACTTGATTCATGCAGCCCCAACAGCCCCTGCCCCCTACAGTCCTGTCCCAAAATTCTCACTTTGGACTGGGCACACAGCAGGAGTGCAGTGAGAAATGGTGCCTTGGGACCCAGCATGTCTGCCCAGGGTAGTGGCCCTGCTCTAAGAAAGGTGATGAGGGAAGGAGTGGCTATAGGCTCCAGAATGTGGGTGGTCAGGGAGAGTCCTCTTTGGAGAATGCATGGATGTGTTAGAGTTTGGTGAGTGAGAAGATGGGGAGCAGGGGTGCTGAGAGTGTACAGCTGGCAGCTATGCAGGGGTTTGAAAATGAAGCAATGCAAGAACAGACTTGGTACATGCAATAGCCACAATGTCCCTGAGCTAGCTCATGTCAATAGCTTGTGAACCTTTAATGGCCTACCCAGAGAGTTGGGCTTCACACCCAATAAAGCTCTCTGGGCAGGGAATGAGCACCCACTTGGGAATTAGACCCGTGGTGCTAAACTGAGGTACTTGTCTCACTAGTACATGCTGGGAGAAGCTCTTTTGCAGTAGGATTGCAGAGTGCTCTGCCCAGGAGATGTCCAGGATGCTGGCAATCTCCAGCACTGCTGCAACACAAACAGTGCAAGTCATTCTTTCCCGAACTGCATCCACATTTTCACTGTTCTCATTGCAAACTTGCTTGCTTTGCTCTCCAGCTAAATACTTTGCACCTGGAAACATGCACTTGAATGCCATTTTGGTGGTGCTTGCTGGTTGGAAATCAATATTAATTTACTTGTGTGTGTAAATACAGAAATGTATTTATAAGTTTCAGATCAGTTGCAAACACATGCAAATTCTGTACATAAATTCTCACTCATTTATGTAATCTGTTCAGTAATATCATTAAAGAGAGCACATCTACTGCCTGACTAGAGTTACATTTGCAATGTGCTGAGATCAGCTGTGCCTATTCATGTACCACACTCCCTTGCCCATGCGGCTCCCAGCAGTGGGTGATGCTCTGGCTCCAGGTATCTTCTCCTGTTCTCCTGTGATGTGTTATTACTTTTTTCAAGGGCTTTGGGTTTTGGTTTTGTATTTGTGTGTGTGTGTCTTTTTAGCACAAGCAGGTTTGAATTATTCTGAGGTTTGTGGCATAGGGAGGGAATTGTGGTTTCTTTTGGACTAAACTGCTGCTGCAAAGTGATTGCAAATGCACTGGACCTGATTGCTTAGCTGGTCTCCTCCAGTCTTGTGTCTCTCCAGCTACAGATCACAAGAAGAGTAGGAATTATTTACAATTCTACAAAAAAGAAACATGGTCAAGCAAGACATCATTAAAATACACTTTTAACAAGACATGGT
Source organism: Anthoscopus minutus (assembly GCA_013399455.1). Classification (NCBI taxonomy): domain Eukaryota; kingdom Metazoa; phylum Chordata; class Aves; order Passeriformes; family Paridae; genus Anthoscopus; species Anthoscopus minutus. Next base: position 113,794 of record VWYI01028725.1, read on the forward strand.
GTGTGTATTTCTCAGAGTTGTCATTTGAGAACTGCCCACTAAATTACTGCTCAGAGAAGTAACTCTGAGTGAAAGGAAAAATCGTCTGGTTAAACATATTGTATGTCAGTGTTGAGAAAACCATTAACATATATATGCTGTAGAGAAAAGAATGCACCAGCTAAAGTCTATCAATAAAGATATACCACATTTTTATGATACTGGAATTAAAGAGACCTGATAAAAAAATATCACACTCATTTTAATAAAAAATATGATCTTGTCAAGGCTGTTTCCTTTCCAGGATAAATTAAACTAGACCATATCAATATTTCTGATTTTAAATTGTCTTTTTTAAACTCAATGCTTTATTATTTATAATTATTTAGTAATTCCAGAAGATGTAAATTGGTCAAACCCCTGACTTCCTGTTAAGCCGTTTTGACTATTAAAAATACTACAAAGGCAATACTGAAAAAAGGCATTGCATTTTAAATAAATTCCATAATATTGCTACTTTTCACATCAAAATGTTTCTGAAGAAGACTTTCAGTTCAATGAATAGTCCTGCATTTAAAATTGTAAAATAAAGCACACAGGAACGAAGACTCTTCCTTGTATGTACCTAAGGTGGAGGAAAGTGTGTGCTGTGTTGAATTATTTGATAGGTAATATACGGTTATAGCAGCTGACAGAGTTTTACGCCAGGGCAGAATTAAGGCTAAATATTCACTTTTGGAATTTTTATTTCCTGTTGTATAGGAGTCTGCATTGCATGAACATTAATCTTTGCATTTGTTTCCTACACTATTTTTAAAAAGGAAAAATGAAACAAAGATGAACAGGAGCAAATAAAACTCAAGAGAAAGCACATACTCATAGTAGCTGATTGCAACAGAAAGGGACCGTTTCAGTCAGTCTACATTAGATCTAGATAATCAAGCATGTACCTGTGGTAAAACTTCAGGGTGATTACTCAGCCCAAGGAGAGGTACCAACACTCCCTGCTTGCAGAAAGCTGGAGTTCTCTCTGCTTGCTGTGGGAGGTCCAAGATTGAGTTCACGATAATGTATCTCTATATATGGCATACTGGTATTAAAATAACTGTCTTGCAGGTATGTTTTATTGTGCAGTGGATACACAAGATCTTTGTTGCACACAAAGATCTGTTTTTCTGGCTCAGTTTTTCTGAGCTGAGGACATGAATCATCCTCGAAACTGCCATCAGAGTTGATGAGAACTGGGTGGCTATTTGACTTCGATGTCTCAGTCGATGGAAGTAGATCACGCTGGAAAACGTTGTGGAAGCACACACGCATCGCAGGCGCGTGTTTCGTGCTGGCCTGTGGCTTTGCTCTGGAGCCAGAGGGAAGGCAGCCCTGGGCAGGATCACGGAGAGGTGTGGGCAGTGTTTCTTGGCCTACATGTTGTGCTGAGGCCGCAGGGCTGCTGCAGGCACAAGGGATGTGTGTTGGATACACTCCATTCACACGTGCTTGTTAGTGGGTAATCTGATGGTGCACAGTCGCTGTGGCTGGTGCAACTCAATGACTCTGCACCGGGGGCTGGGTATTAATTACACGCTTGAGAGCCGTGTGTCTGTGTGAGTAGCTGTGGGCCCAGGGAAGACCCTGAGCTTGTCACGCACTCCCTGTGCTCGTGCAGCTGCGGCAGGAGGTGCAGAGCTGTGACCACCTGCACCCTCGAGGTTTCACCGAGCTGGCCAGGCAGCCCCTGTGCACGCTGGTGCCACGGTGTGTGCAGCAGGGTAGTTCTGCTGCCCACCGGGTGGGTTTTATAGACTCTGCATGTACCATCCTGAGCACAGCGCTGAGACTACAGCCAGCTGCTGAACTCTGGTGGTAACAAACAGCCCCATTAATGCAGTGTCACAGATTTCATTAGGGCGTCAGTCCTGACCAACATGGCCATAAATCAGGGAGATGGTACAAGGGCTCGCAGGCCCTGGTTTCAAGGGCCACATAGCCAGAGACTCATAACGCTCAAGAGGAAATGATCATGAATATTATTTAAAAAAATCAGAAATGTATATTAGAAAATCTCTGAGCTTATCAGATGGAGAGAGGTTGGGTAATAGCTGTTATTTATACTGCTTGTGCAGAGTGATAAAGTGGTGCTTTATGACCTGTGGTTTATCACTTAGAATAAGAGTCATGTGACTCCATTAAGGATCCTTCTGTAGAAATGAAAAAGGGTAAATTAATGTGGTTTTTTTATTGTTAAATATTTGCACTCTCCTAAACCCAGTTTTTATTTTCTCTACTTAAGAAGTAGCATATAAGCACAAATAAGTTCAAGTTTTGATTGATGAAGAGGTTGGGTGAAAACTCCCTTTATGTCAAAGGCTCTCTGGATTGAGCCAGCCTCCCACCCACTAATGTCTATCAGCGGGGCTGGGTTCAGAAGGGAGGGAAAGGCAACACAGCCAGCACTGTTGTACCCTAAAAGTCGCTCCCCTTGGCCTCTCTGACCCATCATCTGCAGAAATACACTGTAGTCTTGCTGCTGCCTCACTGCTGGTCTGGGAAGGGAAAAGATGATCTGTGGAGACCAAGGGTGGGAGCAACCCTGGGCAACTTGAGCAAAGAGATGAGATGAGACACTCCCAGGAGAGGACAGGTGCTGCCTGAGCAAAAAGAAATTGAACTCCTTGTTGAGGTTTTAAACACTAGAAACTGTCCTTACAGACCTCCATATGAGCTCTGCCATGGCAATGAGCTCCATGGAAGTCATGGACAATCTGCATGACAGTGCTGTCACTGGAACCTGAATGGTGGAGCAAAATCACAGCAGTGCTATTCAAAAGGTCATACAATTGCTGTTGGGGATATGCCCCACAAGACCTGTGAGCTGCAGCTGCTGGGGAGGCAGTGAGAACCGTGCTGGTGGGCAATGGCCCTGTTCACCATAGGGAAGGAAAAGGAGACAGGAGACTAGCAAACTCCAAGGAGTTGCTGGAATGCCACAGGAATCTCTCCCAGACCTTTCTGGTTTAGTCTGAGATGCTCAGAGATGGGGTTTCAGGAGAGAACCAAGACTGAGCTGCTTAGGAAGAAAGCATGAGAGTAGGCAGATGCACACAAGGGCTTTGCTGAGGGACAGTGATGAACACACTCCTCTGTCACCTCTGGTGACTCCTGTGTTCACAGCTCTGCACCACCTACATGGTGCCTCAGGGCACTTGAAAGGTCTGTCAGCTTCCTGCCAGACTCCCTTTAGCGAGGTGACGAGTGTGGGTCAGCAGAGCAGGGGAAGTGTTGCGTTATCAAGAGCACTTTCCAGCCCAAGCTATACAAGCTGAACAGAGCACAATGTGTAGTTAACTATGGGACTCTGCACCAAAAAAGAAGATTCCCCAGGGAGGCAGAAGCACCGTATTTGGTTTTATCTGTATCTGACTCGGTTTTCCTGCTTGTAAAGTGGGGTTTACCACATTCACCTTTATCAGAACATATGTGGAAAGAATTACTTAAAAATTATCTGTGGAGATAAAAAGGACAGCAAGTGTGCAAAACTTTTTCAAATATTCACTCTCAGAATCTGGATCTTTTTCTGTTTTGAAGAAAAAAAGTATTGTTGACTTACGAGAACTGGAGGAAAAAAGTTTCAGTAAGCTAAAAAAAAAAAAGAGAGAAAATTGTCAGCTTATTTTTGCCATCTTTTTCCCCTTTGATTTTGAAAGAATGAGTTTGGATTCTTGGTTCTTCTTTTAAAACCCAAGTCTGCAAGAGTGCTTGCAGGGAGGGAGCTGCCTGGATGTGAGACAGTGATGGCTTGGGAAAGAAAGCAACAGACAAACCTGAAAGAAGATTATTAACATGATTTTGTTGCATTTTTTTTTCAGTCTATTGCTTATGTTTCATCTAATAGGAAAGCCTTCTGAAGCTGGATGTCAAGTCTGTAACTTTAAGGGCATTTCCAGGCTGAGTTACTTGGGCTCCTGTTGTGTTAAGAACTGAGTGTCAGAGTCACAAAACAGCTCAGATTGGAAGAGAGCCTCGGAGGTGTCTGCATTTATCTCCTACTAAAGTGCGGTCAGCTCCAAAAAGGCAGGCAGAAGAGGCTTTGAGGGCACAGACAAAATCAGTGGCATAACATACAGGGGGCTAGGGTCTCTGCCTCTACCTGGAGGACTCTGCATTCAAACTGCACCTGTGATCAGATGTGTCCCAGAGGTGGTTCAGTCCATTTTTTTGTGTGTTCTGCTCAGTGATGGGGGTGGCTTTTCTCTCCAGATGAGGAAAGTATGGGCAGTGGCTTTCAAGTGACCTTGTGTGTAAGCAGAATTCAGCCTAATGTCTCTCTCTCACAGCATATTGCCTGTGTGTTCCTCACAGTCATTTCCTATCATGGCTATGTGCTAATTGTCTCTAGGGGAAGTGAGAAGAAGACTTATTAATCTGTGCACTCAGGAAAGGTTGTAAATCACTGTGTGTTTCCAGCAATAAAATTGGTGAAATAAATTAAAACAAGCACTAATGACCCAAAGAGAGCCCTGATGTAGTGGGAGTGGGCTGGGGCATATAGCTGTGTTTGGGTACAGGGTACACCTCTACCATATACTTTGTTCTGACAGCACTCTTCCATGTCTCCAGCCACAGTCCCTTGACCCTAGCCAGTACATTATCAATATACCATATTGTTCTCTCCTCTCTGCTGCAGTGATGGCCTTAGATTTTTAGCTCAGTTTGTTCAATCCCCTTTGCTTTTCAGTCCAGCAGAAATTAGAGTTAATATATCCTGGTTCACTGACACTTCTCAGCAAATACAGTGAACTTTTCTTTAAATGCAGCTATGTTGAGCAGCTTCAAAGCCAACAGAGGCATATATCCATTAACAACTCTACAGCTTTCCTTTTAGATATTAGTGTAAAAAGTCCATTCAGAAAGATTTCATGCAATAAATAAAAAGGCAGATTTGCAAACAGCCTTTGTGGTGATAAACAACCAGGGTGGAAAAGCCACCCCATAGTCCTGTTTTCCAACAACCTCTTTCATCTGGGAGGCCTGCAAAATCTTTCAGTGACTATTCATCAAATGCCACTGAAATGTCTGATCTCTCTCTCTAGAGGAGATGTTAGTACCAGACAGTTCCATGTTTTCTATGCAGCAACTGTCCCTACAAGAAATCTTCTGAGAATATCCTCCAGCATTTTCTGTGATGATTAAATACTACCTGTTTTGCCTCACCATCCAGCTTCAGCCTCTGGATATTAACCAGGAATGACTCATTTTATACCCACCAATGTAAGAGCTACTTCTCAGACCAGGAGCAGTCTGCTACTGCTCAGGATTGCTTACCTGCTTGTGGATGTACCTTGCTACCTTCCTTGGAGACCATAAGGTCACAAGGAAGAAGAATTTTCTTGGTATGATCTTCATCTTAGATGCACTGAATCAGTGTATCCTCCAGTCCCTGTAAGCTCACCAACCTTCTGCTTTTTTTCCAGATGCAGGTCTCTAGACTTTCCATAACCAGCAAAGACCGAAGGAGCGCTCCTGCTGCAGTTGGCCACCTCTGCTGGGATGTGTAAAAATGTCAACAGCAGAACTGTGTTGAAGTGAGGAATGTGAGGCACTGCCATGTGAAGTCATGGTGGTGAGCAGAGGCTCCTGCTCCACAGTGCACTCTTTATGTTCCAGAGTCTTTGTTCTCAGGACCAGTTCACACAAACCCCTCCTCATTTCTTGCTAGATTTGGTCCTTCTAGACATCACAGACACGGAGGCAAGACTCTGGAACCAAGGAAGGCAGTGCCTGGGTTCCCTTGTCTGCCTGGACAGAACCACAAATTTCTCCAGGAGCTGAGTCCAGCAGCATAACTAGACATCGATTAAAACTGCTTGCAGGGAGCTCCCTAAAGCAATTTGTGCTTGTGTCACACAGGAGGTGAGAGTACCAGCTGTCCACTAGAATGAAGCTGTACTTGGTCAGCACCTCCAAATTAACATTATTTATCTTGATTGGTTTCCTTGGGCCTGTGGCCCAAGCTCTGGTTTGTATTTGTATCTTATAAACATGCGAACTGCTAGAAAAATTGTTTTCAAAGTGGTCAAAACAATAAGTTATGTCTTCTGTGACAAGCATATAAATGGATGGCACCAACCAGCCAAGCTCAGAAGTCTGAAAGGCTTTTATTCCATGTGGTATCACCACTGCATCAGTCCATGTTAAGACATCAGCTCAATCTCTTGGGCCTTACTAGAGCTCTTAGAACTCTGTATTTCTATACAGCAGGTTGGCTCACAATTTGCTCTTGAAAATAAAAAACTTTTTGTAAACAATTTTCCTCTTTCAAGTTTTCCCATATCCTTAACTCAAAATATTTTCTCTTTTCATTAAATTGATTTTTCTAATTTTTGCCTACTTAACATTCTTACCCCTTTTCCTAATTCCAATAGAAACCAGTAGTTCTGAAGGATGGTAAAGAGAAACAGAAGAGATAATCTCCTAAGGAAAAAAAAAAGGATCCATTCAGAAAGCCAGGAAACAAAATCAACAAGGAGAGCTTTGAGTGTTCTGTTTTTCTCGGAAAGTTGTCGATTCCTTTTGCCTCAAGTGCTGGACCTGATTCTTCTCCGACAGAGTGCAGCCAAGAATTACAAAGCGAGTCAACAGACAGTGGAACTGAGTTCATCTGAAAAGTAGCCAGAAAAAACCCTCGGTCTGTGTTTGAGGTGTCCATTTTTAGAAGGAAATTTGCTTAGGCAGAGGAATACCAGCATATTCAGGGTGAGTGGCTCTGTCTATGTGTTTTGGGTCTTAGCACAAGGAAAGGATGTCTTGCCACCCCCAGGGGTCGGGAATAGTGCATGCATGGGGAGGACCTATTATATTATTTTTCTTCCACCTTAATGAACTCCTCTCATGTCCACCTCTGATCAGTGGAGTATGACAGAGGGTGATTGAAGGCCAGTCTCCCAGGAAATGAAGTTTGTTCACACAGCCCAAGTATGCTGGCCCTACTCCTGCCTGCCTCTGATTTATAGGACCGAAAATTCCTTCCTCTGGTAACAATAACGCTCTTAAACTCCAGACCCCTCTCCCTCACAGAATCTCCAGACAGGGCAGCCTGAGCCCAGGAGAGATGGGAGGCACCCAGCAAATATATCCATCAACACAACTCAGGTTTCAAAGGAATATGAGACCCCACAGGGTTAGGCTCACAAAGGTGGAGAGCGGAGGAGGGTGGCCACCACCCTATGGCACCTCCTCCTGGGAAGGGGCAGCAACAGGAATGACTGTGCTATGGACAGGGGCAGGAGCCACAGCATGTCCAATAAGCCAGATGGCACAAGCCCAGAGTAGTGTTTCCAGGGGAAATTCAGGCCCTCTGGTTGATGCTTGATTCTAGGGCTGGAAATAAGTCTGTTCTCAGGTCTCCTCTACCAGAAGTTTGTCTCCTCTGGCATGCAGCTGGTGCCTTGTGCGCACTCCGAATGCTTCATCTCTCATGTTTTACTTGATTTTGAGAGGTTTCCTATGAGTTCCATGTGTTTTGTGACATCAGTTAAAGACAGCACTAATGGCTGGGACAGCAGGTTCTGCAGCACCCTGGCTCCTGAGTGGCACTGCATGGTTCATCCCGAGAGAGAGCATCACATGAAAGTGCCACACTGCATCTCAGGAGCATTAGAGCATGATAGGGCCCCAGGGTGTGGCAAGTAACAGTGCCCAGGGGTGCAAGGCAGGCTGGATTGGTGCTGGAGGTTTTGTCTGTGCTGTCTGGTGGGACTGGTTGGTGTCACAGGCTGTCGCCATGCACTGTCTGAGAGATAGAACCATACCTCAGCAAGGGAGCCTGTAGTTAAACAGTAGGAATGATCTGAGGGCATATTGTTTCCTGCTTTGTTTTGTTTAGTAACAGAGACAGGGAGATAGAGTGGTGCCATCAGGGTAGCCTCTAAACTGGCAAGACCCGTGCATACACACAAACATGCACTCTTTTTGGAGCTGTGGGTCACATGTTTGTGCTTAACGTTACTGTCAAGAGTTTTGGGTCAAGGAAAGATAAAAAGAACCCTTTTGCAACAGGACAGTTGTGGCTGCCAAACTGAAGGCAAGTTCTGGAAAGAAACAAGTTCATTCTGTAACTTTTTTTCTTTATCATTTACTTATTAACAGCTCTCTCTGGCTCTCACCTGAAGCTGCTGACCTGTTCCTCCTAGACAGAGCAATTAACAGGGAGACAATGATCTGCAGAGGGCAAGGAGCAGTCTGTGCTGGGGAGAGGGCAGAGGTGGGGAAGGGCTGTGGGAGGCCGAGGGTCACAGAGGATAGAGCTATTTATGGCCTTAAGAGGGAGGGTCAGTAAAGAGCCATCTAGCTTGACTTGACTTCCTCTTGACCTATCACTTCTGGGAGATACTGATGCAACTCCCTGCCCCCAGGGGCTTCCAGTGTCCCCAGTGCTTAGCTACAGGGATAGACCGGGGAAGGTGGTAGTGAGCAAATGAAAACGTGGTGGACCATGTATCAGCTCCACTAAACTTGTGAGGTGGTATTTCATGTGTGAAGGAAGAGATCTTGCCGATGTCTTGTAGTCTTCTCCAATACTACCCCCTGTAACTGCTTCTGGAAAGAGACAGGAAAGCTTTTTGCTCTGTCTGTTGGCAAAGTGCAGTCTCCCCTCCCAATTTTTGCTGTGGTTATTTGGACAGAAGGCCTGTGGGACAGTAACTCTGTGTTCATGCTGATAGGTAGCACAGAGGGCTCTGATCTGTATCTCACAGTCTGTGCTCAACACAGTGCAAGTAATTGCTTGACAAAGAGAGAGCAGGTCTGGCTCATACACTTGTATCTGACCTCCACATCTAGGCCAGCCCCTTGACATCCTGCTACGAACTCTGTTTTGGAACATATCCCTTGTAAATTATGAGTCTTTGCATATTTGTGTCCTTCAGACCACCTTCCTTCTTTGCCCGAATGTGCTGAGACTGGTCACAACTGCAGGGGGGATTCCCAGGTGATACCTTGGCAAGAAATTAGCTTTGTGTTGTAGTTGTGCGACATTGTATAAGAACAACCCTTCCTCGAAATAACTGTCTCCAGAGAAAAGGGTTAAAGACATGATATTATGTTAGATAACCATGTCAAATTGCATCAAAAAAGGAAGTTAGTAATTCCTAATATATTTTTCATGAAACATGAGCTTTTTTAAAATGAGGAACATTTTTATGGAGCAATCCTATGAGATGCCAAATGTTTTGGCCCTGATCTAGCTAGATATTTAACCATGCACTTAATTTCTTAAGCTGCTCATGTGCTTAAATATTTTGCTGGATTGAGTCCAAAGCTCTAAGCATTCTGTGGTGTGTCAAAGGACTAGGTCTGTGTTTGCAGCAGCATTGCTGAACTCAGCCTATAATGAAGTAAATCTTCACACAGAATGCATTTTCAGTTAGTGTACTATCCAACAACAAACTTAAATTTCCTTGGGATTTCTCTCTTAGCTGTGTGTTTTCTGATGGTGTTCTAGTAGACAGGTTTACTAGCCAGAGTATTTGTGGAACAAGGCACTTTGAAGTAAAATTTGGTGGAATCTAGTGGAAAATTGTTTTGTTCTAAAAATTCCAGGATTGTTACCCAAGACCTGACTTTAAAAGGGACTGAAGACTCACAGGGAAAGAAATGGAGTGTGTAACCACTCCATCCAGTCAAAGCTGACCAAGATAGTTGGAATCATTCACAGAAATGATTTAGAAAATAATTTCAAACAACAGATGGGGAGGAATTATCACCTGATGGCAGTCAACCGGTGAGCAGAAACCAAGTTCTTGAGTAAAGTAGTTCTCTGCAGATGGCTGGGTTCAATAAGAAAGAATAAAAAATGAACCTGACTATTAACAAAAAAAGTGAACAAGTGGGTTTCATTGGTCCTACTGAAGGGAGTACAAAGAACAAGAAGAAAACAGCCCTAGGTGGGAAAAGGTGAGTCTGATTTCTAATCTTGTGTGTTGTAATTACAGTGTTAAATGTGCAAGTGGAAAATGAATAGATGAGATGGCATAACTAGAAAGAATTTGTGGAAGAGAGCTGAGCAGAAAAAGGCTCTATCAAAGCCAAAAAGGATGCATGCCAACGTTGTTTCTCTTGGCATAGGTCAAAAAGCAGACTGTGTGACAAGAGAGAAATTTGAGAAGACTGAGATAATGCCCAATTAGATCATGCAGTTCACCTCCCTGGGGCCTGTGACAGACTGGTAAGGAATTTTTTTTTTTTCTGAGGAGGGAAAAAAGTTGCCAGAAATTTGAATGTTTTTTCCGTTCTTTCTCCCAAAAATTTAACTCAAACCAAAACCTCACTGAAAAATGTCACTTTCAGCTTAATATGTTCGCTTCCCTCTACTGTCTTATAAGAAAAAAAAATCAGATATCTACTGTGAAAAAATGCTTAGTAAGTCCATGCTGCAATTTTCTGCAAGAAAAAAATTTTAGGAAGACCTAATCATGCCTTTTGTTATCACTGAAATCCTTCTCAGTCACCTGTAATCCAGAGCCTCATGGTGTCAGACCATCACAGGTATGTTGTTCCTTAAGAGTGCACAGTCAGAGCAGAGCCCAATTCTGCAGTTCCTGGGTTAGCCCAAGCTGGGGTGAACCATTTTCCTCACAAAACTTAGGTGCTTTATTCCTGTGGCTCCTTTTCATACATGTTATGACTGCCAGGAACTCTTGCAGCTCTGGAGGGAGGCTGACCACACCCATAGCAGCTTTCATGTGAATTATGAGCCTGCCTCAATTTTGAGAAGACTCTGTGGAATTAACATTCTTCTGAGCCCTCCTGAGAAATCATGACGCTTAGGTTACCTCCAACTGAAAGCCTGACTGGCTGTGCTAAATTTGGCAAGTGACTTCTGTATTTTGGCAGTTGGAGGGATGGGAGCATTATCTGAACATGTGCCGAATTTAATGTGGTGAGGCTGTACTACAAACTGGTATCAGGACCAAGAATAAAACTGTGCTTCCCTAAGCTCTGTGTTGTACCGCAATATCTGCTCAGGCTCTTCTGGCATCCCTATAACCCTTTGCCTCAGTGCAATTTTCTTAGGGATTTAAATACTGAAGATTCCTAGTAAGCTTCATTGCCAGGGAGTTTCTCCCTTAATTTTATTATGCTTCATTTTTATTTCCTTATCTTTAGAGAGAAGTCCTTGCTGTTATCCTATCCTACTACCTAACTCTGGTTTTGTTATTATCTTCCACCCAAACTTACTAGGTCTGTCTCCATTTTTAGCAATGTTTTTAACACTCCTGGGATCTGGGACTGAAATTCTGCACTGTGGTGTGCTGGTAGGGATGTAAATTCAGCTTACCAGGAAGTAACAACCAGAACGATAATTTATTTTGGAAAAACATGACTATGAAGTATTTTCTCAGCATTACCATATTTCCTTTTTGCTATGTGTAATAGGTTAAGTTGAAGACACCTTCTGCAGGGAGTGCTGGCTTATACATACATGGATCTTCCCTCAGAAGAAGAGTGATCCTACTCTTCATTATACTCTATCAATGGGCTAATGAGTACTGGTACTGGTAGCAGTATCTACAGTACAACTGGTGGATTTGAACCTGAGCTGGTCAAATAGCATGTGCAGCTGGAGGGAAAACACTGGGGTTTGTAACTGCAGCTTCCAATAGAAGGAAGCAGGAGAGGCACAGAATCACAGCAGCATTACACGTTTGTTAGGAGGTGGCCACAGCTGATTGACCTCTGACTCATCCCTCCAGCTAAGTGTTGAGGAGAACTCACAGATGTGGGAATGGTCTCTGTGGGACAGAGATCTTGATCCCTCCTGCATGTCTGGTACCAGAAGGGTGGATGGCAGAGGGGGCTGCTCTGACATTTCCTCTCCCATTGAGGAGGGAACCTTGTCCTTGCAAGGCTGTCGACAGCCAGCTCAGCCCTGTGTGACCAACAACCATTGCTCCTGCGTCCCTTCCCCTCAGGTGCTGTGTTCATTAGCTGAGGCCTTGGTTTTATGGGAACCCTCCCACCCAGCTTCCTCCTGCCTTAATGACAGGCCCATTAAAGAGAAGCCAATAAAGCCATAGTGCAAGAACAGTGTGAGGGACGGCTGCCTGCCCGTCCTCTTCATGGATGAGCCAGGTCTGAGGGCAGCAGGAGGCAGAGATACTCCTGCCTTGTGCAGAGGTGACCCTAGGAGCAGGCAGAGGCCACAGCTTTCATGCTCCGCTTTGGGGCTCTCTTGCGTAAACTTTTCCCAGTGTGGGGTTGAGGGGCTTTTTGTAGGTTTTTTTTCATCTCTGAGGAGGGAGGAACAAGGTCTTTTAATGAGGGAAGGATTAACAGGCCATAAGACTCTGCCCTGAAAGAGCCAGTCTGTCTGTGGGGCCGCTCAGCAGGATGCAGGGTAATTGGATTGGATCCCGAAGAGCACCTTGAATCGGTTCTGAGGCGGCCACAGCGGGTTGCTCCAAAGGGGGCCAGGGGCCAGGGAGGAGGGGAGTGTGTGGCTCTTTAGAGTAGCCAGAGCCAAGATGGGGGATCAGCCGGCTCATTAAGGGATTAGAGTGTTTGTTCTTCTCAAGACTTTTGTTGCTAAAACACTTTGCACAGCATTTTCTGGAGCCTGGGGAGCTTAAAGAGCTTGTCAGAGCCCTGCTCCTGTCCCCACACAGAAGCAGAGACACTCTCTCCTCTGGCCTTCCTGCCAATGCTTACAGCAGCTATTGCTGGTGATAGCTCCTCTCTCCCTGCCCTTCCCATCTCTGGTCTGTCTCCCATGGGGCTTGAGGTAAAAGAGGAGGATGACAAAGGATGAAGCAAAAGATGTACCTCGGGAGTGAGTCCTCTGACAGTGAGGGACACTTTAACTTACACTTTTTCCTTGGTATTTGTAGCACAGACATTGAAAGACTTTGCATGTTCTGTGGTTCTTTGCAACCTTTTACCTCCTCATGGACTATGTTCTCCAGCACTTTTGGTAGCAAGTTTGGGACACAAATTACTTCAATTTGTGTATCTGACCTTCATACCAATGCTATGGCTAGAAGTTATTGCATAGACTAACTTCCCTAACAGCATCTGAAATGGGCTGGCTGTTGAGATGTAGTGCCAGAAGAGGCTAGGCAGGAAGGAACAGTGCAATGAGAACTTGCCTGAGAGCACAGCTGTTCAGAAAGCTTAGTTCTCCTCTGGACCAGGGACAGAAACTGAATCTCTAAAGTACAAATTGAGAAGCACTCAGAAAGCAGTGCAAGTTATTAGAAAATGTCAAAGGGGTTATGTTGCCATCAGTTCACAGTTGTCATCAGTTCATCCATCCTCATGGCCCACACAGAGAATTCTGATCCAACTGTCCCTTACCTGGGCTGCCCTGAGGCAGATGACTCTGGGCATGAATAAACAATAAACTCTGTCGTCACTAGCCAGAGGTGGAAATCCCAAGTTACTGGCAGAGCAAATGCTAGAGGTGTTAGAGGGACTATGCATCAGTGGGGATTATTTAGGTTTTTAGCTTTGGAGTTAATTTGGCTTCCATCTTCAGAGAAATATGGGAGCTGGCCAAAGGGAGTTTAATCTGTTGTGTGGAGCAGCAAATGGAACAGACTTCAGCAGGACCTCTTCAGGTCCCAGTCTAAACTGCACTCCCACCTCCAGTCTCTGCTGAGCATGAATTTCAGCAGGGGAAGGAGGGAGGGGGGAAGGAGGAGACAGGCAGGCAGGGGAGGGGTAGGGGGGGAAGAGAGTTACAGGGAAAATAAATGAGACTCCCCTATAATTAATTGTTTGAAGGGAGTGCCCCACTCGGCTGTGAATTCTGAAATGATTATTGGATTTGCAGGCAGACAGGGAACAGAACGGGTCGGGTGCACGATTAATATCTTATTGATAGCGGATTAAGAGAGCGAGATCAAATCTTTAACTGAGTGGAGATGCAGTTTATCAATTTGTCACAAAAAATGTAGCAATCAGAAGTGGAGAACATCAGGGGTGGCTTACAGATCGATTCATGTCAGTGCCTCACAGCATGGCTCCACAAGGAGACTAGCTTTCCCTCAGGTTCCCAGAGAGCTGGGCAAGACTGGTTTGGTGCTGGCCATGCTGAGAAGGGCAGGCTCACAGATAGATAGGCCCCCAGGTGCAGAGGCACCACCAGGAGAGCTGGTGGCAGGTGATATCATGCTCCATGGATGCTGCACAGCACTGCTCTGGTGTGGGGTGCAAGCACAGCAGTGGTGCCCAGGGGGAACTGGCTTCCTGAGATGGTTTCTGTGGAACATGTGAAGGCTCAGCTCTTAGTATGGCAGTAGAGTGGCTTGCAACCAGCCAGAGCTCACTATGCTTCAGGGCCATGTGAGGAACCTGCTAAATAAACTTCTCAAACTACCTGAGGTGCAGCTGAATGGTACTAGCATCCATGTCAGCTCATGTGCTGTTGGGCCATACCATGCAGACTGGTGGGTATTGCCTGGCTTTCGAGCTTCCCACTCCTGCTAGAGACCTTACGTGTTGCTAACATTGGGATGTGGGTACTTCTGAATTCTGTTCATAGTTCTGCTGTCTGGATTCTGCTGATGAGAGCTTTCCTCTGAGCAGCCTGGCATTGATGAGCATTCTGTGTTTTAGTAGTCCAGTTTGTTGACCAACTCCTCAGCTTTGATGTGCCAGTATTCATGGCCCATGCATGGAAGTTGTTTGTAGCTACTGAAAGTATCTCTGTAGCTGGGAAAAAAGGCAGGAACTTCACAAAAAATACCAACCTTGGAAAAGTGCGTTCTGCATTGTGAGGTAGTTCTGTGATATGAAACCCCTTTTGCCAGCTTTGAAGGCTGAATTGGTTACTTGGGTCCTTCTCTAAAGCCTGATCTGTTAGTTCTCAATCTGAAATCTGAAGTTCTCAATTAGAAAATAAAAATCACTTCTGGCTCCTGTGGCCTTAAGCTTTTCAAAATAACTCTTAAAGGCTAAGAGCAGAAGCCAAAGGAAGAAGAGCCTAGAGTCAGATGGCTGGTAATATTTGTTTTTATTAAATCAAACTTTTGATTTGCAGCCCTCCATCACAGATCTTTGTTGTGAATGTTTGCTTTTAGCCAACAGGGAAAACAAACCTAAGGCAAATGTTTAATGAGCACCTCTTTCCGAGCAGGCACTGTAAGCAGCTGTGATGTCTCTGCAGCAGAGCCTGGCACCAGACTTCAGTCACCAGTTGGACCCCAGCATTTTTTATTTTTTATTGCTAACGTTAAACTTCCTGCTATTCCAACAGATGGGGGATGGCCTGTGGAAGCCAGCAGCCTCCTTGGTGGGCTATGGAGTCGACAGGAGTCTCTGATAGCAATTTCCCTTCTCTTAGGGCCTTACGGAGCTGTTGAGTCCCTAGGGCCTTTGCAAAAGATGTTGTGCACCTGGGTGACGCGTGCGATTGTGGAAAGGCTGTATTGAAGGCAGCTTCTCCTGCCAGCACTGCTAGCTTTGGAGGCAATTACATTCTCGCTAGGGTTGTTGGGTTTCTCTATGAGGCCCCTCCTGGCTCTTTGCACTTGTTCTCAGGGTCCTGGGGTGTAATGCAGGCCTCTGGGGCTTGGGGGGTGTATGTGGGGGGGGCAGGTGAGAAAACAGCCTCAGCTGGAAGCCCTTACCCTTGGAAGCTCGATAGAGAAAGAAGGAGAAGGAGGAAAATCAAAGACGAGTCGGTTAATCCATGGCCTTGGTTTACTGCCTAATGCTTACCATACTGCTTTTTCCTTGTCAGCATGTCAGAGCCTCTGAAAGGCTTTGACTACTGGCAGATTTTTGGGGTGCTTGAAGACCCAGGGAGGAGCACCACACTGCTGTGAGGTCTGTGAGCACCATGAGGGAGGGTCTTGGAGTCCTTGGACTTGTTAGTACACCCAGCTAAATCAGGTGATTTGGCTTGCTCTGTGTTGCCATCAGGGCAAAAGGCTGTATGTCAGCCTGGTTTAAGTGGTGTGTGTTGGCTGAGTGAGAACAGTGCACACTCACTGCAAGGATGTGAGAGATCTTGGGGTCTGCTAGGGTGCAGATCTCAAAAGTGAAGGGAAAGAAAAAGTATCCTGAAGAAGTGCAGGTGTGTACTGAGATGCTCTCTGTCCCAGCAGGTTCACGATGGAGACCATGGGATGACAAACCTGCTGCCACCACCTTTGGGCTTGCATGGAGAGTCAAGTGCGACAGGGATGGGGAGGAATTAGTGATACAGCCACCTGCCTTGGTCTTCGTGTGTGACCTCCCTCTTCCCTGCCTTTTCCTTGATCCTACCACTGTCACTAAGGTCTCATATAGCTGGTGGCTTTCTTGCCTCTTTTTATAGAAACTGCTTTTGCACATGTGATAGAGCGGCCTCTGCTGAGGCCTGAGTTGGATGTTGTTCAAATCCAGGGGAAAGAGGGCAGGGCTAGGGTAGACTCTTCCCTTTGCCACCAGCAGCTTCCTGATGTGTGGCTGCTGTACTGGGTCTCCCACAGCCATGAGCTTCCTTGTGCAGCGTATTCCCACTGGGAGCACATGGGGCATCACAGCCACAGATGCCTCAGAGTGGAGCCTTGGGAAGTCTGCAGAAAGCAGAGCACGCATGGCATGGTAATAATGCATGGGTAAAAATAAATCAAAAACTGATTTGTAGCAAGAAAGCGTCTGAAGAGAAGGAGACAGTGCTGAAGGTGTGCTAAATGGGTGGGCAGGGAAGGAAGAGGCAGCAGATAGGGAGGAGGCCCTTGAGATGACACTTCACTGCTCTTTCCACTATTGTGTGAACATGCTGAAATCCATAGAAAGCCTTTGTTTTGGAAAGAGCCTTGAATTAATTGTGTTGTACCGCTGATCACAGATAAGTGCTGCGTCTGTTGTTCATTTCTCCCCACAGCCTTTCAGAACATCACCTTAGCAGCCCCGCCACCTCCAAGGGCCAGCGCTTTTCTCTGAGCGCCGCCCCAGGTGTGCCCTCACACAGAGGTGATATGGGGCAGGCACCTGCACCCAGCCCCGGCCTCCCTCCGCCATGTCCCACGCTGCGGGGAGGACGGGGCACGGTGACGCTCCCTGAGGCCCCTCGTGGCGGTCATATGAGCGGCGTGGCCTTTACCAGCAGCGGGCTTGGGGGGCTAATTAGCGCATTCAGGGGCGCTGCTGGAGTGGAAAGGCACTCGTCTGGCTGGGAGGCTGGCGCTCTCCGCTCTCCTCCTCCAGGCCAGCGGCCGGGCCTCCCCTCGGCCGTGAGGGCCGCGGGTGCTGCGGGCGGCCGGGTCAGGCGGCGCTCCGGCCGGGGCGCCGCGGGGCCCTCCCGCGCTCCTTTCAGTGCTGGCCGGTTCTGCTCCACAGACCCTCCCTTTGTCCGCCCTCTGAATGGAGCCCTGCCTGCCTGCGGCCCCGCTTCTAATTAGGGCTTCCGCTGCCCCGCCGCCGCCCGGCCCGGCTGCTGCTCCCCCCGCCGCTTCTAAACCCATGGGCACATCTCGGCTCTCGCTCTCGCTCGGCCTGGCTGTCGGCTGGAGCGGGAGGAAGGCGAGGGGAAGCCAGCCGGAGCGCCGGCGGCCCGGCACGTCCGGATCCCCGCTGCAGGAGCGGGCACGGGGCCGTCCCGCCGCTGCCGCCCGGGACCCAGCGGCCACAGCCCCACTGCCCGCGGGTCGGGCTTCCTCCGGGGAACCCCCAGGCGCCTCTCGGCCGTGCAGATGGGTAGATCTGGGGTTAGCCCATGAAAAGTGGCCGAGACATGATTTTGTTCTTGTGAAATATGAATCATACTTCTCGTGCCAGAAGTTCTTGGTAAGACGTTGCTGGAAAACAGTTTCACATTTGTGGGGCAAATGCAAGGGAGCCATGTGTCATTACATGTCTTTGCTTTGGACTTTCAAGATGGCAGCTCAGGAGTTGATGGGCAGCCAAGATATTCACAGTTACAGCCTCCAGACTTTTCTAGACCTCAGGCATGTTTGTACCCAAGGCAAAGATTTGCATCTTTATCTACACAGAACACGTTTTTATGTCCCACAAAACTGCATCTTCAAGAGACTTGAATGTGTACGAATAGTCTCTTATGGGGAAAAGTGATTCACTGTTTATGCAGATAAAATCAGGGAAGGAAAACAGCTCTAGGCAAGATTTACAGATCCTTCCCTGAGTGGATCACAACTTGTTGGCTCTTCCTTCAGATGCTTGATCCAGAAACCTCCCTTTGGCTTTTGCATCTCACTTTTGCCATTACGGCTCTTACTTCCTTCAGGGGTGACCTTTCATTTGGCTGAAATGCAGTTGTCCCCTCACAAGCAACAGCTCATGCCTCAGTAGCAGGGGGACCCCTGTTGCTCCTTGTCCCTGTGCAAGGGGCCACCAAGCCTCAGGGCTCTGGAGTGTGATGCCCCACATGGGTTCTTTGCATTCCCTGCAACAGGTAGGCAGAGAAGAGTGTGGATGTGATAAAGTCCTCACACCAATTGCTGCCCCATCTGCTGCTGGATGGGTTTGTGGATGATGGTGGAGAGTCTGCAGGATAGAAACCACTCCAGACTGGGAGAGTGTTAGGGGATGGAGGGAAGTTCCTCTTCATGTCACAGATCCCCCTCTCCTCTATCAGCAACTCTGGGTAGGTATGAGTCACAGCTCAGCCATGCACCATGAGCGCTGTCTCTATGGCTCCAGCTGCAGGAGCCTCCCAGCCACTTCCCCCCCCAGCAGCCCAAGACCACCACCACGGTGCCAGCAGCACTTAGTGAGAACAGCACGGCTGCTCCCTGGGCTGCCCATACCTGCACAGCTGAGCCCGGCTGTGGCCAGCCCTGCGCCAGCTGGGTTTGCGCCATGGCGGCAGGACCCAGCAGGCAGGAGCTGAGCAGATGCTGAGGTGTGAGCCAGGGTGGGTGGTACAGTTTGGATGTTTCTACCTCATCTGATACAATCAGCATTGCTGTGCACATGTGAGGAAAGTTGTTCGATAGGAATGACCCATGATGCTGGGTTAATTCTGTTTACAAAAGAATAAATATTATAGCGGTGTCTTATAAAAGAGAATCAATAGCTTCCCTTTGCTGGGTGATCCCTTCATGTCTTCGAAAATCGATTCCCCCCCTGTTCCCCTCCTCCTTGCTGCACAGCTATCTGTTTTTCGGGGTGACGGGGGGGTCAGGCGATTATTGAAGTATATGTGAATTTACAATATTAACGACTCACGACGGTGTGTCCGCAGGTTCACGGTGAATTAATTATCTGTTTAAGAAGCCATGAAGAAATCAATCAATGAAAATTTCTCACTCTTTTGAGAGTGAGGGAGCTTGTCAATTTTTTTTAACATGCACCACATTTAAAGGAGTAGTATATTATTTTTTTTTTCCATCGGAGGAGGGTCAGGGGGAAGCTGGCTTGGGGCTGAGGGAGGCCTGTTGAGTTTTGTACAGCATTGGCAGGAGCAGCAGACTCCTTTGCTGGTCTCTTCGAAAGGTAGAAGACACTAAGGATGCACCCTGAGGTGATTTTGTCCTAGAGTTAGGTCAGTGGTGGCCTTGTCTGGAGGGGAGGCCATAGTGATACATAGTGTGTGCTAGCAGACACTATTTTGAGTGATCTGTCATACACATGACCTTTTCTCAGCTTACCAGGTCAGCCCCCTTTCCTCGAGACCCATTTGCCATTGTTGAGCTGGCAGGTGGGCCTCAGCTGCTGCAGCCTGTGGGCAGTGGGAAGTGCTCCCATGAGTCAGGGAATAGCAAACAAAGAAGAGTGGCTGAAAGCAGTGATCTCTCAAATCACCTCAAGATGTGCTGGAAGAAGTCTGGCAGAGTGCTTTGTGTCTCAGCTTTCAGCATTACACTGCTGTGTCTAAGCTTGGGACAGGCAGGCACTGGTGAGCGTGCAGCTTTGAGGCATAGGCTTGGCATGCCTGGACACAGCCCTTCTGAGCCTCTCTTCAGAGGCAAGATCAGGCAGCTCTGGGCAGCAAATGGCCCAGGACTGCTTGTCTCTCCACCTGGTGCTGAAGCTACAGCCAAGGGAAGACCCTTTTGTTCATACACACCTGATAACTGGTTGTACCGCATCCCCAGGGGTCTTGGAATCATCCAAGGCATTCAGGAGGACATGAGGATGGCAGTGTGTATTGTTTACAGTGTCGGGATGAGGTCTTTATGTCACCTTGATGACGTTTTTCTGTTTGGATGGAGTTTGATGACATTTGAATACTGGATGTGAGTGTTTTCGCTGAATTTCAGCCTTTGGCAGGCAAAACCACATAGACTTTGATGCCAGAAAAGCTGGCAGGAGGAGATGGCTCTCAGAACTGCTCAGAGGGTGAAGGGGTTTGTCTGTAATTCCTTATGCCTGTCCTGACCCTCCTAAAATCTGTCCCATCTCACCTCTCTTGTGTCTGTGAAGGATGTAATTTATTGGCACTTGTGCAGTGACTGATATCCCAGTAACAAGGAGAACAATTGAGGCAGGGTGAGACAAGAGGAGGCTAAGGAGGAGAGTGCATGAGGGATGTAGAGCCTTTGACAGAAATGAATTGGACAGTGCCCCTTTCATCCCTAATCTCCAAACCGGCAGCAAGGGAGGAATTTTGCAGAGAGGAAGCTACAGTATCTGGGTATCAGAGGACAGAGGGAAGAGTGTGGGGATGGCAGGCAGCTGAAGATCTTGATAAAAAGACTGGAAGAGGGGAGGGAGCAGGGACAACCTCTGAGTCTGCTTCTACTCTTGCAAGCCCAGGCAGTCATGGCCCCTTCCCAGCCCCATAATCCTACTGGCCTGTGCCGAGAGGAGTCCCCGCCAGGCACACCCATTGCTGTAACCAGAACGGAGAGAAGAGCCCATATTGACACAGGAGCATCTGTGTCAGTAATTGTCATGCAGCCTGGCAAATTGCTTCAATGTGCCATTCCCTTCAGCTGCACAGCTCAGTGGTGGCAACAGGCCTGGGGGTCTGTGCTGCTGCCAGAGAGACAGGAAGAGGCCTGGACATGGTGGAAGGGGTCAGGATCCACAGGGACCAACTGGGTCCTAGCCTAGGTCCCTGTGTCATGACACAGTCTTGCCTGATGGCTGCTTGGCAGCTGCTCTGGCTGCAGTGCTCTTACTCAGCTTCATCAGCCTCTGTGGAATATTCCCAATTCCAACTGCAGTGAGGGGGGAAAATTCCTTTCAGCCTTTAGGCTGCCATTTATACCAGCCAAACGAAGTGTGAGAGAGGCTCTCCCTCCCTCTTAGCTCTTACTTGGCTGCTAGGAGCAGGGGATTCTCACCTATTTACTCCAGATAAGCACTCAGCTTTTCTTCTGTCTATATATTTATCTGCTTTCTGAATCTAGACAAAGCTAAAACAGAAACCAAATGTGAGGTTTCTCTAAAAAATTAGGTACTTTGTTTGAGTCTGCATAAAACACAGCTTTCAAGATGATGTCACAAATTGGAGCTATTCAATGCTCTCTCTGGGTTGACCAGAGGTGCCTGTTTTCATTCCCATCTGCTCTTTTTCAATAATCTCTAGGTCTGTATTCCTGTGCTTTTTAATGGCAGTGTAGTTCCAGGAGAGAATATTGAGTTTGCCTACACAGATCCAGGCATGCAATTTTGACAGAAGACTGCTGGCCTAATAATAAAATTCTAGGATAAGCAAGGTCTAGAATTTGGTTTAGTGTAGGACACCGTTTTAAAAATGCATTTATTTGTAAAATGTCATGATTAAAGCCAGCCTCCTGGTTGGTTGCCAGTGGATACATGCTTCTTCACCCAACAGATTTCCTGCCCCTCTTACACTCTTAAGTTCTTGAGTGATTAGATAACTAGCCAACAATGTAAAAAACAAACCAAACAATAAACACCCCCAAGCCCAAGCATATTTTATACTAATGATTTTACCAGCACTCCTTTAATGGCTATGGATTTTGCCTGTCTATTGAAAAATATCCCTGAGATGAAAAGTCAACAGTCTGCCTTCCAGAGGAGAAGGTACTACTGATCAGAGTTGTTCCCAAGGCATGATATGATGTAGAACTGGAAGGTCTCCTAGGCTTTCCCAATACAGTGTAATCTGGGGTGCAGTTAGTGTTGTGATAGGGGAAGTGGGTACAGACATCCATTGTGGAGCCTGTGGGGAGTTAAGAAGCAATGTCGATGCCCTGCTTTCTACTTTGGATCAGCATTGGTCCAGTGCTTTGATTTCCTGCAGGTGTGTCTCTAGCCCTGGCAAAATTAGCATGAGGATTTTGAGTGTCTGGGTCTCTCTGCTGCTCACAGTTATATATAATGTCCCAGATGCCAAGTGGATGGAAGTGAAGGGATCCATTAATTCCAACTTGGTTGGCTTCTGAGACCAATATATTTCATTTCTCTGCAGACCTCCCAAGGAACCATATAATAGCTTGCTAATGGGACAGTTGTGTCACATGTTAAGAGTGTCTGTATTAGAGAGGCAGATGAGATGACTTCATAAATACAGGAATTTCCATGTGTTCTCCTGTATCTACATAAGTAAATCAACTGTGTAAGACAGTCCTGTTACACTCTTGGAGAATGACTGATTCTGATGGTGCTGTGCTATGAAAAGCAAATGGATATCCTGTGCACAAAGGGTGTCATCGCTGTGAGAGGTATGTGTCAGGTGAACCACATTTTGCCCTAGGTTTACTAGGAAGGAAAACTCCAGCTGCCCTTTTGCCACATTCCTAGCAAGTCAAAAATGCCATGGGAGCAATCAGTGGAAAAGCCAAGCATCACAGCCAGAGCATTGATTGAGGAGACCTGAATCAAAGGCGGAACATAGTGGTTCAAAGCAGGGCTTCTGTGTTTCATATTACTGGACAACATTATGCAAAATGGGAGGAGAAGGTTTTGATCCTAATGCTCTGCTAGAAAATCAAAACAACTGTTCTCAATGTATCTGTGGTCCTCACATTGCAACTACTGCCAGAGTGAGTATCTAACAGGATAGCTGGAGAATTCCTAAACTTGTCCAGTGTGTGAGTATCTGATAAGGGCAGATGTTCATTTTGAGGCTTACAATGGGCTTGTGTTACAAGAGAAAGCTTTTTCTGCAAATGCTTCAGAGTCTAAAGACTTTTAAAATTGAATGTTTCTTTCTGAGATCTGATTTCTGCCACTTCCCTTCCTGCAGAAACTTCCATGTGTTTGACTCCTAGAGTCCAAGTAATAGCTAGGAGGTTCCAATCAAAGTTACATCTGTCATTAATCCATTCAGGTACAAGCCCTTATCAGGGCATGTCTTTCAGAGGTCTGGAAGGAGAGAGGTTCAGCCTGTGCCAGCTTTCTGTGTCTGGGCACATTCTTCCCGGACTACGCATGAACAAATAAGCCATACCTCTTGAATCCAGCCAATTCCAACCTCTCCTGCGTACTGCCATGCTTCAGAGCTCAGTTCTGAGTGTGCCTGCCAGCCCAGGCACACCCAGAGAGAGACAGTGCCTTCTATCAGTTGCTGATGCTCTGTGGACAGAGTTGGCCAAGGACACAGAGGAAAGAAGAGTGAGGGCTTGAACCTGGATCCCAACCAAGCACACTCTGTTTATGACTGAAAGCTTGAACAACAACAACAAAAAGGTTGTTTTTTTACCAGAGAAAGCTCTGTCACTGCAGACTTGCTGTGGCCTTTCTGGCCTGTTGGAAGAGGATGTTCTGCCAGGCAGTCAGCCCGACTCCTTCAGTTCTACATGAAGCGAGGAAGGAAAGTCCACTTTGGCCTCTGAGCTGGTACTCTGCAGCAAATGCAGTCTCAGCTGTACTGGCTGATTCTTTCCTGAGAAATTTTCCAGACCCACACCTAAAGGAGGAGTTTCCAGAACAGAACTTTCAACTGGTCAGCTGGTGGTAAGAACTTGGTCTCTGCTATGAACCAAGGCATCAGGGAGGGGGCTACATATCCTGACTAAGCAAATCAGAGTGAAAATCACCTTCAAGAAAGATCTTCCAGAATCACACTTGAGTGATGAAGATCAAAATCGTTAAGCCAGAGAAGGTTAATTTACAGTTTACAAGTTCCTTAATGTGGCTTTAGGAAACCCACTGAAGCCCCCAGCTTCCTTCATAATTTGCAAGTTGAATCTAATGTGTCCATGACCAAGTGTCACCTGTCTGCATGTCCCCATACCTCACTGTGGTTATATGACAGGAAATCTTAAAGGTATCTACTTGCACAGACTTTACCACTATTCAAGTTCTCAGATGTCTTCTTTCTCAAGGCAATGATGTAATGGTGACAGCAGAGGCAAGAGCCATTGTGTCTTGTGATGAAAATGGGCTGTGGTGCTGCAGAGGATGGATTTTGGAGGTTAGCATGGAGCATAAATGCCCCTGTATGTCTTTTGTATGTCTTTTGCCCTTCTACAGAATGCCCAAGCCTCCTTCTCATCACTGTTTATGAATCCCTCTGCAGCCCTGCAGCTTAGGGACACGTCTGAGGGGCTGCACGGGGGCCAAGCAGAGGGTAACATGTTGTGCAAGATTCAGGCCCAGCTGCTGTGAGCTGCAAGGAATTCAGCACCTGCAGGTGTGGCCTGCTCAGCTTGTGAGACGCTGCACCCTATGATGTCTTTGCAAAGAGATGTTGCATCTTTGTATTAAACCAACTATTAAACCACTAATCACTGGGGAAAAATTGAACAGGTTTGGCTTCTTCAGGGTAGCCTCAGGAGTGACCTTAATGGAAAAGCTGCTCAGTCCAAGACTAGGGGAAGTGTTGGTCATTTTCTCTACTTCAGGTTTCCCATCATCTTGATTTACCAGTAGTGCTTGGAAGAGAAGGCTTTGCAGCTTCCTGCTGCCCAGGTGTCCAGAGCTGGAGAATCAGGGGCTGGAAGTCACACACTGTCATTCCGTGTGGGTGTTTGGGAAACCTGTGTGAGTGTACCAGTGAGGC
The DNA here is from genome assembly GCA_013399455.1 of Anthoscopus minutus. Classification (NCBI taxonomy): domain Eukaryota; kingdom Metazoa; phylum Chordata; class Aves; order Passeriformes; family Paridae; genus Anthoscopus; species Anthoscopus minutus. Next base: position 138,638 of record VWYI01028725.1, read on the forward strand.
ACATGTGTCTGGGAAGGGGTGTTATGCACACACTTCTGCATACATAGTGGCTTAGCTCAAGTGCCCCCCTCCCTCTCCAAAGCATCCCTGACACTCTAGGTGAATATTTGAAAGACAGGATCGGGGCTTTGGTTCGAGAGCCTCTTTGTACAGTGCTAACTGGTTTCAGGGCTGTAATTATCTCTCCAAGAGAAGCTGTAAATTGGATTAAGGCACTGAGTTGCAGCTGAGTGCGCTCCCTCCATTGCCCCACCTGGTGGGCTGCTGAGCGATAACAAAAAATGCCGAGAAATCGGATTTGGATTCTGCTTCACACTCATGGCTTCCTTCTGGAAAAAATGAAATTTTTCCGGCAGAAAGGGCTGGCATGGGTTTGCTGGCAGTATCAGTCCTGGGTTCGTATCATCTGCTGGCACTCTTCCGGAAACACGATCCCCTCCGTTATCAGAGAGAAATAAATAAATAAACAGCAGGAGATGTTTTGGCAAGGAAGGAGGAATCGCACCAAGAGGCGTGCACACACATGCACACACACACACACACACACTCACCTCAGCACTGTGTCTTCACAGCTCGAGCTGTCTGTTGCAAGCAGAGGTGGCAGCAAAAGCACAAGATGTTTTCTACAATTTTTTTAATTCCTGGCCTCTGGGATGAAAGAAAAGCCCATTTTTAGCAGCTTATGTTCAAGGCATAGAACACCTGGGCCTTGTACTGCTCATGGTGGAAATCATTACATCCCACTCATAGGATCTCTCCCTGTGCCCTGGAATAAAGTGCCGTTCCTTCCCCATGAGTGCTTTCAGCCCAATATAGGAGGCACCAAAACTTACATGGAGAGGCAGTACAAGTTTTGTGGCTGATTTCAGCATCTTGTCCGGGACGGACTAACATGAGGCTCATCGGACTTGATCCTCCCCTTTTGATGTAGGAGAAGCTTCATATGTGGGTTCCTTCTCATTCAGAGGTGTGTATTTCCCTTTGGAGACACAAGTGCACTGCGCTGCAGGTACCTTTGCAGGGGTCAGTAGGAAACACAGCAGGAAAGGGCAGCAGCAATGAAGGCACTTGAGCAAAACCATCAGGTTACAATCTGAGCTTGTAGGACCCATGCAAAGTAACATGGCAGACAAAATTTATGATGGAACATTTCTGTCCATGAAAGAACCAGACTAACTTGGGTTTGGACACAGTCTAAAGCACTGCCTTCTCTACACAAGTAGAGATTTCAGGACCATCTTTTCAGATGAGGCCAATCAGTAATTTCTCCATAATCAGATTTATTCTGGCTCTTACATCTATGAATGGAACTTATGTGTGCAGTCTTTTGCACACTGCTGTCTGCAGGGTTTCCTCTGGCTGCTGGGCAGCTCCAACCAGCCAGTAGCTTCCCACCCCTCCTGGCCACAGGGGACACTGAGAAAGGTGTCCCTTGTCTCTGTGGTAGTGTTGTCTGTCTCTAGTTACTTCTCTGGCTGCCTCTGCCCATCAGCTGCTCTTGCTAGCTGGCAAGGAAGCACCACTGCACTGGGACTGCCAATGGCTGCCCCAGGCTGCATGGCTGCTGAGGGAGAAATGGTGCCTCTCACAGGAGACACTTTTTGCACTCCAAATGACCTAAAGATGAGTGACAAGCCAAGGGAAGTGAGCACCCAGTCAGCTGGCATCTCCCCTGAACTGTGAGACCAGTAATCCACCATACAGCTCTACTGTATCAGCCAAACCATTCAAATTCTGTGGAAATGTTCTCTAGACTGCCTCCCAGTATAGCTTCCTTGTGTCCCCTGACATCCAAGTCTCGGCTGAGTCCCTATAATTCCTCTTGTCCTGAAATTTGAGGGCAGCCACTGGACGATATCTGTATGGGCTGATGCACCCTAGGGAGGGCAGCCCTGGCCCTGAGGCCAAAGGATGCTCTGCCAAGCAAAGCCACCCTGGACCTGTGCAGAGGAGGCCTTCTGCAGCCTTGCTCCTCATCAAACCTGACCCTTGTCTTATGTCCCTTTTCTCTGGTCCTGATCTTGCACTACAGTGCAGCACTACAGCAGCATGCCTAGAAGGTTGCTCTCTCTTCTCTCTCCCTAACCACCAAGAAACCCATTTTCTCCTCTGCTGAGTTCTTAGGAAGCAAAAGAAGTGTCCCAGGGCTCCGCACTTGCAAGTGAGCTCAACTTGGATGTATGCCCTGAAAATAGAAAGGCCACATCAGGACCCAGATCTCCTGAGGATACTTGTAGCCACACTTTCAAAATGTCCCAGCAATTGCCATATATCCTATAAATTCCCCCCAAATCACGATGGGATAGCGAACAATTTCCTACTGGAAATTCTGCCTTCCTTTGGGTGTCATCTAATGCAGATCTTTATGTTTCTGTCAGCTTAACTTATTATTTGGTATTCAATTTGGCAATAAAATTTTTATATACCAGGCACTGTGTATTACAGATACACAGATAGATACATGTTTATGTGTGTGTGTTCCTGTAAATTATAATAAGAATTTTGTTATTTTGTTCATCAGGCTTAGCTCCATTTTTCATGACTATAAACCTTTTGTAAATCCTAACATGGAGACAACAAACACATCTATTCCTATCACTGTTAAAACTTCTTCAGTGATAATGTTTTTGGTTTCTTTTGCATTTAAATATTGAAAGATACTAGTATGAGAGCTGCATGTTTAATTCAAATCTTCCAAAGATGGACTGAAGCTTTGTAAATTATATTTTTATTTCATTAGTCATGGACTTTACCATTCCTGAATAGATTTAAGTATGTGCTAGGAGTTCAGGACACACTTAAGTGCAGAGTACTTAATGAGGAAATTTAATTGCTGAGTGCCACTAGTAAGTAAGATGCTGAATTTTTCCCCAGAAGTGACTATAGTTCAGTGATAAGATTTAGGTGTTCCTTTAATGCATTTTGCCAACCTCTTCTAGAGCCCCCAAGGTCATGAAGCTTGCATGGCTCTACTGATCATCCCTTCTTGGCTACTCTCCCTAGGAGACTGCTACATGTCCCCTATACACAGTTTTGGAAGTTATCTTTATTTTATACCTAGAATGTTGTCTTTGCAAACATTTTCCCTCACCGTATGGATCTGTGTGTCTTTCATACCTTTTACTGTGTGTTTTATTGTCCTTGCCATTTTAAAAGCAGGAACATGATTTATAGATTAAATTAATGAGCAGATCACTTGATGGTGAACTGATCCTGGATATTGAAGTGCTTTATACCTGATGCTAGTGCAAAAAGAACACAGATATCTGGGCTGTTCCAGATAACCAGTCCTCCAAATGATACTGCCTTAGGCTCAGTACAGCTAAGGCTCTTGCTTCTGCATGTTTTCCTTTCTTAGGGATAGAGGACTGTGTGGTTCTGGTAAAAGCTTATTTTCTGCCCATAAGGCTGCAGTTGGGTTTGTGACTACAATTAAAAGCATCAGGCCAATCTCTCTGCAGTTTAACAATTCTGAAGTCAATGAAGTTGCTACAGTGATGACTTTGGTGTGAAAGCTTCTGTTCTGGTTTTAAGTAGCTGTCCATAAGCTCAGACCTAAGGTATGTCTTGGGTGGATTTATATTTATTTTTGGGGAAGAGGAGACAGCCAAAGAGTTAGATGCCTTTCATGTTCAATGTAAATCATTAAAGGTTGCAGTCTTCTGCATAGAAATAGGTTTATTTACTTCTGTCATTTTATCAGGTTGTTTTTGTCTCTCCATGACTCTTACTTCACATACAGGATTTAAGGATACAGCAAGTAGGATGCCTCAATTGTACCAGTGTCTAACAGGATGACTTTGGCAGAGCCTTTTAATCTCTCTTTCCTTGAGTCCAGCTGCTATTTTTTTGACCTATGTTGTTAAAGTGCAGCTTCCTTTTCATGCCCCAGACAGATGTAAAGAGCCAAGTGAAAACCTCCCAGGATTTCTGTTGGAGCAGTACAGGTAGTCTCTGCACCCAAAAGCTTGTAAATTAAATAGCCAGGAGGGACAAGTGTGGGGACCAAATGAGCTAGCAGTCCAGCTTTTAAATGGAGAATTACACATTTCCCTGAGTAGTCTCTGTTTTCCTGCAGTTTCAGCCTCCCTGGTTCTTTCTCACAGTAAATTTCTCACAAACACCTGTTCTTCTCTACTAAATGTTAATGTATCTTTTTTTTTTTAATTTTTTTTTCCTTCCCCAACAAAATTCAGGCTTATTCCTGATCTTAAAGCAAGCAAACAGGAAAAGCTGAGCTGGAAGGAAAATGAGTCCTATTGCTACTCAGAGATGTGCACCATTCTCCCCTTGCCCCTTCTTGCCATTACAGAAAGGTTGGTGTCAGGACTCATCCAACCTCATGGGGTTCTGCAGGGAGATGGAATTGTTCCTTAGTGAGAGGTTTAAACATGGATTCTGAGGTGCCCCACAAACGTGTTTGCCAGGAATTTCTAAGAAGGAAAGGCTGACACAAATGGAGCTGAAGGGATGAGGAAGGGAAGGGAGAGAAACGGTGGATGGTCAGGAGTCCCATTTTGGCTTTATCCATATAAGAAATTGTAACTGTGACAGCAGGGTAAACACATTTCCCTCTAGCATTTACACTGATACAAATAGGCTTTTTAACAGTTTAACTTCATTCTCTTGTAGGCATGAAATTAAGCTACACAGGTATTAGGTACACAGATACCAGTATAACTGTGCTTACAGTCTGAAGGGTTTTTACTGATTTAGCCACAGGGGTTTTTAAGCAGATTAAAGAAGTTAAGAGATGGTATTTAAGCCATCACTAGTAATGTACATCAATTCCTAGCTGCAATCTTTCTGTTATCCATTCTCACATTTTCTGTACTGACATAGGTTCATGAGTATTTGCATCCCAAACATGCAAATTGTCCTTTTTCTTTTCCCCATTTTGTTATTTTAACCAACAAGTGAATAGTGTGTGCAGTCTGAAGTTTAATTTTGTTCTTCCCTTCTTAATAATTTGAAGTTGCATTTCTAGCTTCAGAGAACCCTAGGGATGACAGGAAGGAAGGAAAATAAAGATTTGCTATTGCTCTGCTTTTTCAAACTCCCCCAATTTTAGACTAATTGTAGCATAATTAAAAGGAAAAAGTTGAAAAGCAAGCGACCAATGAAAAAAGACAGCATTTGCTGCAATAAAGTCAGCACCAAGTATGAGTCAGGGGAAAATTCTACTGCCTTCTCATCAGCCCCACTTTGGGAATGAAATAGTTTTTCAGTATGTCTACTTCCAGATTTTTAAAATATATATATTTTTAAAAATAAGTGGAAATTGAGGAGCAGAACAAGGATAAGAGGACAAGTAGAAAAAAGCAATTTGAGAGCAAGAGGGAAAGAGAAGGTAAGCACATAGTAAATGTGGAACAAGGGAATAGGAAAGTGAAGTTTTGTGTGAAAAGATAGTCAAGGTGGAAGGGAGAAGCCTTTGTAGCCCATTTCCACCTGCATCCCAAGCACCATATACATGACAATGTGTGCTTCTGGGCATGCATAAGGCAACAGGTCAGACTAGCTGTTGGCTTAGACCCTCTCCTTCAGCCAGTAGTTTAATTCTGACTGAGACTGAAGCATCAAGTATACACCATTGGTTGTAGCCAGTGAAGTCTTATCAGCCATATTGACTAGCAAACCCTAGACATGGCCATGAAAATTACTATAAAAACTTTACTGTGTTGTGACAGTGCTGTTGAGATGATTGCCTCCCTGTGAAGTCCCACTGCCATCCCCACTCACCTTCTTCCTCCAAGAATTAAAAAACAAACATGAAACCAAAACAATAAAGTTTTGAGGGCTTAGTAATTCACTGGAGAAAGCCCCACTTTTATGAAAGATTCCAATTTAAATAAACCTATTTGATTTCCTCTGCAAATCTCATTAAATGCAGAATGGCTGGAGCAGCCATGTAGAAAGGCTGAGGGCTGGATGTTCAAAGGGCTGGATGTTCAAAAGTGGGAAGCAGACTTGACTAGAGCACTGGTATGTGGGGCTAGCAGATGGATAGGTGTGTGATAGGTGTGTGGAGGAGTGGCTGAACATGAAGGTGACAGAAATCTACCCCTGTGTGACTGACAGGTAGGAAGGATACTTTAGAAGTGCAGAAAACTTCTAGTACAACTCTGTTCTGTGATCACCTTTCAGGTGGCCCTGGGTAAAATCACTTAAATCTTTCATATATGGTGGACAGTTCTAGTGGAAACTCTTTAGAGACTAAGAGATGCTCATATTCTGCAGCAAGAGAGCTCAGACAACACTTCAGGGGGGATACGGACATGGATACTCTGGAAAATCTTTACAGTGATGTAAGTTCCCCTCCTAGTCTGCTACTTCACCCCTGGTGATCTTTATCAGAGCCAAGCTCCAGAGAAGTTCTCCCAGTGCACTGGAATGTTGTCATGCTGTTGAAGCTTTGGACCTGATATTGTCTTGTTGTTCTTGTAGTTTCAGTAAAGGTGGTTTAAAACACTATCCAGGGCAGTTTATCTGTGCTGATTATTCAGACTGAGCAAGAGTCCAGAGACAGAACACTGCTGAACTGCTTTTCTTGGATGGAGTCTGCAGACCAGCTCCCCAGCACCCACGTCAAAGTGAGCATGTCTCTGCAGAGAACCAGTGGGACGAACAGCAAACCATCTGCACCTTCAGTCACTAATGGCTGAAATGACGCTAGGAGAATTCAGCAAGTGTTTTAGTCTACAGAGATTGATAAACGTTTTCAATTTCAGGCTACTGACAAAGTGCAGGTTTAGCTTTATCTCTCAGTGGCATCTGGACTATGAGGAGAGCCATAAAAACAGGGCATTTGAATGATCTTGCAAGAACATCTTGCTGGTTCAGCAAAGCTCCAGGGATTTTTCTCAAGTGACACCATTCCCAGTTGGAACATATTTACGTTATTGTAGAAAAGACTTCTGCTCCTGATAATTGCCGTGGTTGACTCTGAGGCAAGGTTGCATGAAGCCTTTTAGATAATGCTGCAGTAAGTCTATCATAAACACCAAAGACAGATTAGATCAAAACCTACTGGTGGTAGTCATGGCACAGAACCCTCTGAATTTAGTGTAGTGATTCTCACTAGAGCTTTTTTGTCCAGTGAATCTGTCTGGCACCACTTGTCTCGGCTCTTTGGCAGCTAAATGGGTAACAGGGAATCTCCTGTTGCCAGGGGCTTCTGTTTGAGATGTGCATCATCTCCATGGTCATCTATGGGGCATAAGAGAATAGGGTTTTCAGATAGAAGAGATGTTCATCCAAAACCTCTAGTTAGCCTGTTCATACATACCCTGACTGGCTCTGTCAGCCTATATGAAGACATTGACTACCAGGCCCAGTCTGAACACATTTGGATTTGATTTCCTTTCCTTTTCTTTTCTCCATGGGTTCTACCGAACTCCCTCCCCAGTCCCGGATCCAAAAGCATAATGGCTTTATGTAGCTTGTAAAATTCTATTATCTCTGTATTCAAAACTCAACAACTGGGAAATGGCTGTAATAAGCGTGTTATTAAGCGTGTAAATACACTTTAACTTCAGACCTCCAAAGGAAGTCTCTTGCTGTCTTCCTCACTTTGCCCTCCATGTTTTCACCATGTATTTGGATTTCATGGATATGCCTACTTTCCCCCTCTTCCTGACTGGTGTGCTGTCCTATTTGATTGTGTTGAGGACAATGCACCCCTCTGCTGAGCCTGCCATGGAGTCTCTGGAGAGCCCAAGGTCTTCAAGAGAAGACAGTTTCTTGGTGACAGTGGGGTTTTGGGGAAGGAGGGAGGAGGGTGTGGGTAGGGAAGGGAGGAAAACATTAAAAAAAAGAAAGAAGCCAAGTGCATTCTTTCTGCAACACTCAGGAAAAAGAATGTTGCACAGGGGATTGGAAAGGCGAAATTTTTTCACATCCAAATGGATTGCAATTTCCCTCCATTTAGCACCTGAAGGTAATTAGCTCGAAGAGACTGTCGGCTGAGAAACACGTTCATGGAACATTAACTCTCATACATTCTCCAGTTGCAGGGAATTAATAGGAAAGATTAAAGTTTAAAGAGAGCAAAATGCCATTACCTCGCAAGCCACCTCTCTCAGCGGCAGTAACTAGCCCTCACTAACCTAAAAGCACCATTGGAGTCCCTGGCTCCTGCTTCAGGCAACGACAGATGAGACGGGCCCGCGCTCAGCCCCGAGCTGTCTGTCCGTGGGCTCTGGTCACCTGCCCGCCGGCAGCGATGGCAGCGCGGCTCGTGGCTCCGGCAAGGACGCGTTTGCCGGCTGCCGTGCGGGGTCACACGTGCACATCACCTTGGGGCAGCACACGCGTGCAAGCGCCCCAGATGTGCGCTCAGTGGGTGCTGCTGGTGTCTCCTCAGTGAGACGTGAGCTGTGGGCACCCCAGGAATGAAGTGCCCAGCAGTGGTCCCTGTGTGCTCCCACCAATGCCTCAGGTTGGCATGTGGGGCAGTGGGGAGGGATCCCCCATGCACCCCTGGGCAGCCCTGCATAGTCTCCATCCTGCTGCTGTTCCCTGCTGGCACACCAGCACCTGTGCAGGGATGCTGGCAGCCTCCTGGACTCATGCTAAGTCCAAACTGCAACGCTGCAACATCAAAACGCCTCACAGCTCAACTGGCTCTGTGAATGGCACCAAACCTTTCCTGATGAGGGATTGTGCCTTCTTCTCAGATGCAAGACAAAAAGAAAGCATTCAAGGATGGGGGCCCTATTTTGGGGTTTTGGGGGTAAAGTTTATATAAGCTTCTGACTTTAAAGATTTCCATGTTGCTTTAGCATTTCTGGGAGAGAGCATGAGACAGAGAGAGAGAGAGAGAGAGAGAGAGAGAGGGAGAGGGAGAGGGAGAGAGAGCGAGAGCGAGATGAAATTGAGACATGGAAGAATTTATTGCCCAGAAAATTCCATTCTGCTATCTGATTCGAAAAGTCCAGTCCCCCCAGCTTCGGAAAATCTATTTTCCACATTTTAATACCCTGCAGAACAGTCCTCATAACTCATCCGAGTGTGTTAAGCACAGTTTTATTAGATCTGAAACAAATTTTGGTGGGGAGATACTATAGGTCATTAACCATGGAGTAATTTTATCCTTGTTTCCCTAATGATGCCATAATGGCGAGCGAATTTCTTAACTAAAGACCAAAGAACATTTTGAAGGTCAGTTTCATCTGTGAGCTCCTTCAAGCGCTTCTCGGAGAAGATTGGAAAACTCGCCGATTTTTTGAAGAGTCATTAATAATGTGAAAGCTGAAAGAGCTCTCTCCCATTTGCGTTCCTGCTTTTTACCTTTTAATTTTATATCGCTTTAGTCCCTTTCTTTTTCTCCCTCACTCTCTCTCTTTTTAACTCTCTTCTGGAGTGGCCCCTCATGCAGCTGAAAAATGAAGTGGGCCATTCCTGAGGGCATCCTGAGCTGAGCCGAGGCAGGGCAAAGATCCAGGAGGGGGAAAGGGCAGCCCTGGCACTGGGTGTCCACCACCACAGCCCAGCACGTGCTGCCATAAATGTCCCCCCAGCAGCCCTGGGTGCCTGGCTGACGGGCATCCTGCTCCCCCCTGCTCCTATAAATCAGGAGAGGGGTTGTTTGAGCCTACAGCACTGCATCCCTGCAAAAGGAGGGAGAGGGACAAGGGCACGTGTGTTTTTACTCTGTCTCAACAGGCTCACATCTGGCTTGCAGAGGGTTGTGCTGGCAGAGTGACCTCTGCACTGAGAGTGAGTGTGCCTGGAGGTGCACATGCCTGTGAGCGTGTGTGTGAGCTCCATGTGTTGGGGAGCATGAGACATTGCAGGGGTTGGGCATTATTGCACATATCCTTTTTTTGTTTGTTTTGAATGTGTATATATATACATACCTGTGTGTGAATTGCCATTATGGTTATATAGATAGGTTGCAAATGGATGAAATTGTTAAAAAAATAAAATAGCAATAAGCTGTATAAGGATTATATGTAGCCTGTCTACATATGTGTTCTGGGACTGCAGGTGCTTGGAGGGCACATGGAGTAGGAATTAGGATGTGCAATATTCAGTTTTTGTGGATTGCTGTGCTCAAGATTAGAGTCTATATGTATGTTTCATACATGTTTGGAGGAACGCATAGGGGCTCTGATAGCATGTTGATTTATAACCCTCTGTCTGTGTGTGAGGAGGTAACAGGTTCACATGCTGTGTTTGTGTGGGGGATGTGTGGTGGGGTTTCTGGCTGTACCACAGGCATCAGTGGGCACAAGAAATCTTTTGGTATATGTATGCTACACTGGAGGCTTGGCTCTGAGCATGTGTGCATGTGTGTGTACATGTGCACAGGGGGTGTGTGCCCCAGAGAAGGGTTTGTCTGTGCCTTCATTAGAGAGCGCCTGGCAGTGAGCAGGCCTCTGTGTTTATGGGTTTTCCTCTCCCTGGGTGTGTATGCTTCAGGCGCCTGCATGTGTTGCATTTGCAGATGATATGGGCTACATCCTCAGCTGATGCTGAACAGCACCAGAGACTGTGAAGCAATTTACACCCACTGCTACTCCAGCACAGCCTTAGGCTCGAGGCAGTGGGTCTGGGGTGTGTGGGTTGAGATGCTTTTCCATACCATGGGAATGGATGACTTCAACCTGGAACAAGACCTTCTCTCATCCCCCTCCACCCCCTGTCCCCTAGCCTATCACTCACATTTGAGGCAAGAACTATGGGGGGATGTGTGTGTGTCTGTTTGGGGGGGAGCACTCTGAGGGGAGGGGGCAGTGTGGTGACACACTCTGCTCCCAGATGTGATACCAGCGATAATTTCAATTTTATGCCTTTGTTATGGCTTTAATCACTTTCTTTATGCGTTTTGTTCCAGCGATCAGGGAGAGACACCTGATAGGCAAAAAGGATATCAGGGGAACAATTTTTATTTGGAATGTGGTGAGAAGTCTAATTAGAATTTGAATTCTGCTGAGCCTTGAAATGGTCGGTACTTTATCCTGATCGCCTTAGATATTGTTTCGAGTCAATCATCTGTCATAGTGCGGCACGCTGGAGAGAAAGGCTCTCCATCCAGCCTGGTCTCTCTGTCGGGCTGGGGGCTGCTGGTGGGGAAAGGAAGGGTGACAAGAGGGAGGGCAGTGGACTTTTCCCTGCCAGATAGGTTCCCCAGGAGCAAGCACAAAGGGAGAAAACCCTTAGCACAGAGGTTTATTGCTGTGTACTCCTAGCCCTGCTGTGGGGGTGCTGTCTGCTGGCCCCTGTCTTACCATTGCAGGGCTGTCCCCTTCAAACGGGATGAGGAGGACTGTGGGTCCCCCCAGCTGCTGCCGGGGAGAGGAGCACCCTCTCAGAGCTAGTGAGCTCCTTATGACTTGAGGATTTTCCCACTATCTTTGCTGTGCTGATTAAATATCCTAGAAGGTCAGTTCTCACAGACAGACAGACAGCTAGGCTATGGATGGACAAGTGTGAGTGGGAATGGCCATTCAGATGGATTTGTATAGGACAGAGGCAGAGGTGGTGATCCAGTGACACATAGGGTTGGATGTGGTATTTAAGAAAGGTGGGGATGAAGATGGATATGCCTCATCAGACTAAGGGCAGTAAGCACACTCATGAATGGGATTTTTCAGACTCAGATTGATCTTATTTCATTTGTGCTACCAGAACACAAGAAAAAGAGGGAACCTGGGAACATGACAAGACACACAGCAACTTTTGCAATCCTTCTGGCTTTAAACTCTGTTCTTAATAGTTAAAAAAACAAAAAAAATGAAACAAAACACACCCACCCACCAAACCCAGTACAAGTCCTAGCATTTAAAAGCTAAAAGCCGCTCCAAAGCTCACCAGAACATGTCCAGTTATCCTTCCTCCTTGTCCCCAGTCTGCAGTGCCTCCCCTTGGTGAGACCACAGCTTCCAGCCCTGATCAAATGGCTGCAGTACTGAGTTTGAGGTGAACTGCACAATGGTATGATCTGTGCTGCTGAGGAAAAGGAGGCACACAGGCAGGACTGCAGCATGATCTATGTACCAGGAGAGATGAACTGAGGAGAATCATGAACAATAGAATTCATTCCAAGATTCCTAAACTTATGGAAATTGATGGTAAAGCCTTTATTCTGTGCCATTCCTATGCTTTGAGATGGTGCCTCATTCTGAATGCAACACAAATGTCTGTAACATGAAAGATACAGATTGGTTTGGCTGTTGAAGAAAAGACAGTTGAATGTTGTGCCTTCTTGAGAGAAGCAGAAATTGACCTGGGACTGGGGGCTAATTAAGAGAGTTGCAGGCATCCGCAAAAATTTGCAGATAGGAAAGCCATTTGAGTAGTTCTTTCTAAAGTGTCAGCATTGGGTTTCAGAACTGACATACTGAGATGGGTGTAGGCAGCTCGTGCCTTTCTCAGCTACAGTCCAGGCTGTGTGCAGACTTAGGCAGACATCGCTGTATGTTTTTATGTTCAATTCCCTCTTTAACAACTCAGCAGGGCAATACATTTTTTCTTTTTCTTCTCCCCACTTTTTTTTTTTTTTTTTTTTACATTGAGAAGGCAGATAGTGTCAAAGCTTAGTTCTAAGGACTCATCTACAAATCCTTTGACAGTCATGTTAACAACCTTGGAATATCTGACATGAAAGTCAGTCTTTCATTTACACCTCAAAAATACATCTAGGATTGCAAACAGAGAGCCGCAGAAATTAAATATACTTGCATATTTGTAATTAGAACATGGTTTAGTAGTGGACTTGTCAATGTCGGGTTTAACATTGGACTCAATGATCTTAAAGGTATTTCCCATCTATATAGTTCCATGATTCTGTGATGTGCTGTCATTCTAAGTATATTCAGTATTGGATCCTAAAGATGCAGTTCTGGTAAAGCAGGAATGTACTAAGTAAAAATCCCATGCTACCACACAAGCTGTACAGTTCAGCCATTAAGCCAACATATTAATGTGAGGGAGAAGATTACTGAGCCCCCAGGTGTCTTTGCTCCGATTATGCTTGGTCCCAGGTATGGGGTTGTCACATGGCAGGAGAAGTGCCACCAATCCAGACCTCACTGCGAGGATGGGCCTTGTCATGGGGCTGGTTTGAGGTTTGCAGGACCTTGCTGATGTTGCAGACTCCTACTCTGGCATCTCTTCTGCCTGGAACAGCAAGACACTACAGCAATAAGTCCCTCATTTTGGCCCAGTTTATGGTTCTTATCTCAGATAAGGAGGATCTGAACACAAAGTGCTGAAGCCCACTTCCATGGCCCTGTTCCTGGCTCCAAAAATATATACCACTATTTGCCTCCCTCCTAGGGCTGTGAATGTTTCTGTATATGTGTGAAATAATAGCTGATCTGTGTTTCTCACCTTAAGCTTTCAAGCTTAAGGAGAATGAAGAAGGAAATAATAATATTTTGTATTCTGATGGACCTACCTAAAATAAAAGAATTACCCCCAAATCCTTGTGAACACTGAGCTACAGATTTGGGTTGGATCCTCCTTATCTTCACTGGAGCCATAATCTTTAGGGGTGTGCACAGCTCTTTTGACTCAGGGAGGTCTGGAGGGAAGACTGTGTTGGAGGACAGCTTGTAAGGACCTGGATTTTTGTGGAATTCCAGATGGCAGAGTGCTGATTCTTAGCCTTGATTATCTTTGAACTCTGGCTTCATGGACTAATGTTTCTCGTGCCAAATGGATCTTTATGCATCATATGCTTTGTTCATGTTCAAATGTCAACTGATGGATGTTCAGTAGTTCTTGATAGTCTCCTTGTTTCTGCAGTCTGCTTTGCAGCCCACACAACAAAACAGGAAAGGGCCAGGAACTGAAACCAGTCAAGCCTGGGTGGGGAGAGCTGCTGTAGGCACTGCCCGCACAGGATGGGGAAGGATTCGGATGTGCAGAAGGATCTGAAGAAAATCCACTAAACAGGTCTCACTAATTTAAATCTCAGTTGTCTCTACTTACTCTTATGTTGTGATACTCTGGATGACTTCTTTCTTTTTCTTCACAGGCACTGAGTATAGAACTGTTTAGATGAAGAACACCAAACAGCTCTGCCCATATTATCACTACTGTTGTCACTATTATTATTATTATTATTATTATTATTATTATTATTATTATTACCATTTGCCTTCTAGCACCACTCTGAACAAAGACCCTTATTGTGATGAGCACTGTACAAATGCACTGAAAAAAATAAAAAAATGCATGTTGACTTGCCTGAGTTTCTATACTGTGACAATGTCAGAGCCAGGAATATAAACTAAACCTCCAAGTTTCTGTTGCTAAGCCAGGGATGGCCATTGTGTGCCTTCAAGCACTTTGAGCAGGACTTCTGGGTCATATCTATACCGTGTCTGTGAGCCTGTGTATGCACAGAATTTCTGGCTAGTGCCATACCACCAGCAGTGCTAAATGACAAAGCCAGTGGAAACAGATTTATCTGTATCTTCTTGGGCTCCTGCTGCAATTTCAGTCTAGCTCCAGTTGGGGCATCCCTGTGAAATGCTTCTGGAGTTCTCATCCTCTCAGGTTTTGGCCAGACAGATTTTGATGTACTTCTTGCTGGCTTGGGAAGGTTGGATAACCCTGCAAAGTCTGCCCACGCTAGCTAGAGCCAGGAGATTTGTTCTAGACTATTTCTCTGACCTTTTCACTGTTTCCTTCCCTGTTCTCTTATATCTTTGGACATATTAAGGGAAGTGCTGATTTTTTTTCCTCTCCCTCACTGTTCCTGAACACTCAAATCTATGCACAGTCCTACCTAGCTTGCCAGGTCTGTCTGAGGTAAATTCTGGCAAAATGGTCTTAGCCTTTATAGAAGGCAAAGCTGCGAAAGAGGATTGTATCCAACTCCCTGTAAAAGCAGAGCATGAAGTTGGTCATTCCCCAGGACTAGCCTCAGCCTAACCAACCCAGATAAGGGGACCTGATTTCGGGGTTCAAGCAAGAGAGCTCAAAAGAGCTTATTGGAGAAAGTCTTTCCAGGAGAGAAGCAAAGATAAGAGCACTGTACCCTTTGTGGGTTCTTTGGGGTCTCTGGTGCAAACCTACACCCCAGTGAAGTGCCTGCTCTGGGGACTCAGAGTGCTGCATGCTCCCTCCCCCACCAGTTGCAGCCCTGTATCTGTGGCTCAGCTCTGTCTTCTCTTCCAAAATGCAGACATCCCTGGAGCTCTGAAATCTTTTCCCTAATCAGCCAATTTCCCCTGGCATGGTCCTGGGATAATGTGGTGCTTGCAGGCTCTGAGGTGTCTCTATCACTGGCTGTCAGGTGAAGCCCTCCCTAAGCACTCCAGCAAGCCCTTCTTTATTTATTTTTAAAATTCCCCTGAGCCTAGGAAGGTCATTTGAACAAATTGTAGCTGACAGACATTAACTTGGAAAAAAGCCCATTGCACCATGATAAACTCCGTTTAAAGAGAAGCAAAAGTGCCATGCAAGGGAGGAACAAATGATGAGAGATTTGTCACTGTTACTGTAAGTTTAGGAGTTGAGAATGTCAGCTCTGGCCTCCCCTTCTCCCATTATGCATTATTACACATTCCAGCTTTGCTATTTCCACTGCAGTAGCTCCTGACAGAGCAAATGGGCTGAACTGGATGTTGTGCAATGCTGCAGGGACAGCCCAGAAGATCATGAGGACAAATTAAATTGGTGGGCCATACACCTAGTGAAGAGGGAGGGATCCAAAACCCAAAGAAGATGTGCTTCAGTCCAGGTCCCACAGAGAATCACCATCTGAGCTGCAAACCAACCTCAGACCATCAGTGTCCCCTTCCAGTCCCCAATCTTTGAGCCTAGTTTGCATCTCTGTGTGATCTCTGGAATCCATGCAGGAATGAGGAGATGGGTGGGGTTACACCTGAGTGTGTACCTGGCTGGGGAACACAGCACTGCCACAGCTCTGAGTCTACCCTCCACTGAGGACACAAAACCAGGTGCCTCAGCCCAGACACTGAGGTTTATCCTTCAGGGACCTCTGCATTGCAGAGGTAACCTCAACAAGCCATGGCCATTGCCTGATCTTCTCTGAGGGACTGGGGATAATTCTTTCCCTTCAGCAGGCAGCCGGAAGAGGCACCTGAAGGGGTGGAGGGAGATGGAGAGGGAAAAATCAGATGTATCAGTCTTAGTCAATATGACTGCTGATGAAACCTGTGCTCTGTCCAAGATATATCAAAATGCCTCCCATTCAATTTGCACATAGTTTCTTTATGCTTTGCTTAGTGTCCTTGAAACAAAGGCAATTGGTTTCTCCTCTCCTCTGGGCATCATGTGGGATCCAAGTGGCTCCAGACCCCTGTGGAGCTGCAGCAGCTGCCAATTGCTCTGACAAGCCGGGATCAAATCTCAGAGAGAAGCAGGCCTGGGACTGTCACGCTTACCTGGCCAAGTTCAGGCCAGGGCTCCCTCTACCCCAGAACAGATGAGAAACTAACTTCTCCAACTGCAGATCAGCACAGTCAGAAGTGGCAAAAAGTGACTAATACACCTTACAGACAGGAACCAGGCCATGCTTTTCCTCCTGTCTCTTTGTCTTAGATTTCTGCAAAAATGAGTAATAGTCTTTGTGCTCACATTTTATCTTGTACAATTACTAGGGATCCAGTGCAGTGAGCCCAGACTCAGCACTGAAGGCCTTCTGCAACCAACTGAGTTATAAATTGCATCTGGATAACCAGGCTTAGAATTTAAAAGTGTCTCAATGTGGTCACTGCAGCTACTGTGACCATATAGGCAAAACTATCAGTTGCAGGAGACCTGTTCCTGATCAATAGCCCTCAAGAGAGATCAAGAATGGTCACAAGTCCTGACAGGACTGGGTGCCTGGGAGGAAAGCCCTATCCACATATCCAGCTGTGAAGATACCAAGAAGGTCTCTGCTGCTCACTCTGCTGCCCAGTGGCCCCTGTGGCAGATGGAAGGCAAGGCTCTTCCCTGGGTTCTTGTCCAGGATGAAGCTGCAGCTAGCAAACTCTCCTCAAGCCCTGGGTGCACTGTCCCTCTGCAGCGCTGGCTTATAATGGGATGGCCAATCTGCTACGCATGAGAGATTCCCAGTCTTGGCTGAATGTTCCTGATCCACAATGACCTTTGTTCCAACAGTGAATGGTGTTAACCTCAACTTTCTGTGTTTGGGCTCCCTGCCCAGCTTTATGGTTAAGCGTTACAGCAATGTCTTTCCCGCTGCCCAGTTTCTCTCTTGGAAAAGATCTCATTTCTGCAGTGCTGCAGTTAGACCTATTTGACCTTTCCCTCTCATGTGGATGCCCAGACAAGTCAGAGGGGGTTGGGCAAACATGGGCAACATCCTCACAGCATGGAAACAGACAATTTACCTGATTGCCTGCACCATTCCACCTATGCCTTCCTCTGGGCTTGCTCTTCAGTTCTGCCTGCACCCACCGTCAAGGTCAGGTTATGTTTTCCCTCCAACTCACACTGCAAACACCAGTGGTCAACCCTGAATGACCCATTCAGCCAGTCCCTGCTGATCTCTGGCCATGAGACATGGCTCACCCCACATTGACCTTCAGAGCCACCTCCCTCTGCTTTTTTGTGGCTTTAGAAATCACTTGAGCATGAAAGCCTTGGGCACAGGAAGTCCATCAGGGCAATTGTGCCCCAAATCCCACTTTCCTCATCTCTTACCCTATTGCAGCCCCTTTCTTCTGAACCATCCTGTTGGGGTTATGCACCTCAGTCCTGCATACAACAAGACATCTAATTCTCCATGTGAGTCCATGACCTGCCTCTAAGTTGGGAGGATAAGCCTGGCCCTTCAGGTTTTGAGCTATTTTGGTTTAATGGCTGTCTTTCACTAGGTGTATGGGACAGAGTCTTGATCTTGCTTTGGGCTGATATTTCCAATCTGTAGGTAAAAGCAGCAATAAATAGTGACTCTATTACTGCACCTAAACCTTAGCTACAAAACAGTCACAGCTGCAAGCAGAACCAGTGCAAGCATTGAGAAAATGTTGTAGAAGTGTTTCAGTTTCAATATAATTTCTATATAGTAGGGTTGCAATGGGATTTCCTGAAGAATGTGTGTAGAAATTAAAAGCTCTATTAGATTCTTTCAGCTTTCTAGAGCATGTTTTTATTGGCATTATTTTAGAAGTATTTTTCTCCCTCTATATGAAGCCTCTTCAGTCAACTTTGGTTACAGATAGGAGTTTTAAAACTGGAGTTAAATATGATGGAAAACAGAGTACATTTCTACTGATAGCAATTCTTCATGCAGATTTGACCTTTGGGGGAAGAGGAAGGTTGTTTTGTTACCAAAAAATTCTCTTGCCAAAAATGTTGCCCTGGTAACTGATGCTGTAGAGAGCAGCCTGGATCCTTATGCTATCCATTAAAGAGAATCTGACTCAGGAGAGCAAGGGGTGGACCCTGGAGAGCTGTCTGGTGATGGCTGAGAGGGGCTGAAGATGCCAGAGATGCCTGTATGGGGAGGAGGGAGGAAGTGTGTGAGATGAAGAGACCAAGACCAATGAGTGCAGGATGAGACCCACAGGGACTTGGGTTGTTTGAAAGACTGATAGGGGCAGAGATGATATTGGAGGCTGTAGGGGCTTGGCAGCATCCATATGCATTGAGGGTCTCATGTGAGGCCTTCCCCAAGATACAGTGATGTTTTGAGGTTTCTTCCCTGCAAGTCCCTTCTGCACCTTGCTGCAGCAAAGATTATTTTCATCCCCTTTCCTTACCCCCCAGCTGTAGTCACTCCACACCAGCCTCAGTCCCATCTTCCTGGCCCCATCAGCCCCCACCCCATCCATAATAAGGGGGGATGCATGATCTGCCTTTCCTGCTCCTGCGCTTCCCTCTGGATCCCAGCAACAAGTTTAATTGGAAAAAACCAAGGCTGACTTGGAGGCAAGGCAAGGAGGCAGGGAGAGCCTGTGCCAGCTGACACCATGATCGATTACCTGGAACTCCACCTGACACTGAAATTAGGGTTTTTTAATGATAGGCCGACTCTCCCTGGATGTGAAATTCAAATGATCTCCAAAGCTTCCCTGTGACCATCAGTCGCTGCACGCAGTGGTACACGCCACATGCAGGTACTTTGTCTCTGTCACTGCTGAAAGGACATTGTTATTACCAACAACTCTTTGTATTAACCAGTCTCCTACCTAATAGACAACACTTTGCGTTCTGCACCGTTACCCAGTCAGGGCTGCTGTGTGCCTGAGAGACACATGCTTCCCCTCAGCTCCCCTGGGGCAATGGAAAGCCAGTGCTTAAAAAGAGACACCAAAATGGAGGATGCACACACACCTTGCTCCTCTCCTGCTGCTGTCTCTTGTGTTGGGGGGTGATTTTTATTTCTTCTCAACTGCATGCCCAGAGCACAAACTGGGGCAGGGGCTGGCTGTACCGGGATGTGCCAAGGTGCCTGGCAAGTAGGCAATTGCCTGAGTTGCTTTTGGGTGAGAGAGGGGAGCTTTTCCTCCCACTGACATCTTTCCCATCCCAGGGCAAAACCGGGGGAGGCAGTATTCCAGGCAGTTTTCCCCATCTTTGTCGTGCTTGGCGAGCCCTTAATGAGGTGCCTGGTGCACTGGTTGCCTCTCATGCCTGGACAAGCTGATAGAAAAGCCATTCCATCCAAGACTCAGTGTTTCTGAGCCCTGGTGTATCTCAGAGCTTTGGCACCTGTGTGGAGGGATTGTCACTGCTGGTGGAGGTTGTCTCCCAAGATATTGTCCCCATTTTTCTTCCTCATCTCTTGACCACTTTTGCCTAGCCCTCTGGAACGCAGAAGGAAGGTAACTGGTGTGAGTGGAAGAGACGAGGAGCTAATTTGTGGCTATGACCTGAGCACTGACTGTCTTTTCTTACAGGACATGACAAGCAGAAGGACCAGTTTTCTCTTTCTGATGGGCAAGGATGGAAAGGAAGTGATGATAAAAAAAAAAGGAGATTAAAAGGAAGTTAAATAATGTAAATACAGTATAGGGAGCAGCAGCCTGTAAGGCACCATGCACTAAGCAGGATTTCGTTTGGAAATCCACATGGAGGGAAGATGTCCTAACACAAGAGTGCTGTGGTTATAGTCTTCAACAGCACCGTGGAAGTCATCATCACCAAAGGAAGTCTTCTGCTGTATCATAAAAGTGCCAACAAAGAGGGAACAGAGATTCTGAACAGTGGAGATGTTGGAGAAAAAGGGAAAGGTCCTGCCTCTGAAACTGTTCACTGCAAGTCCAGATTTCCCCCCATAGGAGGCACAGTGAGAAGGTTAGATGGGGACACCAAATGTTTCCAGCTCCAGAAGGAATTGCTTTGGGCTGTGTTGAATAAGAAAAGCTGGACACACGTGGGTCTGGACAGGACTGCAAGAAGCTATAATTGAGACCTTCTGGTTTGCCTCAGCAAGTGAAATACTGGGTGATGACACTGACATTTTTTTCAAGGGCTGACCTCTATGTGCCGATTTCTTCCTTCAGTTAGGTGCCAGCACTGGCATATTTAATAATATACTCTATGAAGCCTCAGTTTCTCCTGGTTAAGAGACATTTCTTGTATTTGATAACTTCTGGACATCTTTGATGAGGAAATTCTCTATGAGTTGCCATGGAAAAATCACATGTTCTCTCAGTGCTTCAAATCTCCCGCCCCTTTTACCTATATTGTTGAAAGTTGCCTTTTCTTAAGTGAATGCTCAGCAGCAAGCACCCCTTGCCTGCAGCCTCAGCTCTCCTCTCTGGCCATGCCCCAGGGGAGCTCAGACACTTCCAGTCTGGGAGGGGGTCAGTGGCAGAGCTGCATTTGTCACTCAAGGTGGTGGGGTGCTGTGGGAGGGCAGTGCTGTGCTTTGGTGGCACTTGGGATGCCTCTGCCCTGTACTTCCCTCAGCCAGCTCAGTGCAGCCACTGGTGCCCTCGGCAGCCTGTGCTGATTGTCCTCCAAGCGAGGTTCCTGTGGGAGCTGAGCAGAAAGGGGCTGCATGCAGCCAATGTTCCCTGCTTTCCTCCATCGCCCGGTGAGCAGCCCCTAATCTGAGGGGCGTGCCAGTATTAATGCCTTTAATAACGACGGATCAGATCGTATGAAGAGTTTTAATTGATGTCTATATCCCTGGAAACATAAAAACAGCCATGCGAGCGTCTTACCACTATTATTTTATCAAAGGTTTTGACGTGGCTGCTGCATAGGAGATGTCAGGGAAAAAATTCATGTCTGGAAGGCACAAACAGGCGAAGTAATGGGATATAAATCAAAAACAGTGAAAGGGGAAAGTGGTTAGTCACAAGATCATAGAGTTTTCACTAAAAGGGAGAGCAGTGAATTCTCAATACAAGCAGCAGAATGTATTCATTCTGTGGTGTCATCAGCCCCTTCTCCCTCCCTGTCCCCAGTACCTCAACCCCCTGGGCCAGGGCTGGCCATCTTGGATCTCACTGTCTGGTCAGAATGGCACATAATATTTCTCTTTGTCCCCTCTGGCTTGTACAGAAGACATGGAAATGTAGCCCAAAAGCAGTTACAAATAGCAGCCCCTTTTCTTTGGCTGGTCAAGAGTGTAGGTAACCTTTTAGTAGCTTTGCTAACTTTGCATCATGTGGTGGTCTGTGAACACAAAAATGTCTCCCATTACAGAGGGGGCAAACCAAAGTGTGGGGGGACAAAAAGGGCTGATAGGTTGCTCTAGGCTGGTGCAAAGAGGAGGAAGGAAAGCATTGATTCAATTCACCTTGTTTTCCTTGGGGCAGCTTTAGGACACCACCATGCAATGCCAGGAGGAGATCAGGTGCAGATCTGACGCTTTATAGTAACTAGTTCTGACCTTCAGGACACAGGAGTGGCTGGCACCCTTTTGATGGCTCATGACATGGTTTGACCACGTTATCCCCATTCCACAGCCAGAGCCTCACTGAGCTTATCCAAGGCCAACCAAGAACCACCTGTGAGACCTTCACAAATTGATCTTGCACTGACACCTTGCAAACTAACTGTTTCTTCTAGCCAAAGTGTCCCACGGGATGTTGTTCTGTCATGGGAAGATGTTCAATCTGGCCATCAGCTGGGAAGCCATGAGTACTATGTGAGAAGTGACTGCCTTTTCCAGGGCACTGCTGAGAGGAAGCTTGCAGCATGGCTTCCTGGTACAATTGCTTGGTTGCAAATGTAAAAACTTGGAGGGGAGGGTAAAAGTGGAAGGAGGAGAGGAAGGGACGAGAGGATGAAAAGGAGGAGAAGCTTGTGGATAAAAAGAAATTTGAAAAAAAAGTAAGTGAAATATTCAAACTAGAAAGTGATATTATAAAAAACTGCAGGGAACACGCTTGAGTGCATTCAAATTTATTCAAACTCTGCATCTGACATTGATGAATGCAACAGCTTTTTCCACAATATGTAGAGCGCACAGGGCATTTAGGATTGCAGCATCCCTTTCACTGCAGCTGTCTGGGGGCCTGTTCTGAGCACTGTGGAGACCCCTACTCTGGGCCCTGGCATGCCCCCATACAGAAGAGGCCAGGAAGCCATTGGGGAAGGAACAGAAAAACAAACATAGAAGAAGGATTTCAGCAAAAGATCATGGAGGAGAGATTTCAAGGCTAATCCAACCTTACTGTGTGTGAGGTCTTTATCTTTGTTGCAGGACCCAGTTTCTCCTCTTGCTGTGGTGAAAAGTTCTTTCCAACATGCATGAACCCATAGGAGGGGGGTTGTATTGGGATGCATAAAGTCATTGTCTTTCTGTAGGTCCTAGAAAAAAATTACCTTACTATCTGCCAAAAAAAGCCTCAGTGCAAATATGCTTTGCAAGCAGGGACTTCAAGATCCTATTCTCTGGCACCCAGTACCAGAAAGATCTTGTGGCTCTGGCCCAGCATAAGACCATGAACTAGTAATCTTCCTGCAGGGAGCACTCTTGCACCCTCTTTGCACGCCTCAGTGGCAGGCTGGCACCCCAAGCGATGACTTCTACACTTTCCTCCAATTTCTCCTCCCCTTGCCTGGGAAGCATAGCAGCTTTGAGGAATAACAGGGTACAGAAGAGCTTGAGTCAACAACCACCTGCGACTGTTTATCTATAGATTTCATGCTTGCTGGGTTTTTTGGGAAGAGGATGGATGGAGTTATCTTTCCGATGGATGCTCATGGAAAGAGGTGCAAATGTGCCAACGTGCCAAGTAGGCACTGAACTCCCACTTTCTCTTCTACCTCTGTATGTGGACAGAGCTCATCTCTGCAGACTCACAGCACAAAAAGAATTTCCATGCACATGGCTTGTGGTACTGAAGCTGGCAGAAGGCTGGAAGGCAGCCTGGAAGACCTGGCACTCTCAGCAGAATGCAGATAACTCATGGAGAGGGTAGGATTCCTTCCTTCCTTCCTAGTCTCTCTTCCCATGGACACCTGAGACAATCTCTGATATTTTTTTTTTGTGTCCAAGGCTTTTATATCTTCATGTTAGAAAGAATCTGATGTCTAAGACATAGGAGACCTGAGTTCAACTCTCAGATCCACAGCAAACTCCCTGTGTGGTTTGGGTCAGGTCACATCAACATTGCAGGTTAAATTCCCCACATGTGATGTAAGAGCAAGTATATAGCAGCCTGGTGGTTTTCTAAACAAAAGATGTTTTTATAGTGCCACCACTGCAGACTGTCATGTTTTCCACAGTGTCTTTCTGTTACTGTATTATATAAAACACTTATAATTTCTGTTATACGCTGTTTTGTCTTTCCCTTCCTTCTTTCCTTTTCAAATCTTATCTCCTCTGTGCTAGTGTGGCTCCATCTTTTGCACAGATGGAGACCACTGTGTCTGACACATGAAGAAATTTGGCTGTTCATCCTCAATAACCTGAGTGGGGACCTGTGAAATAGGGGTTTCCTGCTATTTGCTCTGTACAGCTTCTATCTGAAGGGGGCAGAATGCAGATCTGACTCAGCTCTGGCAGTCTCCCTAGCAGAGCAGCTACCTGGGAGAAGAGTGGATAGGTCACTCTGTGGGGCAGCACCAAATGGCAGAGCCCATCCTGGTGTGTGCTGACATACTGTTGTACTCCAGAATCATCGCTGGACCAACCTGGAGGCAGTGGGAGTAAGGCCAGATCCCTACCAGAGGTTAGTGCTTGCCCTGTCATACAGATGGGCTGGATGGGAAGGGCAGTGGTAGGGAAATGCTTCAGGAAGCATTTTGAAGAGGGACCTTGATTTGTGCAAGGTAATAAAGGAGTCTGAATTTGAGCCTATTTCCTCCAAGTTCAGCTTTCCTGTGGCCCATTGCTTCTAGCAAGGACCATTTCTAAGTCTTTAGGAGACCTTTGGTGACTGTTCATCGTGGTCTCAAAAAGCCACTTAGGTCAAGGCTAAGTCAAAAAGACCAAGTAAGAAGCAAGAAAGTCCATTGTGTCCCAGGAGTAAGACACTCTCATAATGTCTCTCTTAGAGTGGCCTTGGGAAATGACACTGCCTTGCCCATGTCCTCAGAAGGACAACATCAGAGAGGCCACCTCTTTCCCTCCCACTGTTGACCTGTCTCTGCAGATGGGCAGGGAAAGCTCTGCCAGCCTGGCATCCTGCTCATGAGGTCCAATAAATGGTTTGGGGATATGTGCTGTGGCCTGACAGAGGAACTGAGAGCTTCTCCTTCTCGCTGTCTCTCATTTTCTCTTTAGATCGTCGTCATGGTGTAAACAAACAAGCTAAACTCTGTGAGATTTACAGTGCCCAGCTTCGGTGGCTTCCAGTGCGGCGCAGTGAGATATTTCTGTACAGGCAGGCTAAGCACTTTCCATTTTATACCTCAGCGGCTTTATAGCATCTTAAGGATTTCTGTGCATGCCTGGCTTCACTCAGAGGGAAAAAAATCAAGCTTGTAAATAAATACTAAATATATATGAACAAAAAAGACAGAAGGGAAGCGAGAGGGACACACGCGCGCACACACACGCACGCACATTTACCCACACTGGCAGAGGGAAGCAGAGAGGAGAGGCAGAGATAGAGGGGGCTGAATGAAAGATGGAGATAGAAGAGATAAAAAAGAAAGAGCCAGCTGAGCAGCAAGCTGAGGACAGGCTCTCCTCCACCACAGCCAGATGGAAAGAAAATAAGCCAGAGTGAGCAGCTTTCTGGCAATTTGGGGAATATTAATTTCCCATCAGGTCAGATGAATGGCTGTGCCTGAGGTTAAGCTGAAACAGTAGGTGAAGGCTCTCTGCTCTGTTACAGCCCTCAGCCCAAATTCAGGCACCCCCATTGGGCTGCTACCTCTGTCCTCTGTCCCCTTCTCATTCTGCCTCTCTGCTGTTTGGCAAGTCCTTCCTGCACTCAGATCTGCTCCTGACTCCAGATCAGAAGCTCCCAGGAGCAGAAGCTGCACCTGGCTCTGCAGGGCTCCTGCGCTGGTGGCTCCTGGGCTGAGCCACCCTCCTGTGCTCAGTTCCAGTGGGACAGAAGTGGCAATGTCCTTTCCTCCCATTTTTGTGAGTAACTCGGTTTTCTCTCTCATCTTTGGCAGAAGGACAAAAACAGCCTTTAGCCTGAAGCAGGACCCCAGTGGAGGTCTGGTATCCTCAGATTTCAGTGCTAGTGTAGGTGAGGTATCCCCAGAATCCCACTATGTATCTTCTCTGTCTTTGATATCAGCAGCCTTTTTCCTTGGACACTTGCTGCCTAGTGAACTCCTAGAAATGAGCTCCGAGGCAAGGTTTTGTGCTTTGTGTCTTGTTTTGATGTTAACATGTTTAATCCCCAGTAAGGATCTTTCACCTGCACCTATGATAAGGAAAATAAGCTTAAGGGCCAGCTGCATATGGCAGGACACAGCAGTAGGATAGGTTTCCTGTAGGATCCTTTGTCAGTCCCTGCACTTAGCACTAGCTCAACAGCCCTACTACATGAACATAAACCTCCTACATGTTTTCCAGTGCCAGATCTTACTGCACCTTATTGTCACACCACTATGGTTGGAGCAGGGAAAGAAGTGACTTCACAGTGGTGACACAAGGAATCATTGCCAGAGATGGGAGCCAAAGTTTGATTTCTGTAGACCCGCTAATGTGCCATCCAGGGGGACCTCACCACATGCTGGGTGACATGCAAGCTGACAGTTTGGGTTTAATAGAGCTGTTGCAGCTCTGCATGGCAAATGGCAGCCTGCATCCAAATCCAAATGTGGTCACCCTTACATCCTGGCTGAGCTGTGCTGAAGGAGCCCTGGGAATAAGGGCTGTGGCCAGGGATTTTCCTTACAAACAAGGCCACTGTGAGGAAAGTATGTCTGCCATGGCTTTTCTGTCACTTGCCTCATGTGATTTCCCTTCCTTAGCACATGCTGCCCTTTCCTGATGCTGGGCTGGCTTATCCCAGCAGGAGGTCTGCGTGCTCCAGCTTTTAACCAGGCTGCTGCTCATGTGAGCATCCAGTACAGACTAAATGCATACATTTGGGTAGCAAAAATCTCTGTCCACTATGCAGAGGGATGTGTACTGCCCCACTGACCTGGAGGTGACTCAGATTCCAAGGAGATATCCATTCACACTTCCTCAAGGAAGAGAATGCATGCCATGCAGCAAATGTAGGCAAATGCCTGCAGTTCCCTAGCTTTCCCTTGAATTACCTGTGCCATGAAATGTTGCTTATGAGGCTACCTGAAGTAGCTGGGCCAAATTTTGGTCTTTGTGTGGTGTGAAATTCCTTGTGCAAGGCTCTGCTGATGGAGCAACCCCAGGCTTGAGTGTGGCTGGCTCCATCTCCAGGTGTGAGCCCACCCTGCTCTGCTCCCAGTGCTGGCTCCCTCCTGCTGGCCTCCTGCCCAGAGCGGAGGGGCTCCTGGGCCCGGGGAAGGGACTGTCTCCCCTTGGGCCGCTGACAATTTCTCACCATTCTCTCCATGCCCGGGACTCGCTTCCCCTTCTCAGATATTAAGTATTCAAACCTCATTTACATCCTTATTTTTCAATTTGCTGCCACAGTAGTTTAATTTATTCTATATAATTTCTTTTTCTGAGGGGACATTAATCATTGCCCTGTGCTTTTTGGCGCCTGTGGGATATGTGTGTGTTTTTTTTTAAAATCAATAAAATAAAGCAACCTTCCTTCCCTTCTACCCACCCCCCCACTCCTTTCCACCCCCAACATGCCCCCTTGCCGGAGGAGAGAAATATCATTTCTCCATCCGTTTTTTTTACCCCCATTGTTTCCTTCATTTTCAGCCCAAACAGATTAACTTGTCTTTTTTATTTCTGATGAAATGCTGTGTGAGTAGGGTGTCTGGGTGGGGAGAGCTTCTGGCTGGTGCTGCCCACTGTGTCACTCAAAGGGCACGTTTAGGATGACGTGCCTGCTGAAGTGCTGAAGCCCAGATTCTCTGGAAGGGGAAATTTGGAATTTCCAAAGCCAGGCCTTAGAAGGGGCAAGCCCACTTTTGGGGAAGGGATGGCTGGTCAACTGGGGAGGATGCAAAACCACTCAGCCCAAAGGACTGCAAACATGCAGCCTTGAAGACAGGGCAATGTCTGCCATGACACTCTAAAGAAAAAGAGAGATAATCACGGGGAAGAAAGAAGGAGAGAGTTTGAAGGAGGAAGAGAGAAAGAAAAGCAAAAAACAATAAAAAGGAAAGACAAAATAATTTGGGATAAAGACCAGAGTGCCAGAGCTTAACGGGTTTTCCATTAGACCCTAGCTGATTCAAACACCAGGAAGAGTGGTTTGTTCTCCAGGCTTAGCCCATTGTGTAGCTCATGGGGCACAGGCTGCTCTGCCGTGGGGTATGTGACACAGTGGTGCTGCAGCGTTGTGGGGACACGTGTGGGGACCCCCAGGCTGCACAGCACAGGCCTCCTGCAGGGCACAGCATCACAGGCTCCCCCACCACACACTCCAGGTTTTTGTCCATTATAGCTGCTTTCTTTTGTTGTTATGTAATCTCCGATAATGAAAGTCCAGTTTGAAGAGGATGCTTAATGTGGTATTAGTCAGTTGAAATATAAGTGTAAATTACATGCCTGCAGCTAGAAAAAAATGGCTACAGCAGAAAACATCCCTCTTTAGTAGCATAGTATAATCAAGAGAGCTGATCAAAAAAGAATTCTGATGAACCAGTACTCCATTGGAAAATGCAGAATCCTCCAAATTGAACCATTTTCTGGAAATGTTTACTGTTGACTGGAATTCTTGGCAGAAGTTTGAACTGACCCAAAATGCAATGGATTATTTGGTTTTGCTTTTCTCATTATATTTATATGCTATTTTGTTTTTTCAATGCTATCAAAACAGAAACTTTAACATTATTTTCATGCCTCTGCATTGAATTTCCTTCAGAATTAACATTCTGTTCTACCCCATTCTGTCCACTTCATTTTTCATTTCACTTCATGATGAAAATAAATGTAGAAATAACAGAATTTCCCATAAGCTGGAATTTCTACTTTTCTATCCATTTTTGGAGATCAGCAATTCTAGGAGGCAATGGAAGATTTTCCCCAACATTGTGACAAGGTAGAAGATGTTACTTGGAAAATATTTATCTCTATCAAAAAGTGTCTAGTTACAGTAGAATAGGCAAAGTTCTGAACCATCTCCAAGAAAATAGGGTTAAACACAACAGGTTTGTCTACACTGATTTCCAGATGCACTCATGCACTGAAGGGAACTGCCATGTACATGTATGGCCTCAATCACATCATTTAGCCAACTGCAATCAATGATGCTGATGGAAGGAGGGGAGAGGCTGCAGCCCTCATGCCCCACCAGCATAGGCACTGCTGTCAGAAATGCATAGATTTCTGAGAGTTGTGTCTGTATTGCTGGTTTGCTGCCAGTGCTTTTCTGTGAATGTCTATCTGTAACATATTTGAAAGGTTTTTATGGAGGTACATGGAAGTGTTTTGGACATGTAACAGAGAAAAGATGAATTCATCCTTGGCTTGTGAGAAGCATGAGCTCCATTCACCCAGCCATGAGCAGCCCTAAACTAAAGATCATCAGAGCAAATCTAGAGCTCCTATTTGCCTCCCGGAGGTCTAGGTTCAGGTTAGCAGTGCAGGACTCTGCTGTGTGGTATCAGAGATGGGCACCCTCCGACTGAGGTGTGCACCAGCCCCCTTGAAACCCTCAGGGCCCAAGGGTGGCACAGTCTGACCCTGGGAGCTGGTTTTGATGTGTGTGTGATGGCTCCAGCCCAAACTGCAGCTCCTTCCTGGATCCAGGTGATGCTGAAAGAGCAGCATGTAAGTGACAGGGAGCTTGTCCCCAGCTCTCTTGTGCACCCTGGAAGAGTGATTGCTTCCAGTCATGGACCATGAACTTGCAAACACTCATGCAGTCCTGTTCCTGCACTTTGCAGTGGGCTCAACACTCTGTCTCCCAAATCCGACGCAGACATCTTGCAGGACACCCACCTGAGCACTGCAGCATGCCCCAGCCAAGGTGGCCGAAGAGTCTGGCCACATGTTCCTCTGGGGAAGGAACTCCTGGAATTCAGCACTTGCCTCTGTGTTGTGAGCATTTTCTGTGCCTTTGTAGCTGTGCTTATGTTTCTCGCCGGTGCCTCAGGGAGCACTCTGTGAAGCTGAAATAATGTAAGATCTGTTCTGCTCAGGGTGTTTCACTCCCTGGATGGTAGGAATACTACGAGAAGACCAGATCTTGCAGTATTTCAGCCCCATAAGTGGCTCCTTGAGGCAAAGAAAGACTCATGAAGAAGAAACACAAATAGAAATACCAAGATATTTGGTTTCTCAGTGTGATCTTTCTTCCTCTTCTGCTGTTCATGTACTCACTGGTACCCATGCAAAAAATAAAATAAAAAGAACCATCCTATTCACAAACCAACTATATGTGAAGTGGATATTATGGGATACAGATTATGATTTCATAAAATACTTTCACATTCACATACAGTATAGGCACAGAGGGGACAAAATAAATATCAAAGATTGTCTGTGTTTTTGTCATAAGGTATGTGTGGCAAATGCATGATATTGGAGACAAAAGCCAGCTCATGTATGTCCATACACAGAACCACCATGGAGCATCTTCACACGTGTCCTGAACTGCAGCCACAAGCATGGCAAAATCAGATTGGAACAACCACAACAGCTTGGGAATTTGGACGTGTACATGTTGGACTGTGTCTTACAAAATGTGCCTAGGGGCATAATTAAGTGTGCAATAATTGTGATATTAAGGACACATGTGTGTCAGAAATCATATGTCCACATGTGTGCTGCTGAACAGAGGAGGGAGCAGCCAGCAGGGGTGCTGGAGGCCAAGATTTGCAAAGCTATTTAATGTTAACTTCAGAATTTGCAACTTGTCAGAGTAAGAAACCCCATCTTGTTGCTTCCTGTTCTGCTCTGGAGCTGTCTGTGACAGCCCAGCTGCATTTAGGACATCAGAAGCACCAACGTGGGTGGATATGGAGGGTTGTCAGTAGGCCAGTTTGGTACAAGGTAAACCCAAATCATGTTTCTCAATATCCTTTTATCAAGGACCTTATCAAGATCCTTTTTCTGAAACCTGCTTCCCTACATTGGGCTGGACAGAGCAAAACACAAGCAGGACTTTGGGGCAGGAAAGGTACAAGACTGGAGCATGAAGGTACAGGCCTGTGTCTGGGAAATGTTTCTTCCATGGACATTTCTGAGAAAACGAGTGCTTGTTCAGATAGGGAGGGACTGGACCTTCAATGAAAAGAAAAGAAAAGAATGGTGTAAAGTGCTAGAAAAAAAGGACACCCTTTTTTGGAAAAACCACATTTCTCAGCCAGAATTTCTGTTCAGAGGGATGGTTGGCTTTTTGCCTGCCAGTTTGGCATGTGGAATTACTGTGGTGAGTTGTGTGTACGGTACTATTTTCCAGCCAGGTTTGTTCCTGGCTGTGGTTCACTTTCATTTGTTCTTTGTAATTTGTTCTTCTCTTCTTTGAAACATTTTAATCGCCTAATCAGTTTGCAGAGTCATCAGTGTGTGAGGTAGCAATCTTTCTCACGTACATGGGCCTTCCTCCCTGAGCGTGTACCTGGGAGTCACTGAGCAGCGAGCAGCTCCACTAAGGTGTGGAGACGAGGACCAGACTGCACAGCAGCCAGAGAAGGCAGTGGTGCCCAGCCGGACATCAGACAAGTTATGGATGTGGAGCTGATTTGTGTGATGGTGGTGGGACATGGAGCAGTGGGGCACAGCTGTGCTTGGCTGTGTGGAGCTGCACACCCTGGACACACAACAGGACTGAACAAGATGCCCTGGCACCTTGGTGCCTCCTTGCAGCTGGGATAGGCAGTGTGGGATGTGTAGATGCCCTTCTCGAAGGAGAAGGAAGGGCTCTGATAGAGAAGTTCTGTGCCAGACTGCGGTAGGGACTCAGACTTCACAGGATGACTGCGTTGGTGGGGCACGGCCCTCTGTTTGCACAGGGCTGGGTGGTGCAAGCAATGATGCTTGCTGCTGCCGTCCAGAGACAACCTTGGAAATTTCCTGGAATTCCAGGGCTGGAGCCAGCCCTGCTTTGGGGAAGGTGGATGCTGCGTCTCAGTCCATAAAGTCCCCAGAATGGGAGAAAGGGGCGAGAGACACACAAAGTCAGTAGTAAAAAGAAATGAAAGTCGGCAGCTTGCCACAGCGGAGTGCAGACTCTGCAGAGCTGCCTCTTTTATTTGCGCCCAGACTGGAGGGAGGTTTATGCTCTCAAACAAGCCAAATTGGAAATGGAGCATGGGCCAGAGCCCTGCAAGCAGGCTGCTGCCCCTGGTGCCAGGAAGGGTATGTGGACACCTGAAATCCTCTCCTTTCCTTTACCTTTCTCTTCTCCATCCTTCCTCCTTTCACTGTTCTTTTTCATTGTCCCTCTTCATGTCTCAAACTCTCTCCCTTGTCATGGCTGGGATTGTCCCCCCATTGCTGACTTCTCCAACAGATCCTGCCATCAGCCAATACTGAGAACACCTTTTGGTAGTGGGGAGAGGCCAGTTTGCTCAAAGGCAGCCAGTCTGGGTTGCCCAGTGAGGTTGGGAGGAGGTATCTGTGGCCATCTCCTTCTATTGCTTTTCTGCTAAATGTAGAGGAGCAATTTGCATTACAGTGACAACATGTTGCATGTCTGTCCTCACGCTTCTGTCATCCTGCTATTAGGAAGAGAGGAAGTATGCAAGACATGGAAGAATCAGAGCAAACAGAAAACACGATGTTGAAGGAATAGAGAGAAGACCCATTGCCCAAGGAACTGGCACATAATCTAGCATGGCACGTGCTGGTTAGCAGCTGGACGCCAGATATGACACAAAAATAATTTGCTCATTAATGCAAAGCTTGAAGTCATAAAGGCAATAGGTGGGGAGAATTGGGTGTTCATTCCTTAGCAAGTTCACCAAGTCTGTGCTGAGCAGGGCATGGAGACCACCGTGATACTCCACAAACCACCTCTGACATGCTGAGAGTCTGTTCTGTGACATCCCGGTGTATCAGTAAAAGAGCACTAGGAACTGAAGGTGAAAGATCAGTCACCAGCTACTCTGGGGACCTGAGCTCTCTTCTCCTCTCCAGCTGACTTTTTTTCATGTCACTTCATTTATCCAACGCCTCAGTTTGCTGCCTGCAAAAAGCCCAAAGGAATTATGACATCTGTTGTCACATTAAAGTGTAGTCTTGACTATGAGGAGGTCAGGTACCATGGTGGGACCGTTTACAGTCTGAAACAATGCTCCTATCCCATGTGGTGCTCTACAGCATTGTTTGATCTGCTGGGAAAAGATCCGGCTAAAGTCAGCTCGGTGCTCATGGACTGCCTTCCAGCCAGCATGCAGGGAAATTGTTTGCTCTCTTTCTTTCCTCCAGTTTTGGCTGTTGAAGCAAAAACACATAATAAAGTAAAGAGGGTTTTAATGACAATCTGCCGGCATGTTTAATATTCCAACTTGAGGAATGATCCAGTTATGTACTGAAGCCAAGGGAAAGAATGTCATTACTTCCAGTGCACACTGAATCAGTGTCTTTGCAAAGAGAAGCAAACGTCACAAAGGACCTGGCTGCTCACCACTGACCCACAAAACAAAGTCATCACTCCAACAGAATATTGAGCTTTAGATTCAGGGCTTGTTCTCCTGTAGTCACTGTGTTACAGATCATGAAGAAGGGGCAGCCTGGGTTCTCTATGCAGCTTTATTGAGTATTTTTTCCCCCTGCAATGATCAATAAGGGTTTTTTCTTCTCAGGGAAAGGTACAGGAAGTTTTTTGTACAAAACCTTGGCATTCTTCAGTTCAGGTCTGAGAGAGAGATTCAGATGTGTGCATTTACTGCACTTCTTTGTAGCTGAGACTCTCACCACATCTGCTGAATTTATGGTCCCAAACTGGCTCTGTCATCCAGTAATCCTTCCTGTGCACACAAATATTTGGACAACTCTCATTGTTTCAGAAACCGACTAGCCTGTGTGGCTCCACTGACATTACCTTCTCTGCCAGGCAGGTGGCTGCAGAGAAAACAGCTTATTTATACAGTGCATTGGACTGACAGAAGTGGATTCTTGATAGCAAAGAGGATGAGGGACCTCTGGATACAAGGACCAGTTGCCCTTTCCAGCCCAGTTGGCAGTGGAATCTAGCCTGCTCCTGCCATCAAATCAACACTGCATCTGTCTGGGGCAGAGCTGGATTTTGAACTGACTGGAGGTTGAATCCAGGGTGCTTGTAGGGGTTCCGCTGCTTCCAAATGGAGGGGACGAGGCAGAAAATCAGATGAACTTAAGGGCTGTAATAACGTCACAGAGTGCAAGTAGAGATAGCTACTCAAGAACTGAAGCTGCTGGTGGGGCAGAGCTGAAGACCTCTGGCAGCTGAAAACTTACTGACTGTTTAAAGTTTCCCAGCATTTTGGAGTCAGGATTTGAGGGAGAGTGTGCAGTAAAGTTAGCAAAATCACAGCAGGAACGTAACTGATTCATAGCATGGAATCCTTGTCCGAATGGAAACAGGTGCAGGAGACCTTGTGCTCGGGCTCCAGGGGGTAGCAGGGTTTATAGCTAGGCTAGAGAAAGGAAAGGTCAGCTTGGGGGCAATGCCAAGTGCACGTCTGCTCTCTTTGTACTTGTGGGTCAGAGGCAAAAATATCTAATATAGGTGGAAAGAAAGGGTCTAGTTTATGATGCCAGTGAAGACAGGATCCCTCTCTTTTACTTTAAGACAAAGAGTTGAGCCTCTGCTCTTCCCCAGCTGCTCACATCAGAGGTGTAAACCGAGGTGGCTTCGCTCCCTGCAGTAGCTGTGCCTTCCTGTGCTAGGGATGCAGTCCAGCAGACCTCATGGAGAGGCAAAGCTCGTTTCTCTCCTAATTGAGCAGGTGGTAGCAACCTGTCTTTCAGGCGTGCTACCTCCATTCCCAACCACAGCTGAACTTCTGATGCAAGGAGACTTTACAAGACCCATGAGAGATACCAAAGGCTGACCCTTGCAGTCATTGGGAGGGACGAACTTTCTAGTTACCTCTAAGCAAAAAGGACAAAGCATTACAAGATATATTTAATAAAACAAAACACACACACAGAGGGAAAAAAAAGGAAAAGAGGCCAATGCACAGGAAGGTAATGTGTTCATTTGAATAATGGGCAAAATCAAATTAATTCTACATTAAATAGTTCTGAATAAAGGGTTTAAGTCAGCAGTTTCAAACTTGTTTTCCTTAATTACTTTCCGTGTTTAATGTCATTAAGAAGATTAAAAATTCATTAACAAGAGTAGTAAAGTGGCAAATCAGTAAAGCTATCACTCCAGGTTAAAAACTACGCTGAGGTTGACACTTTGTACACTTCCACAGGCGTTGTGTGGAACGCTCCCAGGGAGCTGGGGTGGCTGCGGGGAGTCCTGCCAGCCCCCTCCTGCTAGGCCAGCCAGGGAGTAGCCAAAGGGCCAGCCTTGGCTGGAAGTGGCAGCCAGTTTAACCATTAACTAAGCAAGACAGAAGGCAGCATTTAGCAGAAGGGCAGCATGGACCCTGAAAAGTGCAGCAGTATAACCCCTGAATATGGCTAGCATCACAAACAGACTCAACCATGGAGAATGGCAGGTATTATAGAGCAGTAAGGCGTGCTAAGGCAATCCAGCTGCTTGATTGGCCTCATGTCATGAGCCCTCTGAGTGTAAAGATTTGGAGGCCAATGAGCACCAAGGAACCACCAGGGTGGCCTGTGGGGAACGGCCAGGATGGGGAGAGAGATTGGGGGTATTTTTTCCTCCTTTAACCTTAAAGGATGCAAATATTCCTGGTCCCTAGGGGTGGGTACACAGCTTGAGAGCATAATAAGGCTGCTTGTTTAGGAAGTGCAACCAAAGCACACAACTCCATCAGCTTTGGGAATCCTGCCCGTTGCTGCACTCTCAAAGAGCCTCAAGGTTCTGGATGACACACAGATCCCACTGCAGCCCATCCCAGGCAAATGAAAGATCATCTTCACTCAACAGCTCCGATTTAGATAAGCCAAGCCGGTGAAAGGCCCATGGAGACGTGAACCCCAAATCACCCAGGAGGGCTGAGCCAGGGGCAGAAAGCAGGCACTGATCTCTCCCTAGTCCAGTGCAGCAGTCATCTGGTGCCACCCCACAGCAGCACTGCAAAAGTGGCTATGCTGTCCTTGCAAAACCAGCCTCCAGGAGTCATGACATCAGCTCTTTTAAATGGTCTCATTGTATCACTTTTTCTTTCTATTTCCAGATCTCGTAAGGGGTTCATATTTATCTTTATCTTGAAAAAGCTCGGTTCTGGCAGACAGGAGCTCAGAGCAATGAGCTACCTGCAGCCCCACACTTGTTGGATCATGGTGGCTCCCAGCCACCTGTATTTGGCCATGTGTCCTGTCTCTGTGATATGCAACACACAGTGTGAGGTCTGGTCTCTTGGGTTTTGAGGCGCAAAAGCTGGGATTGCGGAGCTGTGCCTGGGAATGGAGAGGGAAGCAGAAAGCCACAGAGGTGTGATGCCATATAACAGAGCAGCATCCGTGCTGCCCTGGCACCTGATAAAGCACACAACTGGCAAGAGTGCCCTGCACATTGTTAGTGCCTGTCAGCAAACAGCTGGTTCCTGCACAAGACTGCCCAGACCCCAAGAGCATATTATCCCCACTTACTAGGTGAAAAAAGAAGAGTGAGGCAGGAGAGTGACTGATATGCAGTGCTCACTGCCACGGGGAAAACGGAAAGTAACAACTTTCTGCCTTAACTTCCATGTGCTTGTTTGCAGCCCAGGCTTCAGCAGCATCACTCTTCTCTGGAAAATTGCAGATTCCACTTAAGAAAAAAACATTATTTGAAGTCTGAAGCTGTAAGAAGTAAGCAGTAGAGGGAGTGTAAAAACCCCAAATCCTTGGATACAAAGGGGTTACTAAACCTAGGGACATACATGAGGCCCCAAGACATGCAGTGGGTGGGTGCAGGAAAAAAGAGGTATCCTCAGCTGAAGGCGGTGGGAAGTCTTTTCCATGCCATGCACCAATCCCTTTCACCTGCCCCCACAGTGCTCCTGGGAGCCACCCCCCACACACACCCCAGACCCCTGCTGTGTTGCAGAAACAATCCCAAATTGTGCTGAGTTTATATGCATTTCTTAAGACACTCTGATCAGCTAAAACAGGACAGTAGGTGTCTGTGAGTTGCCCAGTGGCTGAATTTTCTTCTTCTTTTGCTTAGCAGAAAAAACACAACAGTTTGACTTTTTTTGTTCAGTTTTGGAATGGAAACGGTTTTGTCTTCAGTTTCCAAATTTTCCTTGGATCAGGAAGTCCTAGTCCTGCTCTGATGATCAGTGAAACAGAAAAACACATTTCCCCCCTATTTTTCCCCAGCTTTGATGAGGGGCTCCCATCTGCAGGGCCACACGTTTGTCCCGCTGCTCTCTCCCAGACACTGCAGGATCAAGCAAAAGCCCATTCTCACCACATCTCTTTGTTCCCTGGGGAAGTCACAGCAGCCCTGTTTTGGGAGCAGGTGGGAGGAGGGAAGGACCTTTTTATTTATTTTTTTGCCCTCCTTCTTTATTCTTTTGCAAGCTTTAATTATAGAAGGACTGAATTTGAGCTGTTCCTGTCTTCTTCCTTCCTTCCCGTACAGCATCTCTAACAAAGGCCTGTGGTTTGAGTTTGAGGGTTTTTTTTTTTCCTCCGTTTTCTTTTCCCCTCCAGAGATCTAAGGCCTGTAATGAGATACCAACACCCTCTCCTTCCTACAGCCCCCAAAACAAACCCTCTGCCCCGCCAGCCCCTCCCTCTGCAAAGGCTCCGGCATCCCCTCCCGTGCTCCCAGGGGAGGGAGGGCACCCGATACCAGCGCGGGGCTGCCGGCCCTTGCAGGCCGTCCTGGGAGGTGAACACGATAGAGTTACAAGGGAGAGCAGCTTGCAAACTGCCTCTGCTTTGATGAAGCAACATTTCATTATCTCCCTCTCCCCCAAGCCCTTCCACAGTGAAAAAGATCTTCTATTGTCTAGGCTAATTTGTCCCTTTTATTTAATTCCTTAACCTGTGTGCAAAGCTCTGGTCACATTACTATATCACCGAGCTTCTCCCAGTGCTGTGAAATGCAAGGACAGAAGTGCCTGGGAGCACAGGGTCAAATTCTGAGATGTGAAGCCAGAGGGACTAGAAGCATACCGCACCCTCAGCCCTCACTGATCAGCCTGTGTCAAGGAGGCAAGGTGCCTGAAAACAAGGTGTCTGGAGGTTTGGCTCCCATGGCTCCATGCCTACCTGAGAGAGCTGCCAGGAGCAGCTGTGCTCCTCACCACCCCAAGTGTGGTTACACAGCCTGGGGCAGCTGGGGAGGAGGACAGAGGGGAGTAGGATTTCTCACTCCAACGCCTCTGCCTTCCTCTCAAAGTCACCTGTCCCCAGGTCTCTCTCTTTACCTGAAGGGAATTGGTGTTCACTAAAACCCTGTTTCAGTTTTGGATTGGGAAGAGAGGGAAGGAGCAGAATCCTGTAAGCTGTTTTATTTGGATACTTTCCTTGTAGCAGAGGAGTGCTGCCTGATGCCAGATGGCTGCATATCCCAGGGCACTGGGAAAGAGCTGTGCCCAGTGCCTGAGTGTGGCCTGATGCCTGAGTTGCCTGGGCTCCCACTCTCCTCTGAGATGCAGCAGCTCGGAGCAATCACAGAGGGAAGCTGGGGTAGGGATGGTGTAAGGGGGAGCATCCCTGCTCAGGCTTTGGCTCAGGCTCTGCAGCCAATGTGTGACTCCACAGGGGATCAGCCACCTCTGCCCCACTGCATCCCCTGCCATGAGCCCAGCGAGTCAGAACAGCTCCCTGTGGAGCACAGTCCAGTGTGCCATGGAGGTGAGATGGGATTCTGGTGATCTGCAGCTGCTCCGGCCATGGATGGGGACTTGAGGACAAAAACACACAGGGAAAGCCAAGCCTTTTCCCCTCATCTTCCTCCATGAGGAGGGTGGCACTGGAAAAAGGTGTTGAGCAAGGGGCTGTCATGCTGCAAGGAAGGGCTGGGGAAAAAGAGCTGAATAAGGTAGGAAAGCAGAGCCGTTACCAGGCTTCCTTGAGCCAGAGCCTTTGAAGGAGGTGCAGGGGGATGGAAACATGGAGGATCAACATTGTCTTCTCCAAAGAAGAAACAGAAAAAAAAAGAGAGAAAATAGAAGGAATACAAAGGGGAAACAGGACTTATTGGGAGGAAAATGGGGATGCTCAGGGATTGAAGCAGGCTGGGGTCCAACTTAATAAGAAGTGAACCAAAACAAAACCCAAACAAAACCCAAACAAAAAGTGACTGGAATTGGCGGTGGGCACCCCCTCCCCCAGGCAGCCATCCCCAGAAGGCAGTGAAGCTGCCTTTTCAAACAGCCGCCTCACAATAAATTCATGGCAGCCAGGGCTGGGAAACAGGCTGCTGCAATTTAAAGGAAGCGTGGATTTGCATATTGAATTAAAATTAAGAGCTAATTATGCAAATAAATTATGACATTTGGCAGGAGAATTTGCTTCAAGATCATTTATTACGTTCTTTTTATAACAGTGCGAGCGTTTAACGGTCAAAGACAATATTTTAAAGGAAAATTAACGCAAGATTATTAACCTAAAAACAATTCCACATTAATGAGATGTATTTCTCTTCAACTTCTCACACCTGGCTGCCTATTGATGCCCAGCCAGGACTGTCTCTTAATAATTGGCATTTTTTTTGCAGGCAAATATTGAATGAGGTGGTGAATGTTGCTTTGGACAAACTCACTCAGGAAAATTCCTTCAGGGTTTTAGCTTGCTGGTCTGTAAAGGAAAAGTTGTGAAGGTCAAACATGCCTCATGTTGTTCTGTGCATTTGTACTGACCAGGTCTGGATGTGCTTGAGAGAAGACACTGTACTGTCTACCCCATCTGCATGAGAATAAAATCTCCACAGCTAAAATGTGCATAATTGCTTTTCGGAAGAGATATAAAGCAAAAGTCTTAGCCATTTTGGTCATTAAAGATCCTGTGCCGTTTTTCCCCAAGATCAGGGTTGTTAACCCCGGTGTTCTGGCTCCCTTCCAGCCCAGGTGGTGCCACCTCTTCCCCTCCTGGGGCACTGGTGTGCCAGCCACACACTCTCACAGTGGCCAGGATCCTCCCACGAGGAGAATGGCTTCGGGAAGGCCCCACACCAGGGCCTTGGAAGGCTTTCTGGAACACT
Source organism: Anthoscopus minutus (assembly GCA_013399455.1). Classification (NCBI taxonomy): domain Eukaryota; kingdom Metazoa; phylum Chordata; class Aves; order Passeriformes; family Paridae; genus Anthoscopus; species Anthoscopus minutus. The sequence goes on from VWYI01028725.1 coordinate 178,261, forward strand.
GAGGGATTCAGGTACCTCCAGGTACCAAAAGCTGCCCATTGCCAGCCATCACCTGTTAAAATCCTCTGGCCCAGGTCCATCACACACAACTGAGGTGGTTGTCTGCAGTCAGATGAGCAGTTGTCTTTATAGAGGATTGACTCTTTTTCATCTAGGAAAGATGCCCAACCATTTGGTTTTTGATATTAAAGTATCTTTAAAAATTTCCCAGGAAAGACAGGCCATGCTTGTGTTCCATCCAGCACTCTTGCTTTGCTTCTCTTTTCCAGGCGGAATGCTGGGGAACTGGGAGGCTGTGTTTGCAGCCCGGTTATAGGAACAGTTGTTGGGAGTTATGAGAGAGCTGTAGCCAGGAGTGATTAGAGGGGAACAAATTATGTGGTTTAGGAAGTGAGAAAGAGTCTTTGTCAAAGGTGGTACATTGCAGCATTGCCAAGGAAGAACAGGGTGTGTTAACAAGGATGTGTTATTCATCCTTCAGTCATCTTCACTCCTGCTTTGCCTTCAGTGTGACTGTTGCTCACTGTGATCTGCACACTGCTAGGGCAGGATGGGATGTGAGGACTTGGTTCTGGGGTTTCCTTTTGTTCCATTTCTTTACCCCTATTTCTCAAATGTTCCCTTACAAAAACATCTGCCTATGTTATAGCTGGGTTTTCCAGAATCCCACACCCTGCTAAAGCTTTAGGGGAATTCACCCAGAGACTGGGGGGCATTTCTCTTCTGGAGCTGCTGAAAGTCTGTCTTCCATGATTCTCCCACATCCACTCTCAAGGGATTGTTCTCTCTCAAGTTCAAGGTGGAGAGGACATTCCTTGCTAAATCAGTCCTGGCACACAGCGCACAATGGTGTGCAGAGCCAACCACAGGTAAGAAATTGTGTTGCAATAAATGAAAGGTTTGGAGCCAGACAAAAATGTGTGACATTCAAAGTTCTCAGCTCTCCTCCCTCAGAAAGGCAATCTGTGACTTCTGGACCCTCCTTAATGACCCAGAGCCGGATGGAAAATAATATTAATAATAATAAAAGAAACAAAGAAGGGGCTGGTGCATTTTTTAAATAAAGAAATTTCCCTCATCTTGCGGTTAATTTAAAAGGTTTATTTCTTGAAATGAATCCTCTTCATCAAATCTCCGATCCTTGAAAATCAGTGCAACCTGCCTCTGTGGATAATGAATTGATTTGTAATGTAAATTATATAAAACACCCTCCCCGCCAGCATTTGTGTGTGAGTGTGTTTAATCTAAAGCGTTTAAGTCTGAAAATGAGCTTCTCCATCAAAAGTCTCGATTCCATTTACATTTCTTGCATACGAGTCAATTTGTGCCTGACCCAGTCTATAAATCACTGCCAAGGAGTGCTGTGTCTGTACCTCTCCTCTTCCCCCACTCTCCTCCCCTCCTCCTCCCATCCCTGTGCATACAATGTTCCAAAAGGCATCTTGGAATACTGCCTGTAAGCAGTAGAGCCCCCAGTTCTCTGGCCAGAAGCTGACCAGTGGAGAAGGAACCCCAGCTTGGAGAGGTGTGCAGTGTGGGCACTTGGCAGGTAGGTGAAGAAAGGGGAGGAAGAGAAGTCCTTCTGAAGTTCTGCTGGCTGCTCTGGAAGGATCTCCCAAGGGAAGGTGCCCTTTCTCTTGGTGGCTCCTTTCCAACATGTGTTTGCTTGGCCACTAAAAGAGTCTGTGGCTTAATGGCACTAGAAGGTGAGGTCTTCAGCAACATGGCCCTCTAAATTCCATGAAATGGGAATTATTTACATCACCAGAGCCTTTAATCCTGTATTTATGTCCCCAGCTGTTTTATCATGCCAAGTTTTATCCTTCATCTCATGGCACTATTGCTGAGGTGGCATGGGCCCTTCCTCCTTATCTTGCCTCCTGGTGCTGAAAGCAGTGGGAGTAGCCTCTGGGAATTAAGGGCTCCCATTGCTGGTTGGACTTCCATATGACAAATGCCTGTGGACCTTTCAGAGAGCAGGGGAAGTAACAGCAGTGGTAACTTCACTGAAAAAGTCTGTTGACCCATCTGGGTACTGGCATTAGAAGGGGTTTAGTAGGGATGCACCTGAGAGAGCTGTTGGAGACCACATTTCCCTATATATTTACACACAAAGGTTTACCAAGCCAGTTTAACCAGTCTTCCTTAGATTCTCTTGCTCTTTCTTTTCCCATAGCAGAAGGATGCCTGAAAGTGTTAAGAAATCAGAACATCAAATCTATCCAGGTCCCCAGAGGAGCATGAGATGAAGAACCAGACCGGTGGCCACCAATCCAACCCAAAGCCACTTACTGTCCTCCATCTGTGAGCCTTGGCTTGCCCTAACACTGCCACCTCTGAGTACCCCTAAGGAGTGAGCTCCATCCAATTGCCATTGGTCTGGTCTGTCACTCTCCAGAATAAGAAAGATTGATGTCCAGCAAAACAAAGTGAAAACTCAGCTTGAGTCAGGAAGGCAGTGTGAGGTAAATCTTCCAAAAAGACTTATATTGGTACTTATTACCAGGAAAGGGCTTCCTCTCTGTGCCTTGTTTGTTTACCTTTGAAACAGGGTTAATCCTTCCCTTCTGGCTTTCTGTATCAGGGCTCAGAGTGTGTTACTGTATGAACATGCAGCCCTGAGGATGATGGGGATTCTGGCATTGGAGGAGTCCTATGAGCTGCTGTATTACAAATAGTAGGAAGAGTTTTTCCTCAAGATTACCCCAGGGGATTGAGGTCAGACTTTCAGTGAAGGAAGACACAAACCTATTACCAGTTTCTGTGGGGACTAATGCAATTTGCACTTTGTTAGAGGAACTCACAGTGATTTGTACACATTAATTACTCCTTGCAGCATCCCAGCTGGATAAATATTATTACCTTCATTTTACAGAAAGGGTAACTAAGATGTAGAGAAGTTCATTTGTTTGACTACAGCTGTACAGCATGCCAATGACAGGAGCCAGAAATAAAACATAAGAGGACCGATTGTCAGTCCCCTCCTGCTCTAAAACTGTGGGATCCAAATATTTTTTTTCCCAGAATGTCACAAGCAGAGAAGGCAGCTGTGCCTCCTAGCTGGGCTGGTTACCACTGTGGTGGGGATTGGGTACTGGGGGTGGTGCATGAAGCACAGCCTGGGAAGCACCGCTTCAAACCCCAGCCTGCACAGCCTCGCAATGATGGGAGGAGGAAATGAAAGTGCAATTAGCTGGAAACAAATGAATTTGTGTTGCATATATTTCCCAAGCTGATGGGTTGGTGAATGAACCACTCGTTATTTCATGGAGTAGCATCTCTAAAGATCTGTAGAACAACTTGGAAAAAACCCAGCTTTTCTGTTTTGACATTTTTTGCAATATTTCTGAATGCTGTCTGCCCTAGTTTTAAGCATAGCTACTGCTGCGTTGCCTTTTTTTTCATTAAAAGGAAATTCTGAAGAAGTTTTGTAGTTGTTTAGTTATTTAAACTTCTCACCTTGAATTTTTTCAAGGTCTTGTGAGTGTTATGTTGATAGTATCAGCATATGGTCTACAGAACTAAAATATTTTGTAACCTAAATATCAGGCTATTTTTATTCCTGTTTTCCTATTTTTCTTGTACTAGATAAGTTAAAAACAGGTGATGTTCTCCTGTCCAGAAATGTTTAACTTCAGCCACAGATGCAGAATGAAACAGACAACACAAGGCAGCATCAAAAATAGGAAATAAAAGTGAATAATGGATTTGATCATTAATTCGTTTTTATGGTTGTTGAGGGAGAGAAGAGAGTACCTTTAAAATCAAAATCCTTTTTTTTCTACAAGGGAAAAGCATATTTCAGAAATTTTCCAGCTGTCCATAATCACTTGCATTTTTCTTATGAGGTGAACAGAGGAACTAGATATTATGAGCAGCAGATAAGCCTGCAAGATGGAACCAGTGTGACGGAGCTCCTGTGTGTTTTGCTTCCCAAAGGTGGCAAAACAGATTCTCCAAGTAAGATGGATCTGAGAGTATTACAATAACAATAGTATTATATTTACTTGGTCCTTATTTAGTCAGTCTTAATTACATTTGTAATTCACTTTAAAATTTCTACAGGATACAACTGGTATCCTGTAGAATGGTATTTTTCAACCTGTGGTTTGCAGATTCCTGGTGGAACTCCTCGCAAGGAAGGTGAAAAGAGCAATTTCACCAATGCTCTCGGGTGGTTAGGGCTTGTGAATTTTCTAGGGGATTGCTGAGCCTTCTTGAGAGATTTTCTAGGGATCCACAAACCAAAGCAAGTTGAAAGACACTACAGCAGGATAATGTTATATTGATTGCTTTGTTTTTGCAGAGGATAGATTTTGTTTAATCTTCCCCTTCCTTATATTGCTTGACACCATTAGTTTTATCTTAACTGACATCAAGTATAAAAAAACACTAGAGACTTGCTAATGTATCTTGTACTACTTTTGGGTGGGTGATAACAAGAAGTATTTTCTGGGCCACGGCAGCTCTTTACAATAGTGTTTGCTAAAAATAAATCAGGTATGACAGAAAAGCACGGCCTTGAAGTGAGATCTTATTCAGTGCAGGTTTTAGAAGAAACCGGTATTTAAAATATATTGAGAACCTAGAAACTATGGGGCCTGCCCAGAACTGGACGGAGGGAAATATAAGAGTCCCTCCCTGGTCTTGAAAGCCCACTGATCTGCTCCTACTGGCAAGATGGGGAAATGGGTGTTACAGGGGAAACCTTTATTTGATGAGGGTTTTGGTCTGAGGTGTGGGACAGTAGCAGTAGTACCTCACCCCACCAGGGTACAAGGGTGTGACAGAGGGCTGTAATTTTGGGATGGGGTGAGTGGGATGGGGCAGACTTCACTGGGAAAGAGCCCTCCTCAGAGTTGTGTCTCCTGATGCCTTGTGAGCCCCACCTTCCAACCCTGCTCATCCCCAGGCACAGTCCAACCCAGATGGGAGCCATGAGGGACGGTGGAGAGGGGGAGACAAATGGACACGGCTTCCACTCAACAAACACAAGCTTGTTTCTCCTCCTCTTCCATCCTTCTCGAATTCCTGGTGCCTGTCACCCTGCTGTCCGCTCTGAGGGTTTTAATAAAAAGGGAAACCAACACTTGACATGAGCACAGTAGGGAGAGGAGAGGCAGTGCAGAGGGAGGGGGACAGACAATGTACCCATATGGAGAACAGAAGGATGCCTGGGCGGCCGCATTCACAGCCTGTCCCTCTCTGCTCCCTGCGCCCCACAGCCTCCTCTCTGCCGATGGGTTCTTAACATAACAAGTGAGCCGAGGGGGCGGCCAGCCCTGTGCTCGGCGCCCCCGGATTCCTCCGCCCAGACCCCTGTCTCCCAGCTACTGATCCCAGCAATCAGTCGCCGGGCTCTTCCCTGCTTCCCGGGCGGCACTATTGTCTCCTAGCTGCTGCAGTGGGAAAGGACGCCCTGAGTCCTCTCCTGAGAAAGACCAATAAAGCCTGGGGGAGAAAAATACATATGTAACCATATGTGTATATATATATGTATATATGCATATGCAATAAATAAAGCCAGCCAAGCCCTTCAGGCAATTTTAGTTCCATGTATTGTTCAGGAGGAGGGGTTTCCTCCCTCCCCTCCCATCTCCTAATGAAATCCCCCAAGCCATCCTTGTTTCTCCCCCCTCACCCTCTGCTGCCAAAGGGTACTCATACGGGCATGCTCTCAGAGATTTTGTTTCCTGTGGTTGGAGCAGGATAGGCTCTCACAATGGGGGAATCTTTTATTTGCTAAGGTTGTTGGCGACAGAGGCTTAGCCACAAATGCCTCCAGAGCCCCTTCAAAGCCCTCATTGCTTTCTTCATTTGCTGGCCATTTGATTTGGGGCATCCCTTCACCCCATTTCACCCAGATCTACCTTCTCCTACCTCATCCCAGCAGTCACACACATGTACACCGAGCCTGGCCATGGCTGGAGGGATGAAGGTGTAAAATTGCTGGATATCTTCTCAGAGCTCCAGGTCCTGGCCGTGGGTCCATCTGCCTGCACGTACATTTATGTACAGATACCTTCATCCCCTGCCTCTTGGGGCTACCCAAGACATGCTTGGTGTATGGATGGATGGGGCAACCCACCTCTGCCCACTGCTGTAGCTGCCACTAGTTAGACCTTTCCCTGTAATGCTTGTGGCACTGTACTGAAACAGGACAAAAAACGGGGGCTCCTGGCAAGAGACTAGAGCATGGTCCTTCTCACAACCTCTCTGGCCACTGCCCACGCACTCCTGCCTTCAGGCTGGGCCTCACAGCAGCTTCCCTTGCTTTCCCTGAGCAGGACTGAACTGACAGCCCTCGTACTCCTGGGTTCGCCACAAGACAGGAGGAGGACTGTGAAGGCATTCGGAGCCACACAGCTCTGAAGGCCACCAGCCCTGGGTGCTCCCTGTGACAGAAACTGCAGGTGAGAGGCTTTGCCGTGCTTGGTTCTGCTCACATCCATCCCCTGCCCCAAACCCAATTTTCTCTACAGAGAAAATGAGTTCTCCTCCAGTGTCTGTTTCTTTTTGCCTCGCATTGCACATGAAAATGCTGACGGATTTCCCTGATCACTAGCCATGCTGGCTAGTGGCTAGAGCAGTTCATTTCAGACCCTGTGCAGGTATTTCTTACCATATATTATAGTGAATAATGTATCCCCAGCCATGCAGCACAAGGCTTATAAGGCTATCTCAGTATTCTGGTGACAGCTTTAAACCACTCGACCATTGACCATTCAGGTCTCATGGTTTATAGAGTCACCAGCACACCTTGACAGGGTTATAGCCTACTTATTGGTATAAAGCATGGTTAGGGATACATTATTATAGCACGTTGCCTCTGAAACGGGGCCGTGTGCCACGGGTGGCCTAGAGAGCCCTCGGTGGTGATCTGCAAAGGGCTGGGTGATGTGGACAGCCCGATTAACATCTACCTGCTAAAGCACAATGAGCAATTGTTGCAGTGACCTGAGGGACAATGTTCATTCTCAGATGCTGGAGGCCCAGAGGTGCAGGTGGCTCTGACAAGAGAGGGGCTGCAAAGAGCTGCTTTTCATCAAAGCTGACAGCCAACCATACCTGAAGACCTCTAACACTAGTGCTCCAGCCACCACTGCACAGGTTGCCACAGGATGAGAAAGTCTTCTGGAAGACTGCTGCTTCCACACTACATGGCTTACTTCCACCTTTTCTGGACTGCTTCTGATTGGATGCAACCTGACCATCTTGCTTCTCTACAAGTGCCAATTTGTCCTGGCTCATGCTGAACACTCATTAACAATTACTAGAGTTAAGGTAGTTAATCACTACAGCTAAGGTTGAAGCCTGACTTTTCTTCTGATTCCAGATCCTAGGTCTGTGAGCTTTTCCCATCTCCCACAGAAAGGTTTCTTCCTTGTTTCCATTGTTTCAATCTCGCTCCCCAGTTAGTGATTTTATTATGAAGTTTCCAGGGATTGTTTGAATTACCTTTGAATGCAGCATGTACTTGTTCTTGTTGCTGTTGCAGAGCTGCAACAATTTAACAAACAAGTCAGGTTAAAAATGTTGACCTCAGGTTACTTCCTGATCTCACTCAATTTGTTAAATATTGAGCCAAATTTGGAGAAAAATTACCTTGGTACTTTGAAAGCCCTCAAACTGGAATTCAGCAATAATGTTGTAAAATTTCTCTCCTTGCACTCTCTCTCTAAGTGCTATTATAGGAAATATTTGTTAAGGATTTTTCAGCTATAGGACTAGTTAAATAGATCCATTACAGAATTACTATATGCCAATGTTCAGGATGCCTCTCAAACAAATGGACTAATTTTCTCAAATGTTATGTTTAAGTCTCAGTGAGCTCTTGACCACAGTCCCAGCTAACATGTGCCTCTTCAGTGTCTTCTCTTAGTTTCCTCTGCAGCCTTGATCCTACAGAGAGTTATGCTTGTGATTAACTTTAAACATGTAAATAGCCCCTCTGATGGCTACAGTTAACATTGTGAGCATCCTCTGATGGGGCTGAGGCTGCCTCAGCCCCACTCTTGTGGATGCCGCTGCCAGATGTGCACATTTGGCCTCAGTCAGCTACACAGACCTGGCCTAGGTCAGGCATCCTTGCAGCATCACATCTTACCAAGTTAGCCAGAGCACACATTGCACAGCTTTTGTGCCAGCTTCAATTTTATTTCAGCTTTCTGCAAGCTACAGGGAGGATGACAGGCGATATTTTAAGGTATAAAGCCAGAGTCACAGACAAATAACACCGAATGCACGTTGAGTCTGTCAGGAGAAGTTAACCTGTCAGCACTCTCTGAAAGGATCTGCATTAGCAGATCAGCTTCACATCAGATCAGCATTTGTGTTATGTGGCCACAGTCTTTCTGACCCAGTATTTGGAGCCCTAAAGCCTAACTTTCTCGCCTGTTGAATCCAGACTTCAGTAGGTTTAAGACAGCAGGGTGATCACTTACCTTTGCACAGTAAGTTCTGCTGGTGTGAGGATTTAGTGGAGTTTTTTAAAAAGGGAGATAAAATCCTGTAATGTGTAGATGTGAGGCTATTTGTCTGTCCATAGTCTTTCTCACTTAAGAAGGGGAAGGCACATGATACTAAAGACAAATAAGCAGATAAACTTTTGTAGATGTACATTTTTACAGTCTTTTCATTGCTTGCACATACTGGGGTGCATGGGAAGGGGTATGTGATATGGCACTGACAATACAGATATACTGGGACTTATTGGTTGGGGACAAATTGTAGGGACAAATTGGTTGCTTTGCATTCAGCTTCTCAGTTCAGGTTTCCACTTCAAGCACAATAAATCCCTGAGTCCAGGATGGCATCTCTCCTTCCCTTTACACAAATCGCCCTGCCAGGTCCTGAGTTCCAGCCACTAGGTCATGCCACACCAATACTAAAGCAGGAGTGCAAGGGGAGGAACCAGGCCCACCTCCATAAAAGGACAGATAGATCATGGTGCAGATGGAACAACTGAGGGATACACAACTAATTATATGCACAAGTGTGGGGTATTTATTACTGTAAAATGCTCACAAAATTCATAGGCACCTAAGACTTATGATGGCATTATCCACCGCCACTGGAGAATTAATGGGCAGCCTTTTCCCTGTGCTAAAGCAGACAACGGAGGGGGGTACTCTGTCATCCAGAGGTGAGAGCAGGGAATGAATGCATAGACAGTACTCCCCTCTAATGCTAATGGACCCTAGCACCGAGATTAGATTTACACCCTCCCTCTAAATGTACACCAGGGGAAGCCAGCTCCCCCAGGCTGCCTTCCCAACAGTGTGGTGCTGCAAGAGCTGCTCTCTACTCACCCTGCCTTGTCCCACTGGCCTCCCCACTGGCTAGCACAGGCTGTCCTGCTCCCCACATCTGCCACGCCTGGGTTTGCAGAGAAGGACTGCTCAGGTTTTCCTCTGGCCAGTACCCTGTGGCAGTGGTGAGCAGGGCAGCCCTTGTCCCCGTGCACAGTCTCATGGCAGCCCTCAGCTGACTCCTTTGTGTGTATTCACCACCTCACCATGGATGCTGGGCAGCAGCTGGTGCTGCAGTCCTCAGCACCATGGGAACACCACAGCATACTACAGAGGGTTAAACAGTTCTTTTTTACTCTCAGCTCACCCAAGGAACAAAAGTGTGGTGAAACTATCCTTCTCCTTCCCTTCCAGCATCTTTGCTTTGGGCTGGGAATGGGATTTTGACCTGAGGAATAATAAACCGAACAACAGGCAATGTGTAACTGTTGATCTTCAGCTTGCAGAAGGGGCAGGCTAAAGATATTCAGGAAGATAAAGACAAAGCATCAGAAAAGTTCTCACGGGTACATTTTTGCATCGTGGCTCCATGTTTGGCCCAAGTCCCTTGAGCAGACACGGCGTTAGTCCCCAGCACAAGCCCTGGAAGGAGCTGGGGCTCCTTCAGAAGGCACAGCCCTGGAGACTGTCTGGAGCATGGTGTTGCTCACACAGCTCTCACTAGCACAGCCAGGAGCTCAGGCATCACAGGTGAGAGGAAGGAGTCCTGCCACAGGTTTGAGGAGCCCAGCTCTGCGAGCAGCCTTCCCTCCTCCCGGCGATTGCTCCTGGGATTGCTCCTGGGCAGCATCGCCCCACGCGGCAGGAGTGACCACAGGCCTGATAAAGAACTCCCTGCAAATAATTCACACCAACTTGTTTAAAGGAGCAAATGGGTTTAATTATTAGTTACAATCTTGTCAATAATTATCACCCCATCTGTGGGTAATAAATGGCAGCTTCTCACAGACTGCATCATTAGAGTTTAAGGACACCAATGGGGTGCATTAAAATGCTGAGGAAAGCATTGATCTGGTGTAAAAATGCTCTTTACAAATTACAGACACGGGTCAAGCCCACTGGTGAGTCCTCCCTGTTCCCATCTGATGCCAGCCTGTCCTCTCCTCTCGCTGTGCATCCTCCCAGTACCCCCAGCCCATGGCTGCTGGAAAGACAAAGAGCCCATCAGATCACAGGGGACTCAGCCCTTACATAGGACTCTGGACTTTATTGAGAGAAGGTTGTGCAGTTATGACAGGCATGGCATAAAGCACCACAGCTCCATCCTGGTCAGCTCTGCTGCTTTATTCCCACAAGGGGCTGGTCATCTCCACAGCAGTTTTTATCCAGTGAGCAAAAGAAGAAGGATGATATAGGCAGTGTTTCCCAAAATGCAGCTACTTCTAGGGTGGAAAAGCATCAGTCATTACACAGCAGGACCTCATGGAGGAGAAATGATAGCTCCTCTTTTTTTGGAGGGGGGATTCTTTTTGGTTTTCTTTTTTTTTTTCTTTTTCCATTCAAACTGCAGGCTTGAATATAGGCCGGCAGAATGCAATTATCCAGGCTGGAATTTGGCCAAAATGCTGGGGCTAACAGTCCTACTGTTTCAAAATATGCCACAGTACCCTAAATGATAACATCTTGCAGGATTTGATTTTGCATTTCATCCAAAACAATGTTGGGAAGTTCATGAGTAGGATAAGCAAAAACGAGTCCCACTTACCTCTGTACCTGCTGAAAGCTCAGCCCAGAATAGCTCCTGAAATTGTTTTAACTTTTGTGCAAAATATTGAAAGCAGTTAGTGGTTTTATTCCTTTTGCAAATTCTCTGCCACCAGTTTCCATGTTTTCTCAGTAAAAAATATATTAACTTTCAGAAGGAGAAGCTTGAGTAGAACAAGATATTTCAATCTGAAACCAAAAAGAAAACAGGGAAGGGGAAATCTTTAATTTACAACAGTATTTTAGATGGACCTTCTTTTTTTCTAGGTATTTTTTTTGTGATTCAGCCTGTTAGGACAGACAGAGGATTAAGATAGCTAATGGACAGTCTTTATTGGCAAACAAAACTAACACCTAAATGTCTCTTTGCATGTGCAAGTGGTAAACTCTTCATTAAAAAGAGAGCTACATTGACAGAGACAGACTGGGCTACAACTGAGCCACAGTGTAAATAAACCTCTGCCAGGACCATACAAATACCATCCCTCTCATGCTTGCAACCTATTCCCTTAGTATTAAATAGCTCCAATGCTCCCTGTTGTTTTGAATGCTATGCAAATATTGGCAGAAGGATGCATGCTAAAGATACCTCAGACACAGCCATATCAACCAAACTTTTTTTGGAAAGCAACATCAGGACTTGCAGTTGCTCTTTTTACTTCACCAAATGAAATTTATCTGCAGATTGAATTGTGGTTTTAGCAGCATCAAGAGCTGTGCTAGCTCTTGATGAATTTGGCCAATCATCCCCCACAAGGGAAGAATAGAAAATGAAGAGGTAATTTTGAAAAGTCAAAATATTTCATTTTATATTTTGGAAAAGGAATCATTATAATTGATTTTTTGTGTTTAAATAACTTCCAATTGTCAAACACAACTGTTTTTCTGGAAAGGATAGTGGCTATCTGTAAAGACACATCTCATTGAGGCTAGAAAAATTAGTGTTCTTCTGTTTTACTGGAACATCTAGAAAAACTTCCACCCTAGTTTACCCAGAGAAAACCAAACCTCTCTTAATTTTCAGTTGTACAAATGAAAGAAAATGAATGATAGGAATATTCAGTAGCAATTTCAGATGCTGCAGCTGGTGGGAGCCCAAAAGGAGAATGTGGAACAACCAAACAGCTCAGCAGCATCACCAGCATATGTGTCCTACAGTGTCTTCAGTGTCCCCGCTCTCTGCATCTCATTGCTGGAAAATCTCAAACTCTCCCTTATCTCACACATATCAACCACACTTAGATGAACTGTCCCAGTGCTGCCAGCACACATCTAGTTTCCATCAAAACCCTCTCTGGTGCTGAGGGAAATATAAAAAAGAAAAAGAAACTGAATGCAAGAAATGACAAGTTCAGTTCTCAATTTATAGTTATTCATACTCTGTTCCTAAAAATCATGGTAATTCCTTTGATTTTCTGGAAATGTAAGCGGATCCTAAAAAGCAGTGTGACTTTTTGGCATCCTGTACCAGAAGCAAATTATTCCCATGTTGTAATGCATAATGCACAGTAAGGTCTGCATGAGAACTGGAGCTGGCCACTGCACAAACACAATTCCACCGGTGAAGCTTCCAGCCTCATTCATAGTACCTGCTCTTCAGTTTTGTTCCCATTTGAAACATGCCATGTCACTTAATTGACAGATTCCATGCCACAAGCAGTTTGCAAACACACTTGTTTGAAGAAGATATGCCCTGGATGACTTGGAAAATCCCTATGCAGTGCATTCAAAATAATTCTGAACTGATTAATGACAAACAAGTTGAGCAAATAGAGGGAATGAAGGGCCTGGCACAGGCTGTGGTTAGTTAGAATTTGCTGAGTTCACTCCAATTTTGTGCCTTCTTCCATTTTGCTTCCTGTAAAATTCCCAGCAAATCACTTTACGGTGTTGCAAACCAGAGAGTAATGAATAGGTAGAGGAGGAAAAATAACAACAACCCACTTTAAAAATTCCCTGGGTAAATATTTGCATTGGAACCTGGACTGCAAGATTCACTGCCTGCAGCCAGGGGTCAGAGACATTACAGGTCCACTCAAAACAAAGGCAACTTGAAACTGGGAAGTGGTCAGTCAATGCAACCTCACCAGTGTCAGGGAACTGTGTCTTTTATTGGAGCTGAAGATCCTAACCCTGCATTTGTGCACATACATTCATGTGTGTCCACATATTTAATGCAAACACACACTAGTGCAGGCACTCACACATTCTTAAAATGTATGTGCATATATTCCTGTATTCACAATGAACTGTTTATGAGCAAGCTATCAAGAAAGAGTTTTCACTGAAATTATTCAGTGAATGACTTCAAACAATGAATACATTGCAGGAAATGGCGATTGGCTCCAGAGCAATCCACAAGCAGAAAAGAAAGCATAAGCAGTTGAATAAATGGGTGGCTATGAATTACTCATTTAGCTGCATTATCTTCTTGTGGTCCAAATTCAGCAAATGTCTAAACACCCACTTCCCATTAAGAGCATGAATAGTCCCATTGATTCAATAGGGTTATTTTCTCTGCCTTCCATGGGGCAACTCAAATACTTAAATTTAAGCAAGTGCTTAAAGTGCTTTGCTGAATCAGGAGGTATGTCCACACTGTATATACCTGTGTTATACAGAAGGTCAGATTAGCTGATCCAAGAATCCTTTATGGTCTTAAGATCTATAAATCTATGAATAAAAGCAGCCTTTGCTGGAATTGCTTCTCCATAACCTTCCTGAGCACTGAAATTCATCCACACCCCAAAAATATTAATAAAACATTCTGTACTTAACTCTTTTCATATTATACTAAGTATGCCACTAAATAAACCTCTTAATATTCCAGTATATTTTGCAATGAACATTTTCCCGGTACGCTAGAGCGGTTCCTCCTTTTGTGCCATCCAGAACACAATCCCCATGAAATACTGCAGTAAACATTTCTCTGAGTACTACAGCAAACACTACCAGCATTAGCAGATTAACCATTCCACTGAGCGCCATATTAAGCACACGTTTAAATACTGAGAAAAGACGTATAGCCTCCTTTTTCCACTGCGCCTCGTTACCCTGCCGAGATCCATATTTTTCTGCACCAAGTCGGCCAGCCCTGCATGTACCTGCTCTGTTCCCTCCCCTCCCAATGCCTCTCCCTCAATTTTTCTCCTCTTTCTTATTTTGTTCATCCTGGACCGATTCTTCTGGCTTGGAAAATTTGTCAGGGGCCAGGAAGCAAGGGATAAAAGGGGGTCAGAGGATTTGGCACATTGTTCAACCACAAAATCAACAACAAATCTGTACTGCGTGCGTATTTCTGCCTCTCTGTCTCTTTCAGAATTTGTTGAAGTCTTTTGATGGAGAAACACAGGTTAAGTGTGGGTCCTCCCCCTCCCTGCATCAAAGGAATGAAGTAGCAGGTCTTGACTGGTGTCATTTGGAATTATAAAGCATTGTTTGGATTTTACAGGTGTAGTTATTGTCAGCAAAATTACCGCGCTCAGAACCTTCAATGGATTCATCTTTAGCAAGTGTTTAAGAGACGCTGAGTTGTCTCTTGTTGCTGACAAACCATCTAGAATCAACCCATGGTTCTGTTCAGCTTTTCTCCTTTCCCTCCACTCTCTCTCTTTTTCCTCTCTTTTTTCCTCTTTTTTTTTTTTTTTTTTACTAGCAATTTGATGTTTGATCATTTGAGGCAATGAGGCGGAGGGTAATTTACGTTATCAGGGAGGTATGAGGGGTGCTGGGAACCCAGACGCAAGGCCCATTCGCCTGCTAAAGCGCCATCGTAATGTAATGAGACTCCAGTCAAGTGCAGCTAGTAATGGAGAGGAACATTTCCCATTCATCTGCCTACCTGAGACTCCACCGAATATGACAATAACTTTTGCACGGGAGGAGCAGCAGGGGGATGCAGTGAAGGGGGGCCAGAGTCCCCATGGCATGACTCCCTCTGTCTCCTAGAAAAGCACCACAGCCTCATGCTTTAGACCACTAAGGGAAGCATATTAACACAACTCAGGAAGTCACAAAACAGGTTGTTGGAAGTGCTTGACCCTTCCCATGTCATTTCCAGTAGGTACCTGGTCAGCACAGACCCCCAGCCTATCTCTGAGACTGGGCCCCCTCCTTAGACCCTCAGCTGTTGCATCCCTCAGGGCAGAACCGTTGTGCAGAGGGAGCTTGGAGAGGATGGGCCTACCAGAACAGGCACATCAACTAGCAAAAGTTGTAAAAATGGGGAAAACAATTTCCCAGAAGTGCTCCAATGCTGATGCCCTCTAAAGGAGTTTCTGAAGAAAGCTTTTTTCCCTGATTGCCCTTAGCCAGCTCCATCACTTCACAAGCATGGCTGCCAGTTAAAAAACCAGAGTTTTGAGAAACCCCTTCCCTTTATTTTCAAGTGTGGCAAACAATACTTTGGGATTGCATCAACTATTTCTTTTAATATCATTTTCTAGTGTCAGTCAAAACCCAAACAAAATCTCAAGCCCACACCACATTCCTAGTGCCATGGATGTCCTGCCTTGGGGTAATTTCATGCCCTGTGGCTTTGTCAGAGCAGCCTCCTCCTGCCATGCACTCTGGAGCAGCAGATGTAACTTCACAGTGTCCTGGGAGTGGCTGTTCCCATCACAAGTATGAGCATATTCATATCACTCTGACCATCAGGGAAACTGAGGCCCAGAATGGTGTTCCATGCCATGCCATAATGAATAAAACCCAAAGGTTTGTGTCTTTTTTCAGAGAATGAATACCCAGGGAGAATAGAAGTAAATTCTATCCCCCTTACCCCCTCTCCAAACTCTTCTCCTCAGCCTTGGCCCTTGCCTGTAAAACCTTCCTGGATGCAGATTCACTTTCCACTGTGCCTGTGTAGACAGAACCTCCCAGCAGCACAGGAATAACCACAGCAGAAATACCCACCACCAGCAATAACAATGATGCACATATTCAAGTTCTCACAGGCAACCCTACTACTGTATACACTTTGTTTGCAAGCTGAAGGTAAATATTGCTTGAGGAACCTCCTGGATGCAAACAGATCTCCTGGTATGAAGATCTCAATCTCCATGTCAAGGGGTGTGGGTGCCTGGACAAGGTACAGGGGAAGGAGAGATTAAATTCCTTCATCAGCCTGTCCTAAGCTTGCTGTTTGTTCCCAGAACTCAGCCTGAGAAAGGGAGAGTGAGGAAAGGAGAGGGGGAGTTGAGGTCTCTCCCTTCCAGCCCTCACCAAATTCCTGCCACACGGACCCTTCCAATTATATCCACGTTTGAAAGGCTGCTGTCAGGATGAAAGGCACAGAGCAGTAATGAACTGACGATTAATTTGCAGTTGGCTCACCCAGTGCGTGAGTGTCTCTCAGGCTCGCTGCATGCGGGTGCTAAATATGACGATGTCAGCAATTGTCAGCCAGAGCCAGGGTTACCCTTTAATAAGAGTCTCTCTCACCGCTGCCTGATTGCCTGTTGCCAGCTTCCGGGGGCTCCAGCCCGGCTCCACGTCCTTCTGACAGCGAGGGGAGCTCTGTACCAGCCTGGCAGCTGCCAAACTAGCAAGAGGAAGGGAAAAAGAAATGACCCTCTCCCCTGGCAAAGCAGCAGGAGCAGCTGCCAGTGCTAACTGCCTCTGCCCATGCCAACTTTGACCTGGGAGAGTTATGGCTTATGCTGGCACGAAAATAGCTCAGGATGCAATTGCACATGTGAGCTCCAGCCATGTTGGGGCTGGTATCCCTTACACCTCCAAACCTGGCAGCTCCTTAACCCTTGTTTAAAACAAGGCTCTCACTTTCCTCGATCAAGTCAGCATCCCCATGTCAGAGTGGGCATGATGGCCAGGGAGTGTGATTGACACCGAGTTGCAAGACAGTTCTTGCAAAGGAACACCCTCTGCAATACCCTGCACACCTGTACTGCCAGCAGCTGGTTTGCAGGTAAAGCATTAAGGGTTGATGCAGCCTGACGGGGTCTGGGTCAGGACCTGCTCAAACATCCCTGCCAGCCTCAGAAGGGAAGCAAGAGACACACACTTGGGAACCAATGTGTCGAGCAGTCTGTGAGAGCACCGAGAGGGACCTGAAGTAGAGCCCCAAAGAGTTTGCAGGCTCACCAGCCAAGATGTGCCCGGGTGTGGAAGGTATGCAGTAGAGAGCACAGGATTGACAGGGCTGGGAATACAACCTGCATCTTCTGCTTTAAGGGGCCTGTCACCAGGCCACAGGGGAGTGCTGCTTTGCAGAGGGAAGCACAACACCTGCTCAAAAGACACAAATATTCAAAGTAAAGCCCAATCCCTTGACACTGGACTAAGACACCTCCTGCATGCTCCTAAGAAATCTAGGGTGTGCACAATGGTCCTGTGTATTCCATTCGCCCTTTTAAGTCCGTGCACCAAACCCAGACACTTCATCTTATTTCCTCACAACAGGAATGGAACCCAGGCCTGAGCCATTAGCCACTATAAATGTGCCATTAGCCACTTTAAACTCAAAAAGATATTTTCCTCAGCTGTCTGAAGCTTGGCACTTCAAATTGCTGGGCACCTTTGAGAATCTGGGTTCAGGAAGGTCATAATAAATTCTGCTGTGGAGCAAGCATTGGGTACTTAGGATTCAGCACAGCAATGCTCTTCAACTGATATGGGACACTGTGTAGGGCATTAGAAATGTTCATACTGCAGCTTCCTTTTAGATTGCCCAAATTCCTGCAAGATACATTTAATGTCTCTCGTTCAGTAGATAATAATTTGGATTATTAGACCTGGCTTCATGCAATTATGTTGGGATCTGAACGGTGGGTGCACTGATTTCATCCTGGGTATGGACTTCTAGAGCTTCAGAGGACTTATGAGAGTACAAAAACCAGCTGCAAATAGCAGCTACCTGGAATTTTACACTACTCACCATATTCTTCCTGCTACATATAGTGGGTGCCTTTTCTTTTGAAACATTCTGAAAAACCCTCTGACAGTTGGCTCAGAGATAGATTTAGTTTTAATTTTGTTTGGATGCTATTAGACAATGTTTACAGAGCTCAGATACCAAAAGAAGCATCCTTTTCCACATTGAACAAGAGAGTTTAACCAAAAAGGTAGCTGTGGGTCCCTGTCCCCCCTACAGCCAACCTCTTGATTTGCAAAAAAAAAATTTCAGCAGAACCAAAACCAGGTATGGAAACTGCTTGTGACTGGAATGCTGCTATTCATCCTGTTCTGGTATACATATGACTTTATTTTATCACTAGAGTCTTCAGGTGCCCATACAACTTATCAGTCAGTTTCTCTGCATGAAATCATGTGCCCTTTCTGGAGAAAAGTATAGAATGAAGAGAGGCAAAAAGATGTTCAGAGATGGAAGCCAGTCACAAGGCAAGTGTTCAAGATGGCCTAAGGCCCATGTTAGCAAAATGGATGTACTATTCCTGTCATAGCCCCCAGGGTACCCTGGTAGTGTTTGATTCCAAGTCCTGTCACACCAGGCTGAGGGGAGGGACAGTGGTGATGGGCCTGTATCACCAGCAACTCTGTATGTATGGCACAGAGTCTTTCATTTATGGCTGCAGCTCTTCGTGTAACTTACAGGTCTTATTGTAATCACAAATGTGTTTTTACTGTGGAATCTCTGCCATCAGAGCTGGCACTCTCCTAGCATTGCTCTCACTCCCTCCCAGGCTGTCCCAGCAGATGTACAGGGTGTCCTGCCAGTTGGACACAGCCCACATCAGCTCAAATACTATTTTAAAAAACTTGCCTACATGAGACCTTCCTGCAAAGATGGCATCCAAGCTGCTTTTCCTGCCCACCAAGCGTGCCTGGGCCTGGGAAGAGGCACTTTTTGGCTTTCCCTGCTCCTTCCACCCTGTCTAGCTCCCATTGGGAACTGGCTCAGTGGCCATGCTGACTGGGTGCAGAGCAGGAGGCAGCAGAGTCACGGCACCAGTGCCACTTGGCAGGGTGTCCTGATGACACTGTGTCCCTGTGAGAGCCCAGTGCAGCTCTTGGAGAGTCGAGGGCTCCTCTGCAAAGGAGATCTGAGCCCTTTAAGGAAGAGAGAGGAGCAGAAATCAATTGTCTGCTCGCCTTCCTCCCCAGGCCCCCCTCTCCCCCTCCTCCATCACCACCACCACCGCACACGCACCCTATTCACCCTGCTGGAAGGTGACATTTGCTATTAACCTTATATTGGGCCATTTTGTAAATCAATGTCACTTACATTTAATAACAAGTGTAATCAAAGGAATTATGCAAATTTAATTTGATGCTTCTTGAATTATGCAAATCTGCACCACATATAATGGCTTCTGACATGTGCCCAGTTGGAGAACGTTCCATTACCTCCTCTCTTATTACCCCTATTATTATTTTTATTTTTTTTATCCCATGAAGGGGGGAGGGGAGAAAGGAGGGAGCAGCAGTTAGGCTTAGAGGCAGGGGGGACAAGCGAGTGCAGGGAGAAGAGAAGGGAAGGAAGAGGGTTGGTGGAGAAAAGTGCTCCTTTGCCTGCATTTTGAGTAGAAAAGCCTCCTGAAGGCATTTCTGTTATTGTTATTGCAGAGCAAGGAGAGCAGGATGGGGGGGGAAGCGGAATGGGGATGGGTGGAATCATTTCCCATGAATGGCTTTGCAGGCAATAATACTATAAGCCTCTGAGTCTAAATTACTGCCCTTCCAGTCCTATCTTCAGCACAATATTATTCTCCTTGGCCTCTTCTTCCTGAATCACCAGGCAAGCTGGGGGAGGGTGAGAAAAGAGGGGAGCAGGACCCACAGAGTGGAAAATACAGAACAAATGGGTGAAAAGATGTTTCAGGTTTTTTGTTCCGTGGCCATCTCAGGTGTCCCCACATTCTTATGCCTTCTGTCAGGGCCCCAGAGGAATAACTGCTCTTTTTCCCTTTGCTTTCCCACCGATTGTTTCCTTGCATGTGACCCCAAGGTCAGGAAAAACAGCCACAATATGCATGTGCCTCAATTTGTAATATCTTCACAGCAACCTGGACTATCCTTAGACAATGACATCCTAAGCTTCTCCTTTTGCTAGGACTTCAGTATCTGTAGCACCAGAAGTCAGTTTGGATCAGCCTGGTTCTTCTGCTTGTCAGAGATGGCAAGAGTACTTGGTGATCACAGGAGGGACTTGAAAGACAGTGCCATGATGGTAGTCCGACATGTGATGTTGGACCACATTTTCCTGTGCTGTTCCTCACAGAAACTGATGAGTGACTCCTGCCACCCATAATCTGTGCAGTGTGACCTTTAGTAAGACCACTCCCATCTCTGTGTCTTGGTGTCTTCACAGTCGAGCAAAGCCGATAAAGAAATCGATCTGTATTTTGGAAGGAGGAGGAGAAGAAAATACACTTGTACATTTGTAAAAGTCTGTGCACTCCTCTAATGAGAATTGATACACACTATGAGGGCACAGTACCAGCATGGCACCATAATTTCTTTAAAGCAAAGAGTTACTAATATCCAAAGTCTCCTTAGACTTTGAGAATTGAAAGGTAGGGAGTATTTCTATATTTTCCAATTTATATTTGCCATGTTTCCTTCCAAAACTCTTCCAGAAACACTGCAGTTTTTTTCTTCTTTTCTCTAAATATTTCTCCTATTATTACAAAGTCCTACAGGCCCTGCCGTTTTTTCTCCAATGGAAGATAATTTCCAGAAACATACTTTGCATTTATATTTTAAATGCAATAAATTCGGAAAGATGTCCAGATTAATATTTTTTTTGTACCTACCAATACTTCAAATTCTTAAAAAAGCTAAATAAAGGGTTTTTTCCTTAAATTGAAGGATTTTACATCTGCTATCAAAAATATACTCTCATAGAAGTATTGGTGAGAGAAAACTGTCCCTGCTCTGCCCAAACAGAACATGATTTGAAGTTCACTGTGGAAAATGTCATGTTTTAACCAGTCCTTAATAGTATGGTTTCCACCAACGATGGGCTGAAATGGTTTTCCTCATCCCACTTGAAAGCTAACACCTGATAGCCTTAGAAAAGAAGTATATAACACCCAGGGGATGCTGCTGGTGTTCCTTTTCAAGTCCTGATGGTATTTGACAGCATGACCAGTGCCATCAGCACTCTGCCACTGCTAATTCTCTGTACAGCCCATGTGGGAAGGATGAATCTCAAGAGTTGCAGCTGTAGGTAGAAATCCTGCTGGGAGATCTCAGTCCAGTATCTTCTCTGACCCTTGTTCAGGGAGCCCAGCCCTGCCCTCTCCAGCCCCCAGGGATGTGCTCTCTGAAGGGAGCATGTCAGCAAGAATGTCAATAATAGTGCCTGACACTTGCTCACCTTTTCCTGAGGTTGGTTATTCACTGTCCAGAGATAGTCTCTGTCATTAGAGACTGAAGAAAGGAACAAAGCTCATTTCAGAGTCAGATATACCAATAACCTCTGAAGTTCTCCTCTGCCCAATATTCCTTGACTGCACAGAGGATGTTTGCTTTGCCTTGCCTTGCCTTGCCTTGCCTTGCCTTGCCTTGCCTTGCTTTGTCTTGCCCTCCCAGCAGATGACCTTCATGGCTCTCATGGACACAGGCATGGTCAGGACCCACAACCGTTTCTGGTTCCAGGTACTGCACAAGCAGATCAGCAAGAGGGTGCCCATGGCAAAGGGCTGATGTGGGTGCCCACCCCACATAGCTCTTGGGCTCAAAGGTCCTTCAGGGGAAGGAGGTTAATGAGTGCATGGAGCTAAACTTGTCCCTAGTGACAAACCTGCTGAGGTCAACAGACCAGTCAAACAGCCTGAAGGGTCCTGTCCCTGAATTCAAGAGGTGTGTGGCAGATGGAAACATCTCTCCTACAGAGAGAGCTCAGCACACAAAATGCTGCTTCATAGCTGGTGTTTCTGGGCTTATCTCTCCACAAAGATTCTCAGGAGGATGTCTCTGAATGACTCAAATCATGGATATTCCAGGATAAAAGAGCCTATGTTGAATATCTGTCAGAAACAGCTAGAAAATGTCCTGTACTCTACACTACAGCCAGAAGCATCAGTGACAGAGCTAAGGCACCAGTGGCTGTTGTAATGTGGGCTCACTGCTCTCTGTGCTCCTCAACTCCAGCCCCAGCTGGGGGGTGCCAGATACAACAGAGATGCCAGAGTGAAAGTGAAAGCCTTTTCCTTGGGAAACCCATTCCATGGAGCTTAGGTCCTGATGCTGTAGGTTGACTCAGAAATAGGCATTACAAAGTTCCTGAGCCTAGGCTGAAAGACCTTTGTGCTATTGCTGGGACAGGGAATTTGCCTGCCTCAAGCCCTGAAGGGAGCATGCTGGGCTTCCCCAGGGTAAACAAATAGAGTGGGGAAGTCATAATTGACACAAGAGCTCTAAAAGGGACAGCTCCCAGCGGGAGACCATGCTGCTTGAAGTTTCCTTGCTCTCCCCTTCCCTGGAAATCACAGGTCATTGCTTGCAGCCACCTCTTTCCCAATAAAACTGTAACCAGTGAAGAGCCATAAAAACACTGAAGCACAGAAAGGCTGGGAATCTGATCTGGTGAGAAAGGACACACTGACAAAATGAGCATGAAACATTGTGAGAAGCAGTTTGGAGGCTGGGACAGTGCAAGACAAGAGCTCCTGGAGGAAGATGGTGATGGTGAAGGAAAGTGATGGTGAAGTGCTGTGACAACTACCAGCAATGTGGAGGGGAGTTTCCCAGGAAGGTCTTTTCCATTAAAATTAACTTCAAATTGAGAACTGAAGTAGAAAGTATGAACGTCCTACTTCTGAGTCCCAGCTGTGGCACTACTGCCTATGCTTGGCCAGGGCATACAGGAGTAAACAGGTGTTCTACCTGCTCTATGCCTCTGTTTCACCACCTGTAGGGAGAAGAGAGGACAGACACTCACCCCATAGGCTGGAACAGACCCCATCAGCAGTGGCTCTTCTGCAGTGTGGCTCTGTTGACATCAGGGAAGAATCTCTTGCTTAGCAAATAAGAAAGGTATACTGTTGGTGATGCAAGAAGGGAAGATATTCCAATTTACCTTTGCCCTTGCAATGACAGGGGACTGGAAGTTTCACTGGGAAGGCACCAGAGTTTCTCCTTCATTTTAGGGGCAGATGAAAGGAAGATAGCACTTTCATATACAAATAGAAGTCATATAAGAAACTAAACAGGCAGATCAGCTGATTTTTACATAGAAATAATTATGTATTTTATTATTATGTTTTTAGAGGCATTTAGGCTCTGTATTTCATAATTTAATTGTTGAAAAGAGCTCCAGGAATTAAATATTTGGAAAAAAACTATTTTGAGGACAGGTGTTGCCTTCCTATAGGCATGACTGGGATTTGCACGGACAGAATCTGCCAATGCCCCTTTAAGCTGGCAGGTATCTGATGAAATGCAGATGCAGAAAACTGGAGACCAGAGGGAGCCAGTGTCTTCTGGAGCTCCTTCTTCCCAGCACCCTGAAAAGTTTTGCCAGCAGACCCTGCTGAAACCCCGTGGCATGAAACCCAGCAGACCCGTGGCATGAAACCCCACGGACTGCTTTCCACAGTGAGCTGGGAAAAGCCCTGGCACGTGTCACTGACAGCAAGAATCTCTGTCATCCGTAGAATGAGGGAAACAGTGAGGCCCTGTGGAGAACTCTCTCTCTGTCCTCTTGCTGTAAAGTCCACTTACCACAGACCTCTGGCAAAAGTCAGCATCACCCTCCTCCGGATTCCTCTTACAGCCCACTCTTGTCTTGTTTGAGCAGTGGCCCCACATCTTTGTTGCCTGCATCTGGCCCCAGGAATGCTGAAGATTTTCAGGGCATCACTCTATCCCCAGCAATGTCACACAGTCACCTGAGTGCTGCTTTTAGCTTGGCCAGAGCCAAATCACACCAGTGTGATCCTGTCAGCATCAGTGGAGCCTCAGAGAAGGTGAGTCCTCTTGCTCAGCCTCTCTCCAGCACCTGATTCTGCATGCAAAGAACACGAAGATCTTTTTTTCTCTCCATCTCCCCATTTCATTCCTGTCCATTTTTCATTCCTCCCATTCCTTATTCCCGAACACATAGGTGCAGCTCTGCTTGTAGAAATCCCATGGAGTTATTCTTGCCACATCCCAGGACAGTGCAGGAGATGGGGATCTTCCAATTTTTCACCTTCACCCTTTCCAAGAAGTTATCTCATGGCACTGCAGGAAGAGGGATTATTTGATCTTTATTAATTTATTGAAGGGAAGGAAGAGGGTGGAAATTGTAATGAAAGGGACAACCAGCAAGATGGCAAAGAAGGGAGGTTAAAAATGAAATCATCATCTAATTGGCCTGCAGTGAATTATTCACATGTATAATCTTTTAAAAAAAAATTCAGCACAAGGCAATGCAAGTAAATGCTGTTCATGTTTAAAAGTCATTTCCATAAGTAAGTGCAATTTCTCTACTGTTTGCCCCTGTTTAATGAAGTGAAATCTTGTTTGCATTCCTCCCAATTTCCCAACGAAAGGCGCCCAAGCGTTTGCACCAAAATTACTTGGCCCAAATTAAAACCCTCCAACACTTCAAAAGAAAAAGAGGAAAGGGGGGAAAAATCAGACTTATTTTTAAAATGCCTTAAGTGCATCCCAGCATCCTAATTTATTTTTAGACACTGGTTATTAAGAGTAGTAGTAAGTTTCCCCTTCTTTCTCGCTCTCTCTCTTATTTAAATGAACTTAATGGCAATAGATGCAAATGTCTGGAAGAGGAAAATAGTTAACATTTATTTATTCTTACTGTTGTCTCTTCCCTGGCTGGTGTCATTAGAACAGTTCGTTGCATCCCATTCGCTCCCATTAGCTCTGCTATCAGAGCCACCCAGCACGACTCCAGCACGGCTCGAAGTGCTTTCTGCGGCCCACATAGGGACTACATCATCATCTCCGAGGCACTGGCTTAATGACAAGAAAAAAAATCGGAATATATTGCACAGCGTTCTGGGGAAACAACAACAAAACCCGCTGCTGCCATTGCTGCCACCCAATGCCACGTCCCCTTGACCCGGGGTGCGCGTCCTGCTTCGGCCAGCCAGGGGACAGACAGACGGCCCAGCTGTGGTGCCAGGGCAGGCATCCCTTCGCAATTCATTGATCCGGGCAATGTGCAGAGAAATTCGCCAACAGGGACCCAGAGTGCTTGGAAACGCGCTCGGGAGGACCCAGCGAGACTGGAATGGGTTCAAGCAGCTGCTCGTCGCCAGCAGAATCATCACCCCTCAAAGCAGGGCTGCCAGCCGGCTGGCTCCTGGCTCCCTGGTGTGGGCAGGAGCTGCCAGCCAAGGCTGGTGCTGGGATGGAGGGTTTGCAGCTCCTTGCTGAATGAACCCTGCATTCCTCCAGTGCCCCTGCTGCATCCTTTAGAAGCATTTCCTAAAGCAAACCAGATCAGCTCACCTGTGTGAGCAATCACGTATCTCAGGGTGGCGGGGCTGGAGCTGACCGCGCAGGCTGCCGTGGGTGCCTGTCACCCTGCACACATTGTCCCACTCCTTGGCCACTGCTGCAGAGACAAGGGACTTTGCCCTAATCCTCCCCCAGGGAGCAGGCACTGAGGGCCAGCAGGTGACCACAGCCCAGAGAGGCAGGTGTGCCAGTGCCCGGGAGAAATGGCCAAAAGTCACCCTCCCCCTGAGCCATGGTGTCCTTTCTGACCCTCTGAACGTCGAGGTGGGCCTGGCCCACGCCAGAGGGACAAAATCCCTTTGCAAGCAAGAGGAGCAGAACAGGTCGCTCACCCAGAGTGCCAGCAGGTTTTGAGTTCTTGCGAGCCCTTCACCCCTCAGGTGACACACAGGTGAGGGTGGTGGCAAGCGGCAGAGAGGGAGACCAGGGCTCGCTGACAGCTTCGGCTGACAAAGCAGCATTTAGGAGGAAGAACATCAGCATCTGCAGCGCTGACACTGGAAGAGAGGCGGAGGCTGCTGCAGGCGGGGATGGAGCCCTGCGAAGGGCCCTCCCCCTCCGTAAAGTTCACATTGTCTCCCGTGATAACTTTTCTGCTGAGGTAGGAGACACTTTACTGCAGAGTTGCACACAGCAAGTAGCTGCCCTCCCCCCGCCCCTTCCCATCCTCTCCCCCTCTCTCCCTCTCCAGCATCATTTACATCCTTAATTAGCTGTAATTCTGCAGTGCTCATTAGGGAAGGACTGGAAAATATCAAGGAGCCCACAAGCAGGGGGCTTCAGGGGAGAGGGAGGAAGAGGGGGGTGCGTCAGCTTGAGAGGGATACCCAAGGCTGGATTGTGTGGTCAGAAGCCAGGAGTTACTTGCTTAGTTCAAGCGGCCTGATCACACTAGGGTAGTTTGGGAACACTGATCCAGTAATGGGGCGAAAGAGGCCACGCTGTCCCACCTAAAATGGCAGAAGACCTATCCAGAGAATAACAGCATCTCACCAAGAGGACATGCTCTTACCTCCTTGCTCACATGTGATACCTCTCTGGCACGTTATTCAGTGTCCCACACTTCTAAAGCCAACAGAGAGGTGCAGGAAGAGGGCAATATTCCACTCCAATGCGGACAGCTAAACAAACCTGTCCTTTCCTGCAGTCTCATCAGGAATTATCCAGCAAGGAGATTTTCTGGGAAAATTGCAGCTGACAGAGCTAAATCACTTCTGCCAGGTGTATGGCTGCGCTGCAAACTTTCAGTTAGAGGAAGAAAGACACAAAAATGATCTAGAAGAAAATTTGATCGAGTTGTTAACTGTTTCTTAAAGGAGTACTCTTTTGATATAAAACAAGGAGGGGGCAAGTACTTTGAATTTTACTTCAATGACCAAAAATCATTAAAAAAATCCATCCCAACCCAACCCAAACCAAGAAAAAAATTACCACAAAAACTATAGCAAAAAACCAAGCCAAAAACAGCTCCCAAAAAATAAACACACCAAGAAACTAGAGCTCAAAACTATAGCCAAACTTTGCAGTCCAGGTTCTTGAATAAAATGTGTCCTTAACCCCAAACAGGAAAACATTGTGAAGTTTTATTATTGCTCTAGATATTTGATGTAATTACTTCGGGGAGCAGCAGTAGACCCAGGCAGTTCTAATCTGCAATCCCTTTTGCTCAGGAGTATATTTACAAAGTCCTCCGTCTTCAGAGTCTCAAAAGACCTTCCCAAGACCATTAGGGAGGTACTATTGTCTGCTTTAGCTGGAGAACAGCTAAAGAAAGTGAATGAGGCAAGGACATACAGGAAATCTGTAGCAGAGACAGGCAGTGACGTCAAATTTCCTACTAGTTCCCTTTGAACCACTAGCTAGAAGCCATCCTTCCTTGTGGTCCATCATTTGTATGACCACTT
Organism: Anthoscopus minutus; assembly: GCA_013399455.1. Lineage (NCBI taxonomy): Eukaryota > Metazoa > Chordata > Aves > Passeriformes > Paridae > Anthoscopus > Anthoscopus minutus. Next base: position 205,571 of record VWYI01028725.1, read on the forward strand.
ACACTTGCAATTCTGGGCACATTCCTCACTGGGTTTTAGTTCACTGTTGAGCTGTATCTTTGCTGTAGATCATAGAATATTTTGGTTGGGAGGGACCTTAAAGATTATCCAGTTCCAGCTCTTCTGCCATGGGCAGTGACACCTTCCACTAGTCCAGGTTGCTCAAAGCCCCATCCACCCTGGCCTTGAGCACTTCCAGGGATGGGGCATCCACAACTTCTCTGGGCAACCTGTGCCAGTGTCTCACTAACCTCATAGTAAGACTTTTTTCCTGCTATATAAGCCAAACCTGACTTCTTTTGGTGTGAAGCCTTACCCCCTTGTCCTACCGCTACATGCTCTTGTAAAAGAGCCCAGCTTACCTGTAGGTGCCTTTAGGAACTGGAAGGTGCTATAAAGATATACATGTAAAAGTGATGTTGGTGAGGATGGTCTTTGGAAGTTTATCCTCCTACTTTTCACTTCCTAGCAGTAATGTGTACCTAGAGGTTGAGCTGTGCTGGTGTGTCCCACCAAAGGCAAGATGGCCACCAGCAGATGTGGGATTATTTACAGATACGTGGGCATGTGCACAAAAGGGCATTTGCACTTTGAAGTAGCTTCCTCTTTAATCAAACTCTTCCAATTTCTGTTTGTGTTTAGATGAAACATACCATAACAGATAACCAGAATAAGTTAACATACCAGAACAAGTGAAGAGAAAACCCTAGTGAAGTAAAAGTTTATGGAAATGCCTAGGACCTTGGCAAAACAGCATTTCAGTGATTTGTATAGTTTGCTCTGACGTTTAACACGTGATAACTCTCTTTGCACTTTCCCAGAACAGCTTATTTACATCATTCAAGCAAAGAATTCTTGGCCCATCTTTCTATATTAACATATGACTTTTCCTGTAGTGTTTGGTACATAGGTTTCTAAGGCCTTTACAAAGTATGTAAAACTTCCAGCTCCACTCAGGTTTCAAAGAAGTAGCAGTGGACCAGAGTCTCCCTGGATCTCACTACAATGCTCTAGAGAGCATCATCTTCTCTGCAGTTCAAGAGGGACCCTTTAGTCAAAGTTTCAGTGACAAATGGGCAATGACAAACTTTCAGAAAAAAATGCTCTTTTTTATCCATTACCACTCTAATATTAGGGAATAAACAAGATAAGGAAAATAAAATGCTAGATCCACATGCATCCATATTAGAGATATTCAGCTGGAGTAAGGAAAGAGGCCTCTCCTTTTCCTGGCTGTAGAAGCCAGTTGTCTTAAACCTCTGTGCGGCCTTGCTGAGCCCACATGACATGGGCAACTGGTAGGATTCTGCAAAGGGTAAACACCTGCTCCTAGACATTCACAGAGGAGTGGAAATGGAAGGAGCTGCTTGTATTTCTTGTGTAGCTCACAGCTGTGAAGGGCAGCTCCTGGGCTGTAGCTCATGCTTGCCTTCACTCTCCTGCTCAGAGCAGTCAGTGATTTCCTTCAAAATGCCTCAAAAGTTTCTTTTGCAAATTGCCCATTAGTGAGTGCTTTGATACCTTGAGTATTAGTGAATGGTGCCGTTCCCACCATCATTACATTTTCCTCTTCTGTACTTCATCCTTCCACTAGAAAGCCTCGAGGAGCAGCAAGCATCTGCCTTCTGCCTTGCAGCAGTAGTCAGGAAACCTGACTTCAGACAGAGTTTGGGATGAAGGGTTGCTAAGCAAAGGTCTAGAGAAACAGGTAAATTACAGATAGGATATTCAAATATGAGCTGCCTTTCCCATGGTTTGGTGTCAGGGCTGTCTGTACAGAGGATGAACACAAAGCATAAAGTTTTCACATGACTATCAGAATTGGAAACAAATCTGCACCAGGGATGGATTGCTTTGTAGTAAATGGAAATGAGAAAAGAGGAACATAGTGACGTGCACAGAGGCATGGTATGTGGATAGGCACATGGGAGTTAAATTACATATGAGTATGCTTATTTGCATTTTCATGTGCATTAGGGCATGCATGACTCTGCACATAACCGTGGGCATGTGCCAGGAGGGGAAGGGCTGCTCCCCAGGCTGCACACCAGCTAAGTGTGGGTAAGAGTTTGTGGACGGCTACTGAATAGCTTGAGGCATCAGCTGTAAGGGGTGCAGAGTATTTTCCCCCACTAATGAAACCGTTTCTGCAAACCTCCCTCAGGTGCCACACAGCAAGTGTAACAACAGGGAAACATCGGGGAAGATTTCTGGTCAGACTGTGGTAACTTGAGGAGAAAGCCCAGCCCGTGAAAAGAAACCACTCATGTAATTTGCAGAGATATTTGGCTGACTGAACAGCCTCGCACTTTGCAAGTATTCTTTCAGTTTGCAGCAGCATTTTCTCCCTGATTCTTTCACAGAGTCTTGGAAGAGACACAGATTTGTTCCACTCTAGCTTTCCTGGCATTATTGCATCTGGTGACTCCTGCCAGGAGAAGCTGAGAGGAGCAGAGATCTGAACTGGCCCACTCTGCATCCCCACAGTGCTGCACGCCAGGCTGCCTGCAGGGCTGTCACAGTCAGGGTCCTTCCAGCTTTCAGCGACCCAGCTCTCCCCTCCGCACCCCTGTCCCAGTTCTGCAGCCAACTCAAAGCTTCCCGTGCCCTTCACCTTCCTGATAGGACTTGGCTTGCTCTCTTTGGCCCAGGTCCAGACAGAGTTTTTGAGCATCTCCTCAATAAACGGGTCCTCTCTCTCATCAGTCAGAGCCAAGCTTAACAGTGCCTCCTGCTGAACCTGCTGGCGTGGCCAGCGCCTCGCTCCATGGGCATCCTGGGCTTTCCCACAGGGACTCAGGCAGTGAGAGGGAGAGAGATTGATAGCGACGAAAAGCAGCAGATGAAAAGTAAACTCACACTACATAAATTCTTAAATGATTTTTATAAGGACACAGCATTGTAACAACTTGCCAAGAACAACACCGAAATTCTTTCAAGGTTTCCCATTTGTTTGTAAAGTGAATATTAAAAGTGCAGGCAGCAGTCTCCTGGTGTTCCCCTGGGAACTGTTAGTGTCCGTAGTAACGAGGTCATTCCTTTTTTATTAGGAGAAGGTTTTCTGTAAAGTTAAATGTGCTGACAGCCTCTTGCCTTTGATGTTGGGTTTCACCTCAGTCCCTCCTGCAGATATTGCTGCTCCTCCCTCGCAAAGACACATCC
>VWYI01028725.1:213732-261937 GCA_013399455.1 Anthoscopus minutus
GTGGGAGCTCCTTCACTGGCTAGGGAGGAGGAGAATGTGACTACCAATTCCCTGCTCCTGGTCAAATCCCTCCCAGCATAAATCACCCGATTAGATATCCTTACAATTTCAGAGCTGCCAATATTCTGGGACCATTTCAGCCTGAAAAATAAAAATGACACCAGGTGACAGCAGAGTAGCACATGGCTCAGATCCAATTCATTTTCCACTTTGCCGGCCCAGAGAATCAAAGTTGAAGGGAAGACTTAGAGGCTGGGCCAGCCACTGGGGCCAGCTGAAGGGGTCAGGGGGAGTGTGGTGAAGAATGAAGCCATTGTGATCCCCTTTCCTCTTCTCCTGGAGCTACCACACTGGCAAATCTGCAGGGATCATTGCCCCTGTGGCATGGTCACTCTTGTGCTGCCGACCCTGACTGGCAAATCAGCCATAGGCTCGTGGTATTTGGCAATGGTCTGGGTGCTAATGGAGTTTCCTGCTGAAGGGATGGTGTAGGAGGGAGTACTCTGTGGTAGGAACAGGTGAACGTGTGTTGTTGACATCGTTTACTATTCAAAGTGCTCTACAGTGTCAGGAAAACATTTTCCCCCATTAAACAAACAATCTGCCAGACAGTTTCAGGCTCTATCACTCCCTGTCAGTCTCCCCAGCAGCAGTTTGGCAGATTCTGGCACACTCTCTCCACTTTGATCTTGCAAAAAGAAGCCTAACACTCAAGGAGAGGAGGTGGCCATCCTTGTTCTGTGAAAAGCCTTCACTCACTGTGGTCAGCGGGAAGTCAGAGGGATGCTCTGTCAAAAGACAAGGACATGATCTGCACTGGGTTCCTGGAGCAATACCTGGCCCATGGCAGAGCCACATGAGCAAGCCCAGGGAAGCAGTACGCAAAGAGAAAAGGGCTGACTACCAGTATAAGGCATCCCTCTCTGTACCTCAAGGCTGATGAGGCTTCAGTGACAGGAGCACAAGTCTTAATCCCAGCTCTGGCACTTTATACATGACCCCGCACTGCTGCCTGTGTTTCCATGCCCTGTCTCTACAGACTGTTCAGGGCAAGAGCTGGCACATGCTGATGTTTGCCCAAGGCCTGGCAGGGCAGAGCCTCACTGCCTCCAGGCAGTACCTCTGCTGGGGGCCAGGCAGGGCAGCAGATAGGGTGGGCATCCTCTGGGGGGACACCCAGCAAGGCTTGTCCTCTGCAAAGGCATGATGATGCTGCAGATGAAGTGGTTTTTCTGCAAGGACACAGCATCATTTCAAAAAGTAGCACAGCTTTCTATGAGTTATTCAGTTACAGGTTCCAAACTCCCAAACTACACAAATCTCCTGAGAAAATGCAAGTCAGTCAGAGAGGAATCTTGGAGCCACTTCAAACGTTTTGCCAATAATTCATGCAATGAGATTAAAAAAGCCATTTCTTCCTTTGCCAAGTACACAGAGAGCAGAGTGTTCTCTATTGTGTAGGAACATCACAGCATGTAGCATTTGACAAGGAAAGGTCACTGGGGAGGGGCCACAACTCCTTTTTTAAGAGGTTGCTACCGGTGTCCTTTGGAAAAACTGGTTTTACTCTGTAGCAAAGGCCATAATTGAATGCCCAGCTAACTGGGCTGAAATACCTGTCTGTGGTTTCATTTAAAGAACTCTGTTGGATGGTTCTTTGCTCTTTATCCGACCTGGGTCCAATTGTTCAGTAGGTAAATCAGCATAGATTTATCATGGCTGAGAACTTCAGTGCTGTACTCCACACTGCAGCACAGGAAAAATACCAGGAAGCAGAAATGAGCTAAGAGCATAGGGTCAGGTTCAAAGGAGTCTCAGGGTACAATATGCCTGATTTCCCCACACTTCAAGGGACATAGAGCAACTTTTTTCAAGGGAGTAAGAAAGCTGCTGGGATCTAGCCCTCAGTCTGATGCAAAAGTACAAGGAAAGAGAAAGAGGAGCCACAAGAAAATGGCCCCAAATCTAGTCATGATTCCCAAACTACTTCTTCTCTTGCACTGACAGGTGGATGAAGAGCAAATTCTAGCCATGGTAGTCTTCACTAGATGATCTATCACTTCCCCCTTTCTCTAACACAACAGTTTGTGGCCCCACAAAAATCTGGCCACAGCAAAAAGACAGGCTGCTACAAGATGCAACAGGAAGTTCTTCTCTCGAAATGCACAGAAAACCTCCGGAAGCAGTTTGCTGAATCTAGTGTCAAGATACAGGATGGAATAGGAGACTTCCATTGGAAATTTTTGGCAAAATGCCAGTGGTGTAAGCACAGCTCTTGAGACACACAACAGAAGCATAGATCCAACATCCCCTCCCACTGTAATAAAATTGGAGCCATTTCATCATGACCGATTTCATTGTGTCATTAGCAATTTATCCCATGTAAAGTGAGAGATGACCCTTGGCCCCCAGGGAATTTAAAAAATGCTACAGGAGTGTGAGGAGCAAATCAGGGGGCTCTAAAAATACCACTGGAATCTGTCTGAAGAAATCCCCCGACAATCTCAGACACAGACCATCCTCGCAGTGAGACATAATAGCAGGACAAAGCCAGGCAGCAGGGCTATTAGAGGGTCTGTGGATGTAAGAATGCAGGAAATACCAGGCTGTCCAGCCAGTGGTCTGTCTAAGCCCATAACCAGTCTCCAACAGCGACTGTAATTCAGAAAAAAAAACCACACTCTGCAAGAGGTAATTATAAAACAAGGTACAAGTAACAAGATTTTCATGCAACTTCCTCCCAAGCACTGGCAGTTTCCAGCTGGCTCCCCCACAGGGCAAATCCCATCCCAGAGCTGACTGTACCTTTTTAATTCAGGATTTCCTCATGATCCGCCTGAAACAGCCCATCTCTTTTTGTATCTTTCCAAGATCATGGCCTCATCAAATCATTGTGCTGCAGAGTTTCATCACTAATAGTGTGCTGAGCTGAAATAAAAAACAAAAAATATTTTTTCTACCAGTGGTGAGCTACTGCTAATTCAATTTCAGTGGCTGCCAATCACTGGTTTCTAGAAAGGGCCATGAAAGGCTACTTGTTTTGTTACCAAGCAGACAGAAGGTATTCTGGTAGTTGTTAAAGAGTTTCTAGGAAATGGCAGGAGAATTAGAAAACCCTGTAGCAATAGCAGGATGACTTCCATTTGTGTGTGTCTGTGGAGGGACAGCCTGGGCACTCCAGCTGACAGTAGACCCCCTGGCATGTAGCCTGTTCATAGCTGCAAGCACAATCAATGCGTGGAATTCGTTCTCACTTGTAAACCTAATGAGCTGGGCTGATGCAGGGGTGTCAGTAAATGCCATCACCTTCTCTGATAGTTACAAAAGTCACTTCTTCACCTGTAACAGTGCAGCTGGCACGAGTCCTGTTTGCACCAACATCTGATCATCCTGCCCACTGCATCTTGCATTGTTTCATAGTGGAACGTTATGGAAATTCCCAGTTAAAATTCCCATTATTATATTGTGGGAAGTGACTGATTCCTGGGAGACAGAAAACAGATCACCCATTAAAAATTATAATTTTCACCTTCATAAGGAACTTTTTTAAGATGAACTGCAGTGAAAGAAGACACTACAAGACCATCCATAAAATCTGTAGTCTGATGTCCATTTCTTAAAGTACATGGTGGCAAAGTCTCCCATGAAGCTAATGAAATTTTAATGTTTATGGCATGTATTTGTCACTGCTGGACAGCAAATTCCAAAGGTAAAATGCACCTAGAATGCCAGAATGTCACTTGATAGCAAAATTTTTAAAAGCTCCAACAATAGCTTGTGACATGCTACAAAATGGCGAAAGGATCAGACATGGTGTAGGGATTATGAAGTGGAAAGTGGATGAGAAAAGCCCACGAAATTACAAAGAGTCTATATTTTTTCATACCTGTGGATTACAGCTTGTGGGGTCCAGCAGGTTGTGGGACCTGCAGTGCACATAGGGAAGGACTTGTAGGACTCTTGGAAGATACCATTTATTATTCAGCTGGAAACACAGTTAACACCAGTGGGATTTGGTCTCCCTCATAAATGTGAACAATTTTTACTTAGAGCAGTCAAGTGACCAAGGGCTCCTTCAGCCTGTGGGACTACAGAGTACAGTTTTAAGCAGTTTTATTAACTTTAGTTTAAATCACTTCTAGTACTGATCCCCCTAAAGATCAAAGCTGCTCCATCATTTATACCTGGCAGGTAGTAAAATCCTTACGTAAATCTGTAAGTCCCCTTGTTAAGTTTAACATTCATCACTTAACACCACTTAGCAGCCAACCAGGGAAGAGTGTGCCTGCCAGGCCCAGCCAGTCCCATCTGCATCTCTCGCAGCAAGGATCCAAGGAGTCAAAAAGGAGTCAAAGGCTTTGTCACTGAGGGGCTCCTGCAAAAGACACAGATGGGAAATGGCCCTTGGAGAGCGCATCTCTGCTCCCCACTTCATCTGTGCCCCCACAGTAGCTATGTCTGAATTCCTTAAGTTACTAGGAAATCTCAGAGAGCTATAGAAAACATTTTGTGCTTAATGATGCCTTCTTGGACCACAGTGTCATCAGACACTACCATGTCCTGCTAATGAGCTTCTCTCTGTGCAGTGTGGAGCTGCACTGAACTGAACTCTCCCCATAGGACGGCACGGCATGAACTGGCAGATTAAACTTTCCACTGGACCAGGGACAGTTGCAAGGCACTGGGATGGCATCCAACTTCAGCTAAGTGGAGTAGGGATTGAGAACATGAATTTATAACCAGCAACCATCAATGAGGCGTAGGGAGCCATGTGTACAGCATACACTTGGGGAAGAAGACTGGGGACTAGGGAAGAGTTGATTTCACCTAATGTAGGGCAGACAGGACATGAAAGGCCATACCCATCCACTAGAAAACAGCGTAGGAAAATACAGAGGCAAGACCATCATGACCTAAAGAAAAAACCCCCAAACTGGTCAGAAAATAGGTATGTCTCACTAGTACTTGAAAGGAATGCTTCCCTTCCTTGGATTTAGAAAATACATCCTGTTAAGCCAAGGATGTTCAGAAGGAGACCCAGCAGCCATAGGCAGGGGCTGTAGTAGCAATAAGGTAAATGGTCCATCCCTAAGAGATGACAAGTCTGAAATGCAAACTGTGAGAGGAAGCAATGAAAGACAATGATCTTTAGAGAGTGTAGTAGCAGGAACTACACAAGATAACAAGAGAAAAACTATAACATGGTGAGATGGATACCATCCAGAAGAAAACTGCAGCTACCTCACGCAACACTTTCCATTCCATTTGGACTGATACAAGTGCAGAGTTGCCGCTATGCAATGAGCCAAGCCATTTTTTTGGGAAACACTTTTTCTTGAAGTTCCCTCTTCTTTTCCCCTTCCTTCCTCTCTGCTACTCCCTGCCTCCCTCCAGGCAGAGATATGTTTCTCTCAGCTGCTTCTGTGCCTGTGACTTTACTGCATGGGGGAAGTCAGTCCGGAAGGTCACCTCTTTCATCAAGTATTCTATTTGCATCCAAAATTGTATGTACATGAAAAATGTGGTCGTGTGTTGCACCTAGCTGCAGACGCAGATGAAATTCTGTGGAAAGCCTGATGCACACTAACCTTTGCAGATGGTGCAGCTATTGCTGAAAAATGGATTGCTTAATAAAGCATATCATCCGACATATTTGCTGCTTGGCTAGCCAAATAGAAGTTGTTTTTTGCACAAATTTCCTTGTCAAATTTGTCAATGTTCATGTCATTTTTGCTTTAGGTCACAGAGCAAGGTGCAAATTCTTGGCATCTTTACTAGTTGCAAGCCAATTTTGGCTATTTCTAACAATGAAGTGAATTTCTCTGAGGATAAGACACTCGCTTTATGGAGAGGAAAGGAAAACAGCAGGAAGTGGATAATTTTTTTTCTGGGATTTTTTTTTGTTCCTTTCTCTTTTCTTTTTTCCCTCTTTGCTTCTGAGGGATAATGTTTGCATTCATTTATCGACCTTCCTAATTCATAGCAGAAAGAGGCCTTTTTGCCTGTTAAATCATTTGTTTTGCTTGACTATTTGGTGCATGATGCACAGAGATTTTTTGTACTGGTGTAGAGAAAACTTATCCCTTTTTTGTAGGAAAACTTGGAAGAGAAGAAAAAATCCATTCCTTTGGCATTCCTAAATGTGGAAGTCAGGGGATTCAGGGAAGTCAAGCATCCAATTGTCTGCTCTGAGAGTAATGTTTTTAAGTCTCACAACCTCTTAGACTTAAAGTAACATATTTGTGTTATTTGTTCTTCTATCTGCTCTACATCCTTTGGCTCTGCCTACAGACACATCCTGTTCCCTCCTCAGGTTTTCAAGCCTATTCCATTCTTCCTGGATTTCAGACGTTTCTGCCACATGGTGCCTTCCCAGATATCGTCACCACAAGCTGCTCTACTCAGAAGCAAAAGTAAAGATTGTCATTTCCATGTTTGCTACGATAACAACCTCAGCAGGGGCAGCTTTTAAAAGTGCACTGCGCTGCCACAAGGAAACAGTACCAGCCTCTGGCACTGGGGCACGGTTCACCAGGAGGGGCACAGGGAACATGGACGTGAAAGCAAATATGGAACATGTGTGAAAGGAGCCCCGTTCAAGCCCTTCCTCCACACCAAGTCAGGTTGTAGGGAAGAGGGTGCTTCTAGGCCTTGAAGATCCCTCAGAAGACCACACCCTACTCCTTCAGAGTTGCTGCATATGCAGTGTTGGCAGGATCCACTTTAGGGTACAGAGCTCTACATCCAGCCATCCACCTCAGTACACCACAGTTTATCCAGTCCTCTGCAAGGAGGGCTGCAATTTTGGTGTCAGGCATGCTGTTTAGTTTTCATTTCCATTTTTGTTCAGTCACTCACTGGATATGGTGTTTTCCATTTACTAGTAACAGATGCATTCCTCTCTGGGCTGTGCTGTAGCAATTACCTTTCTCTTTGGAGGATTCATTTCTCCCTTTATTCTCACCCTGTACAAAGTCCTTTATCAAGCATACCTTTTCCAAAGATGCACCATTTGCCAAGTGCATCCTCCAGTGATCTATTCCTATAAAAAGAGGACTTTGCTGCAGAACATAGCCATTTGACATAATCCCATTTGCCTCCCAAATAAGATCCTCCCCTTCAAAAAGAACATTCTTCTGCAAGGAACATTCTGTTTACAAGGTTTATTTTGTTAGCAGGTGTATTCCCACTAGTAACTTTTCCACTGCACCATTTTTTTTTAAAGGTCTTGTTTGGTAGCCAGATAGCCGAGACTGCCTGTGATAAAGCCAGCACAAGTGATTAATAGCAAAGTCTCTGCCATTTTATTATTAATAGCAGTGTGTTGACTCAATTAAATCCAGCCTGCTTTTTTTGGCAGGCCTTCGCAATTATACATATCATTATGGGCTGCGGCCCAAATGCATCCTGGGAGTAGACCAGAACTCCACATTAACTTTTTCTGGCTCTCTCTTTGCAGGTTGGCCACTGTAACATGTGGGCTATAACCAATCCAGGCTGCTTCAGGGATGGCAGAATAGAGGAAGAAGGACAAATGGTGGAGGTGAGGATCACATCTAGGAAGGCCATGCTCCCCTACGGCCATAAACAGCCTGGCAAGGATGTCCTGTACCCACCCCTCCACAATGAACCCCATAAACACAATGTAATCTGTCTGGACAGTACCTGTTACCAGCAGGGGTAATATTCCAGCACACTGAGGGGTGTGTTCAGTAATCCCTTCCAAAACAGACTTGCAAGCAGCTTGGCCTAGCTTGAAGAGGCACTGAACTGAGGGTCAACCCTTTTTTTTGGAGAAAGGCTCCTGTAGATTTTGTTTTCTGGTACTGAGAAGCTGATCTCCTAGTAAAGTTGGAATACCCTAAATTCAAAGTACCCCAAACCATGCAGAAGGCATATTCTAGTGCTGAACATACCTGCTGCTACCTTTTGAAAAATCCTATCTAGACTGTTGGGAGAAAGCCAGTCATGGAACTAAGGCATAACACTAAGAACAAGTTAAATTCTCAGCACTCCATGTATGATTCCGAACCATCTTATATATGCAAAGTCCTGGGGCATTTTCTGTAGCCTTGAAACTCAAGAGATGCAGTCAAGTCACTCATTATTTGGGGGAACCAAAATAGGGGTACCTAAATGGTCAACAGAGAAGCACAGACAAGGGTAGGTTACCTTACCTTGAGCTTTGAAGAGAGCTGGAGTCTGGGGACCATGAACAGCTGGTGAAATTTAGCCTTGTGGTTTTCTCACAGCCTTTTGAGATAGCCCATCCATAAATCCATGTTCTGTTAATGGGAGAAATGTGTTAATGGGAGAAAGCTCCTTTTGGACCTGAATCTCATCAGACTTGTACATAAAGCACGTAGCATAAAGATAGTTTAATCTGTGTTGTAGGCCTTGCCATCACCCGGTTAACAAATCAGAGACATGAAGTGCTGGAGGAATAGCCAGGTCTGGCCCCTTGCAAAAGCAGCATATGTTGATCAGAAGCACTGACCCATCACTGTCCTGTGCAGACTGGGTGGGCTTTATCTTCCTGCAACCTGCTAACCAGAACAGGCAACTGCAGTGATACACTCTAGCATGCATATGATCTATGATATCTCTCACTATGACTGCTGGATTTTTCTTCCCAAACCCACTGCTCTTTGCAGCTGTAGATCTGGATTCTTCTCTTCAGTGAAGCCTGGAGATGTCCCACCTTGCTGTAGGCACCGAGGACATCACCCTTCATCCTGTGATGTTAGAGGAGATCCCAACAAGCCACATCTGAAGTCGCATGAAAAAGAGGAGCTCTTGTTTCCCATTACCTAAACACAGGAAGCTTTGCAGCTGAAGACTCTTTTTAGCTTGTGCTACTTCATCTTTCAGAAGCCTATTAAGACAGGAGGGCACACTATGCTTTCCATCCCAGCTTGGCCTGTATCCATCCCTGTCGTCCATCTGGTTTATTTGCTGGCATCAGACAATCCACAGCTGTGGGGCTCTTGCTAACCAGGGTGGAAGAGTTTAAGTGCTTGGCCTATAATCTCCTCCCAATGCCTACAGTGCAGTTCTGGAAATAATTCTGCTGCTGGACAAGGGAGTGCAGAGGAGCTCTGCTGCCTATACTCCCCTGTGCAGCCCTCAGCAGTGCAGAGAGGACTTTGTTTGTACCCAGCTCCTGTCAGTGATGGAGCTGTAGCTGCTGAGTGGTGCTGCAGCACTGAATATGGGTAACAGATCCCACAGGTCCCACAGATCTGTAGATCTAACAGATCCTCAAGGAAAGTTCCCCTCCCCTCTCTGTACAGACCCTTAGCTCTAGAAACCGTACCAAACAAGGAACAATCCAGTTGGCACCCACAACTGAATCATCCTTTGTGAAGGGGGGCATGTATTGCTGTTTCTACAGACCCAGATGGTGGTGGCTTCCCACCGTCTCCCTCCTTGCTTTTTCCATCCTAGAAGGTCAATTTGCCAACCCAAGGCCAAGCTTTGGAAAACTCTCACCTGCTTTTCTGAGGACCAAAGTAGAGCTTATGACCAGTGCTTCCCTGAAGAACCTCAGCAACATAAGCAAAGCCTCTTGTGACAACGCTGAGTTTAACTATCCTCAGCATGCCTCAGAAAGAACCCAGGGAATTCTGTCAGATAGGATGAGGTGCACACCTATCAGTGGGGAAGGGGGGACCAAGAGGACTGATGGAGATATTTGGGGGTTTTGTACTAACTTGGTTTCTTTGAAGACAGAAGAGGCTGCAGATCCATGGCTATGGCTTACAGAAATGCCTGTCCTAGCAGAATGACTGCTTAGCTTATGCCTATAAGTGTAAGAAAGATAAACATAACTCTGGATGATGGTGTTCAGCAATCCACTTTAAAATAATGTACCTTTCATGGACTAGGTGGACACATCCACAAACTGGCTGGGAAATGTCACTTCCTTTAAAAATATATAAAGAATGTAAGACATTTGTTCTCTTGTTTCAACAAGGATGTAATTTTGATTTTTAGATAGCACAAAGGAGGGCAGTGAAGATGGTGAAGAGTCTAGAGGTGAAGCAGCTGAGGTCGCTTGGGCTGTTCAGCCTGGACAAGAGGAGACTGAGGGGAGACCTCACTTCCTCAGGAGGGGAAAAGGGCAGGCACTGATCTCTGCTCTGTGGTGACAGTGACACAACCCAAGGGAATGGCCTGAAGCTGAGTCAGGGGCAATTTAGGTTGGATGTAAGAAAAAGGTTCTGCACCTGTAGGGTGGTCAGGCACTGGAACAGCTCCCCAGGGAAGTGGTGACAGCACCAGCCTGACAGAGTTCAAAAAGTGTTTGGAAAATGCATTCAGGCACATGGTGTGAGTCTTAAGAGTGTCTTGTACAGGGTCAGGAGTTGGACTTTGATGATCCTTGTGGATCCCTTTTCAACTCAGGATATTCTATACTTCTATGGTATATTGCAACATCCATCTTATGAAGCTGGACAGAGGAAACTGCATTTTTTTCAGGATATTAGAAGCAATATTAAATTCCCTTCCAAAGACAAATTCTTTCCCTATTACCCTGTAAACCAGACTTGGCACACAACTCAGATATGACAGAATGGGACTCAAGCATTATTCTAGAGAACATAGCCACAGTTCAGTACAACAAAGTTTAATTATCTAAAACAACATCACATGTCCTGTTCTAGAGATGGGACTACTGACTTCCAGAGTGATGCCAGCAGTGCCCTCACTTCATGGCCTTTTTAAGGGCAATTCCAGAGATTTAGGCCAAAATTCTGAAGCCCACTGGTAACAAACCAGTGCTTATTACCTCAGTGACTAAGTGTGCTTTCTTCTGAGATTCCCCTCAACCCCAGGATGAGTGACCACCTCAGAGGGGAGGGTGATCTCCTCTCCTGAGAGAGATGCTCAGACATTTGTAAGGCTTGTGGCTGTCTCCTCAGGACCAGTTAGTGGGAACCGAGCTGTTATTGCTCCCCTGTTATCAGTTACGGCAGGAGATTCCTTGCCTTGTGGCTGAGACTGCATTGTACCAATGACTCACAGAACATAACAAAACCGTGTAAAATGTCATCCTGTGTTTGCCATTAATAGGCTTTCAATTAATAATACAAATTTCCAAGAATACCCCGAGCTTGAAACTCTGCGCTGTGCTGCCTAGCAGAGCCAATCAGGGCACTCTCAAAGCAAAGCCCTAATAAAGCAACTTTGCTTTCCAGGAAAGATCACTCCTTGCTGCTGCAGCTGGAAAACCCCAGCTCATGCACACATCCAGACCATATGGGAAAAAACATCCTTTACTTGGAGGATTTCAAGAAAGCTTTCAAACTGAGGTTCAAAGCTTTTCTTTTTAAATATCACCAGATCTGATTCTGCTAACTTACTGATATAAGTTATTCCCTGAGGTACAAGGGGTTGATCAGCTGTACTACAAGGAAGACATGAACTGGAGCTATGCTTAGGAGGGCCATAGTCAAAATCACAGGTACTAACATGATGCCATCTGGCACCAGATTTTCCACCACATGTGCAGTTTTTCAACAATCACTGTGTACACAGGAGGTTTTTCCTGTTGTAAGCACAAGTACACAAGAAACCATGGGCAGGTTTAGGCTTGTATTAAACCCGTATCAATCCTTCTGAAGGTAGATCCAAAAAGCATGACACAGTCTGGCCATGCATATGTCCCTCACACAAATAAAGGCAGAGACAAGGTATTGCCACCTACCCAGGCTCTGTACCCTCTGCTACCTGTACACAGCTCACCTACCTGGAAGAAAATACTTCTCTTTCTAATATGCAAAGCCACTCAGCATCCCCAGGGTCACTCTCTTTCACAGACACACAGAGCAAGGCATCTTCCCTATTTCTGCATTATTCGTGCCATTCCTTCCCTGTATCTGCAGTCAGGTACAATCTTGTGCTGTCTGTACATATCTGTGTCCGCAACATTCCCTGTTGATATGCAGGCACACAAACAAACAAGCTCTCTGTCTCTCTCTCTTTCACACACCTCTCCCACTCCCAGGAGAAACTCCAGGTACTGGGAGGTAATCCTCCCAGCTCACAGAGCCTGCTGAATGGAATAATTAAGTTTCTGATGAGCATGAATATCATGCAAAGGCAGCCACACGGATATGGTGGAATGCTTCCAGCCAATATCCATGCAATCCGGATATTTGGATTCACCCATCCTCAGCCTCTGCTCTCAGCAGTGCTGACGGCAGCAAAGCTGAGCTTGCTGTGCTGATTGGGAAGGCCTCACGGATCTGGCTGGCTGGCCTGGCTGGTAGAAGACAGCTGAACTGTTGTTCATAGCCTGCTCCTCCTCACCACCAAACACAGGCAGACCTTGCCAGCTCCCATTCCTTAACCTGCTGCCATGGGAAGTTGGCACCAGCTGCCTGCCAACACCCAGCCCCTCTGTGGTCTCTGGGGCAGGGGAGAGAATTGCACAAGCAGCATCAGTCTGCTCAAACCTGACAGTCCTCCCCAGTGGTGAATTAAGGGCAAGTCCCTGATGCAAGGACATTAATTCTCCAGGCTGCAGATCCAACTTCTCTCACACCTAATCTCCACTCATCCTTAAGTCAACTTGTTCTCCTCCATTTTAAAGGTTAAAAATACTTGTGGAGAGCAACTGCAGACAATAATTGTAGGGACTAGAGGAAGACGAGTTTACAGAAGACCAGGGGATGCTAGGCAGAACAGTATTCTTAGTGGTGCAAACTGTACCCAAACACAGAGGATTCCCAGTTGCAGAGCTGTGATATTCCCAGAAACTAAGATATACAGCTCTTTGCTTCTGTGCAGATGTTCAGCCATTGTTGCTTTAGCATAATTGACTAGTCTAGACAAACAGCTTACCATGCTGGACATGTGGGTCCCATTCCCAGCTCTGTCTTCAGCTTTGCACATGTTCAGGGACAAGTTACATCGGTTCCACAGCTGTAAGGTTAATACAGAAGTACTTGGCTTGACTGTTTTGTCTGTAAGCTCAGATCACAAACTCATCAAGAACTGTGGTCAAGAAAGAAATCAAGACAGTACAAGTTGCCATATAAATAAAAGTATTCCTTGCTGCAGTAGCAAAAGCTCAAGCGTGTGTGGCTAGAGTCTTGCAGGCATGGTTTTTTGCACATTGCCTGTGTATCTATGCTCCTTGCAAGGTGCCACACCACATCAGCAGTCTCTGCACATATCCCACCTCTTAAGTGCTTTTGTCTTAGAATTCCCATCAGGGAAGAAAGTATCTGGCACAACTCTTCCCAGAAGACTTGAGGCCAGGAACTTAACTGCATAGTCTTAGATGGGAATTTTCTGAGGATTTTCACAAGAGTTGAAGTCTGAGCTAAACTTCAATGTGATAAAATCAGCTTTCCATTGTGTAGGTTTGGGTTCTATCAGGTGGCTCTGATCCTTCCCAGTACACTTGGTTCTTTGAATTTTTTCCTCCACAGTCAGGATGCTTAGGAATAGAGCTGGGAACTGGCAAGTCTAACACTTCTTTGTAGGTATGAGAAATCTTCTAATCTTCTCCTATTTTTCTCTAAGAAGAGCTAGGAGAAGAACCTAGGGGAATTATCTAACTGTAAAATTCAGGCTTACAAGTAAAAGCAGAGTCATGAAATGAAAAGCTAAAGGTCCTTAGTCATGCTGAACTTGCTTTTTCAGCTCCCAGTGTTGTTGCCCATCCACAAGAGCTCAGTATGTCACTATTTACATTTGCTAATAGGAAAAGAGAGAAAGGATTGTTGTGTAAGTCATTGCCTCAGTCCAGAGTACACTGGAAAATTCCCATGGATGTATACAACACAGAAGCAAACAATGACATCCAAATATCTGCCTAGTAAAAAATGTATCTAGCTTTTCAAGGGGTGACATACCAAAGTGATGAGGAATTAGTCAAAACCCTAGATTAGATATGAGTTCAAACTCCAATCTCATGCTAACACAATTTCCCAGCCTTGCGTGGATGGGCTTGCCCTTCCCAAGATACTGGGGTGAAAAACAAAACAACAAAACAAACACAAAAAACTCCCAAGCAAGCAAACAAACGAAAAAACACACACCCACACATCCCCTCCAAACCCCATAAAACAAAACAAAAAAAGGAGAAAAAACCTCCACCAATTAAACAAACTCCACAAATGTGGAGTTTTCAAGCATACCAAGAGGGCTTAGGAGTGCAAGTCAGATGTGTGCTTCTAAGTCCCTCCACTGCTTTGGAAGACCTCCAGCCCTAGGAGTAAAATAAAAGGCAGGGGATATATATGGCTGCTAGGCTAATGAAGCTTAATTTTATCCAGCTTCTATTTATTCTTTGGTCTCGCTTCAGAGCATTGATTTCACATTCCTGCACCTTTTACATATGCATATATATTTCATAAATAGGCAAATGTATATACACAGACCTGAGCATGGGAGTATGTTTATACATGTAAAGCAACTGGGTATTTACAAGCTGTTTCTAAGGTTATAATATCCATTGCTATTATGAACTGCTTCATTAACCTGTCAATCAGATTGCTTTCTCCCTTTCAGCCCTCTCCCGTGTTACTCTCTGTGTTGGAAGTGAAGCATGTGTGTTTGTGTCAAGTGTATTATTTCAGACAGTACAGACACACAGACACACATGGACGCACGCCCAGAAATTAATATGATTTCATTGCTGCCTCCCCAGAAGCTTGGCTCTGGCCAACCCTCTGGACTTCACTAGCCATGGAGATGCCTCATGTACTCATTTATCACCCAGCCCCTGGCCAGTGGCATTGGGGTCCTTGCGTTGCATCCCCAGGCAGCCTGGCTGCCGTGCAGGAGGAGGGGCATGTCTGCAGCATGGTTGCAGTTTGGAAGCACTGCTGATGGACTAGTCCCCAATAAACCCCCCAAAAGTGCTGATATGCTGAAAGCAGCTGACACTGATGGATCTGCTCTCATCTTGCCTTTCAGTCGGCTGCAAGGGAGCAGAGAGAGAGGAAGAGAAACAAAGGCAGAGATTAACTCTTTTGTCACAGAGCTCTGCAGTTTTACAAGGCAAGATAAAGCTGCTGTCCAGGTTGGGTGCAGATGGGACCAGCTCAGCACAGTCTGTCTGATTCTCTATGGACTCCAGTAGGGTAAAAAACAGCCTGAACTGCACAATGATTTACTGACAGGGCCCGTGCTGCCTAACTGAGCCTTGTAACTTTCCTCGCAGTTGCAACCACAGCCTGGGAGACCAGCAGGGATGCCTGGACATGGTCCTGGGCAACTAGCCCTGGGTGGCCCTGCCTGAGCAGGGGGCCTGGACAAGATGACCTCCAGAGGTCCCTTCCCACCTCAACCATTCTGTAATTCTGTGATTCTCCCAGACCTGCACACCAGCCATTAAACCAACACTGCTTGCACCAACACTGCTTTAAGAAGCACACAGCAGCATCAAGTCCACCAGGTGCAGACCCCTGAGGTGTGACATAAGCTACTCAGTCAGCAAGGCACACTCCTGTGGATGCAAGCTCAATAAACACAGACGTCCAGGGGGATTAATACACTCCTGTGTATGAAATCATGGGGTGGAGTTTGTCTGTGATGCCAGCCATAGGAATCCCCAGGTCAAGTCTCAGACTTCCACCTGTGATACTCCTCACTAGACCCAGCCAGAATGTTTCCATATAATTTCATTTAATCAAACCAAGTTTTACTAAAATTGAGCTGTTTGGGGAATTGGATCCATTTGGCTTTTTTCTTGAGAATACCTTGGTTCCGAGGGGCTCAGATATGAACCTCCAGTCAGCATTGTTATGTCATTCAACTGCACAAGAAGAATTTGGAAGGTTTCCTTCTTCTTTGGAAGGTTTCTTTCTTCTCTCACTGCACCTCTCAGAAAGACTAGAAATGTCCCCACAAGTCACATTCAGAGTTTAATGCAAATGGTCAGAGATTCACCCACCTCTTTCAGTACCCTTGCACAGTTGAGTTTGACACTGACAATGTCACAGGTACAGCAGGACCCCAAATTCTCACATGCCCAGCTGTAGGGCCAAATGTCTTCAGAAAGGCAGATTATGCTACATTAAGCCTGAGCACACAAGGAGATACTTTTAATAATACTACTAACAAGAGGGTAACAACAATAATACTAATAAAAATGTTAAGAATGTTCTTGTTCCTATGAAAAATCTCATTTTATCTGTAATCTTAATTTTCCTTGATTTGAAGAGAGGAGGTACCTTTTTCTAGGTAATTCTAAAAACATATTCTTAAACTCATATTGAAAATGCGATAATTTCCCAGTTTCAACATAAACTTCCAAATAGCACATTTCAAAAACAAAGTTCATATTTTTAATCAAGAAAAAGAAAGATACTTTGTCATGAGAGAGCCATTTTACAACTGGGAAACAGTGCTGAGCTCTAACTCTGCACAGCACTAATTATTACCTGGATTTTTTCAAGCCTGGTTTATCATGCACTTGTGTGGCACAGTTCACAAGCATTCCCAGGTAAACCGGCCACCAGGTGAAGTACAAATTACCATAAATAAAGTCAGGAGCCAACCCCAGCTGAATGTTAGCGTCGTTCCAGGGTTTTTGTCAAGACTGGGGTCTTCTAGTACAGAGCCCTACGCAGCTTTATAAACACAGAGAAAGCCTGTCAGATCTGCAATCCACCATCATAAAGCATATCAGTAAAGACAAGTACATTACACTTGGACATGGACACACTCCGAAACACAGACACATCACCACAGCAAAAACTCCTGCTCTCACGTACTCACGTCTCTGCTGAACATGCAATCCTTCCTGAAATACAAACAAGATCTCCAAGTCAACAAACAGAAAATGTGGGGCTGGGGGGCAAGAGTCTTGAGATTTCTCTCTTTTTTTTTTCTTTTTAATTTCTAGAGAAAAAAGGGCCTTTTAAAATAAATTAATGGTAAATGAAATGTTTCCTTTAGGAAATCTTGATGTGTTTTTTGCCACATAATTTCAGTTTTTGCCTATTGCCCCACATTTCCTTTTATTGAAAAACTGTAAAAGCTAAGTCAGACTCCCAGAGCCTAAAATGGGCTTGTAGAATACTGTTCCTATCCAGAGGATGATTTAAAATGAAACCTGAAGTAGAGATCTGTTCTAAAGTCTGAAAATAACTTCTGTTGAAATTTAAAAGTTTTCCACCACATATGAATAACAATAATAATGTCACCATGCCAAATATCTTGGAAACAAACCCACCAAGGTATTATCGATCATCTCTTCACCAGTCCTTAATAAAATCTTGGTCTAAAATCTATCCACAATATGCCATCTGCCACACACTGAGATGAAATATGGTGTGTGCTCTTGGCATCTAACACTCTGATGAACCATTTGTGAAATCTCTGCAGAATTTCACGTTCTCAGAAGCATACTTTTCTAGAGATCTGATTTTCAACTTTAATTTTATCTGTGAGCTCCTAAAAGAAAATATATATGTCTCTGAAGGGCCTAAAAGACAATCCATAGATTGTTATACAGCTGGTCTGAGCTTGCCTTTCTCAGTAACTTTTGCAGACTCACTTGGGAACAGTTCAAATTCCCCAGACAGTTCTGTGGACCCTGGAACCAATATTTGGTGCTTTAGGGAAGGGCTACATGGGCTGCCCAAATTGAGGTCATGGAGGCTTCCAGTGCCAGGGTTAGCCAGCCCCTGGCTGTAAACACCTCTGAGCAAAACCTCTCTTCCTCTCCATCTCAGAGTGCTGACAGGTGCTGAGAGGTGCTTAAGCAGGACACTTCAGCAAGTGCCTGCTTTCAAGCACCTGAGGACAGCTGGTGGGATTCCTCATATGCTGCAGGTCAAGCAGGTGCACAGACTGTGCAGAAGTGAAGCCCTTGGCAACCACCTCAAAGCTGCTTCTGCCAGTGAGCACTGCCCAGGCACCAGAGCTCTGGGTCCAGGGAGTGCTTCCAGGCAGGAAAGGACTCAGCTTCCTAGCCCATGCACCTACCTTAGTACCTTCCACTCCCAGCAAGACCACAAGGGCCCATTTATTCCAAGATATGAAATTTGTATTGTTTCTTTATTGTTCTTTAATGAAACCCTGTTTATTCTAGGCTTTTAATTCTTTCCATCTATTATGTTTAGACAACTCATTAACAATCATTTGTTATCATTAGACTTCAATTTTAAGCTCCTTTTCCCAGAGGAGGCAAGGCAATACTTTTAAACATATTTGCATCATAAACAATTTCTAGGCCCCGTGTGCCATCTATTACCTCAGCCTTTCCTCCCTTCTTTCTTGTGCTAGAAGGTGCTGAAAGAGCCTTAGCAAGATCTTGGCTGAGTCCAGGGTAATTCATATTTCCCCCAGTCCTGGAGCCATGGAGGGTTCTGCATTAGGACAGCAACCCAGTGCATTAGTAGCAAACTCCTGAAATCCTAGGTCATGTAATGGTGAGCTGCTCCTTCCACTGGGATTAATGACTACATGCTGCAGCTGAATTCATTAGGGCCTGCTAAAGATAGCATGCTAGCCTGGGATAATGTGTGGGCCTCATTCTGCTCATTTATGGTTGTTCAGCTCCACTGGATTTAGTGAAGTCGTTCCTGATTTGCAGCAGGGTCCCTTGTGTGCATGCTAGATAAGCACTACGTCACACTTTGCATTCATTGACAGCTCCCAGTGGGAAAAAATCTGATCCCTGTTATGTTGGTTAAATCCAGATCAACATTCACTGAGGCTGCAAGGCATCCCTTGGATATGAAGTAGCATCAGCATGCACGGAGTGTGGCCCGCATGATGCAATTTGCTCTGGTAGAAGGGAGGTCCCTTAAATTGTATAGAAAGCAGGAGAATAGTTGCTGTTCCCCTCATGGTTTTTGCAAGTTTTGCTTGGTGCTATGTTCATCATATACTGGTCAGCACCAACCCTGATCAGTAAAATGCAGAAGAAAAGAGAAATCACTATGCTGGCATCTTTTAATGCAGGTTTTGATCTTCAAAAGTTCATTCCAAATTATGCTCAAAAAATAGAGGTGGCAGCCATGTCTCCTGTTTCCCACATCCCCATGAGCAAGCCAGTGACACATCTGTTCAGGAGAAGTTTAGCTCTTATTAGTAGCCTTGCTAGATCATCTCTGTCAGTGCCAAGTCTTGTGCTGGTGCTAATGCATTGTTGTTGTCTTGAAACCCTGGAATCTGGCTTTTAAAGTTCAGCTGGTGGTGCTACTCCAGGCCCAGTAACATAACAGAAATACACATTTTGGAGCTGCTGTGTTTCACTACAGCCCCTATACCCTTAAATGGCAGTCAAAAAATAAATAAATAAATTTTAAAAAAACCAAAACACTGTTCAAAGGCCTCAGTTCTGCATAGCTCTAAGCTTGTGCTCAGCTTTAGAGACTTGGAGGCCTTTCATTCACAGGCCTTTCACTTGTCCAAAAGCCCTTTCACACCACCAAGTGCAAAGGAGGTGTTACATGCAGCAAAATTTTGCTGGCTAGAGTATACACACAGGAGAATAGCAGGCTGGACCACCACACCTCTTACAGTTTTCCATATGGATGATTGCAGCTTGTATGAAGATGAAAAAACTTCATACATATTATTGTGGAGTGTTCATGGAGTTTTTACACCTCTGATGAACTCTACCGCCTCTACAGTGCTAAAAATCATGATGATCCTTGCTGCAGGGCTCCATCCTGCATGCTAAGTAAATTCCTGTAATTTTCTATCCTTCCTTTGTTATTCTGATCCAATTAAAGTCACTGCAGCTAAGTGAAAAGTCATGATAGGCTAATTGGATTTGGGAAGGCAGAACACCCATCAGGAGCCAGGTTTAATTTAGGTTTCCTCAAGATTTTTAAGGCCACTGGTAGGCTAGAAGAGGCAGCTACACCCTTGGTTGGCTGCAGCTCAGAGAAAAGGGATTAGTTGGTTGCTGAGTGAGCTCCCTCCTGCCTCGTGTCCATGGAGCTCTCCAATCTCCAGTGCCTGTGTCAGTCTTTTTTTTTCCTAATCCAGTGCAATGGTCCTTTATATATCTCTCCCATGTTCCTTGTAAATCCCCAGTCTCACCCTGCACCAGTCACCATCTCTCATGATTACTCCACACATCAGTGCAGTCCCCTCCCCAAAAATGAACTTCCCGTGGTCCTGAGGGGCACTTGTGTGCAAGTTATGTATGTGACGGGACTTGCACTCCTGGATGGGGTGTGGGACATAAACTTCTCTGAAGTGGAAGTTTTACCAATAAGGTTGAAGAGGTTCAACACATGGAGAGCTCTAAATACTTCTTCAAACACCAAGCGACCAACTCCTTCTGGCTGCCTTGGATGCAGACCCCCCAGGATTCCAATGACACAGTGAGATGAATACAATAGAAGATCCATCTTCATGAGCATTTATAAGTGACCAGAAGCCTATCTGTGATATTTCCAACGTAAGCCATTTAAAAATGATGTGCCATATCTGCTAAAACCAAAAGTTTCACTGAAATTCATTAAAATAATAATTTCATAGATTCCAAGTACCTTCTGACTTTTAAGCTTCTAATCAATTCTTAGGCTATTTATTATGATTTAACACTCACCTTGGACACAGAAACATTGAAAAGATTACAAACTGAATGGATGACTGATATTGTCAGATCCTTACCTGATTCTAAGAGCTTCACAAACTTCATGAAACATGTAACAAAAACATGTAACAAAAACAAGAGTTACTAACACTACTACTCAAATGCATGGTAAGCTACTTGCATATGACCAGCAATGGTATAGAAATGTATCCTAACAAACATACAAAAATAAACAGTGTTGAAGGTAGACTCTAAATTCTTGGGTTTGGGACACTTTCAAAATGCTTTATATTTTTGGCTTGGCCATTTTACTTTTCTTTCCTTTTTTTCTCTTTTTTTGTAAAATCTTGCCTGACAGTTTAGAAAATCTCATGTATTTCCAATCTTGCACTAAAACATGAGACTAGCAGGATCACTGGGCATGTTAAGAAGCCTGTCTATTAATATTTGTAAAAATTTGCAGCATCAAATACTTGGAATAATCACTTGAGCCATCACCTGGCATACTTCTGCTCCTACTGAAATATGAGAAATAAAGAGGATCAGCCAAAGAAAAAAATCAAATTCCTTCTCTCCTACCTGTTACTTGGGTTTTTTTTGTTTTGTTGGGTTTTTTTTAAGGAATCATTATTTTTACTTTGGTTGCCAACTGCAGTGGAAATACATTCCCTGTTCCACTATTTCTAACCCCCTGGAGGATTTTTCAGGCCCTATTTCAAATGAGAGTTTTTTTGCAAGTCTGGCCCTTCCCTCCAATACTACTGCTACTGAAAAAAAGAGTTGTATCATCACAGTTTTTACACAAATGCCTAACACTTGTTTCTTTCCCTATGGTCTTGTCAATACTGGACCACAAGCTAGAAATTGCCAGGACCTGAGCTCCCAGTCCCTCCAGATTTTGGCACTGGATGCCTTTCAGCATCTGGCCTCTGTGGCTTTGCAGTTGGCTCATGAAAAGAAAAAGGGCCCCTCCTTAAAATCACAGTCCGTGCAAGTTTGTGTCTTCCATGAAAATTAGCATGCTGGACAGCAGATGGGACAAACACATGCTAGAGGCCAGATCCTTATGCTGGTTACACCAATGTCGTCTGCAAACTTGAGGGAACAAGGGCAAACAACGGAACTAAAGCAATTTACATGAGCAGTAGGTCTGCCTTCCTGCTGGCTAACAGTAACAGTTTGGATTTTTGGGCAGGGAGAAAGAGAAATAACTATGTTTATACAAATTTCAGCCCACTCCAAAGCTGTCCTAAGAGGACCCATGCTGTGACACTTGATATCCAATTCAAACACTCAAAATCCCCCAAAGAACAACACACCAGCACACCACTTTGCCAAGCAACAGGCTTCACAACTGCCTTTGGGAATCCAAAAAGCCCCCAGGGATACAAAGGTGACTTACTTTTCCGCTCTCTTCTCGCAGTCCCTCACTTACACCTCCTCACAATACCTACTGGTGGTGAAATAATGACAGTGCAGTCTCTTGGAAATGATTCTGGCAGCATCCTGCAAAAGAGCAAAGCCCAAGGTGTTCAGACAGTGCACAGAAGAATGATGTGTAACACTTTGCAAAGCACTGCCTCCTTGGAAAGTCTTGACCTCTTGAATGGAAGACCCAGGTCCTGAACCACTTTTCTTCCTCTGACCCAACTGTCCCATTGATTCTTGGCTTAATTTATCTGAGAACTCAATCTTTCTTACCATTTCTGTTTCCTAGCCTCTGTCTGGTCATTCTCCAGGCCAGAAGGATCATGCAACATTG
Source organism: Anthoscopus minutus (assembly GCA_013399455.1). NCBI lineage: Eukaryota > Metazoa > Chordata > Aves > Passeriformes > Paridae > Anthoscopus > Anthoscopus minutus. The sequence continues at coordinate 236,019 of VWYI01028725.1, forward strand.
TGGCTCTACCCAAATCTTCCTTTTCTGATAAAGTTTTCACATATCCTTCTCTTTTGGATACAAAGTTCCTTCCACTAGCACTATACATAAGCAGTATTTATTCCATTGAGCTTTTGAAAGGGAACTGGCACTTCCTGAGAATGCTGTGAAAATTTCAACTGTACCCTAGGAGCTGCAGGAATTGTGAGTCTGTATAGTCAGACTTAAGAGATACTCGTGGATTTCTGACAACAGTAAATTCAGAGCAAGCACCTCTGCTTTTGGATCCTTCAGCAAGTATAGCACAAAGATTTCAGTGCTCCTAGGTCAAATGTGTCTCCTTCATGGAAAGGCTCTCTGGACACATCTGGCATGTTATCAGATTAATTTCCACTGAGCTTGATCCAATGTTCATCAAAGTCAATAGTGACATTTCCTGGGTCATGCCAGAGGTCCAGTAATACTCCACACCTTCCCATATGTAATCATCTAATTACCTCCCACTAATTACTTCTGCAGGGAGCTTTAAGATTTTCAGTTCTGCAACACCTTTTCCTGTCTCTGGATCTCTTGTCTCTGGATCAAGCCTTTGCTCGGGAGAGGGTGACTAGCCTTACTCATGTTATAGGAAGGACTCTGCAGGCCCCTCTTTGACCCACAAGAGGCTCAACAGCAAACAAGGGGAAAAATATATTTATCATTCTCTTGATCAGGATCTGTTTCCTGCAGGACTCTGAATCAGGAAAGCCCAGTAACATCTCTGTGTATACACATGCATGTCTGTACATATGTGCAAAGACAACCAACCCCAAAGGTCAAACAGGACTGGCACTCCAAAATACAATAAAGCCCTCAGATTAACTTCAAGGAAGAGGAAAAACCAAATGATCAGAGAGAGCAAGAAAGCAAGAAAGACAGAGATAAAGAGAAAAAACCAAGGGGAAGATGATTTTCTATCAACAAAACAGCAGGGACAAATTCTAGTTCATCTCATTGGAAACATCTCCTTCATGTGCAAACACTGCCTGGAGCCAACACTAATCTCCCAGATTAAAGCCTTTTAATAGCAATTAGTCCTCTCTGCACTAACCCACTGGACACTCCACTGCATATTTGGGAAAGGGGGGAGGCTAGAGGGTGTATCACCAACAGTTTAACTCATAGGTGCCCTGATGTATCTAAATCCTTATCTTACACACACATTTGTGCACAGGCCAGGACACCGTGGCAGTGAAACCTGCTTGGATAGCAGCAGAGAATGGGACCATGACTAGATGTGGGTGTTGCATGTGTAAATACTTGGGTGAGTTGGATCAAGCCCAGATCCAGGAGGTGGAATTTCAGAATGGCATTACGGCAAGCCAGAAGCATTAGCTAGCTACAGTCAGAAGCACTGACTTATCATCAGCTCCAAGAGCAATCTCAGCTGGCAACAGGAGACAACCACAGGCAACAAGATGTCCTTAGAGCTACCTTCATGCTGCCAGCCTGCTGAACAGCCTTGGTACTGCTCCTCTCTGAGACACCTTCCAGCATCCCTGGAGAAAAGGAAGACGAGAGACTTTTTAAAATTGTTTTTGGTTGGTTCATCTTCATATCCCATTGAAGGTCTTGTGTGATCTCTCTGTGGGTGTTTACCGAAAACACGAGCTGCTGCCCCATCTGGGTCTGGCAGAGGGAGCAGTTCCCACCTCCTGCACAGATTGCTATACCAAGAAAGGCAGATTCTACAGAAAAGAACATCAGATTGCATACAAGCCCCTATTAACAAAGTGAGCAGCTTGGCTGAAATGGCTGAGAGAGGGAAGAGGAACGTAGAGGACAGTGGTGCGAAACAATAGTCTCTGCACAGAGACTCTGAACTTCCCAAATGGCAAGCCAAGCAGAATTTCTTGGAAGGAGCCACATCAGCTGCCCTTCGAGCTACTAGACCACACAAACAGGACAGTGGAAAACCTTCCATGAGGTAACTGTAAAGATAGGAGGAAAAACTATTTTGAGTGGCTGTTATCCCTTCCCCTTTTCTTCCCAGCAGTTGGAGTTGCCAGAACCCCTGCACAACCCTGTGGTGCCCCCAGCCCTGTGACACACACACACACACACACACACACCCCATCCATAGGGGTAGTGCAATTACTATTCAGGCTGGGGGCTGAAGATAGTCTCCTGGCCCTTCTTCTAATGTAAGGTTATTGTAATTGATATGAAGGTAATTGATAATGTGTTACGGTGAATAATGTCTTCAATTTTCTGCTAAATCCCATTTTTGTAGCCATCTGGGCTCCTCCAACTGCCCCCCTGGGACGCAGAGTAATAGATAGTAATTATTCTCAAGTCATTTACTTTTTCAAAGTGTTTAGTGCTTATCTGTTTTACAATTAAAATGGAAACGACCCTGATTCACTTCCTTTCTTTTTTATTTAAATAGCATTCACACACACACACACATACACACACACACACACACTTTCCTACACGCCCTAGAGCCTGGAGGGTGTGTGCCTGGTTGTGGAGTGCATGTGCGCCTGCATATTATTGTCACACAGAAACACACACGACAGAGGTATGTAGTTCATCATGCACCTTCACTCTGAGGCACTGTGAAAGCACAATCACACAACACTAAGAAATACAAACTGTATTCCTTTCTACCGCCCCCCTTGTCCCCATGGTGACGCGCAGAGTAAATGCCTCAAAACACCCCACAGAAACACCCCCAGGGAGTGATGCATCCAGCACACAATGCACACCTCAGCACACCCAGAAACTACACATGGCACTACACTCTTACCTGACCTTATCTGGGAACAAGGTATTTCCATAGGATCAGCCAGAGAACAAGAAATCAACTGTAAGTGCCTCAAAGTGATAGTGTTTTACCCCTATACTGGTAATCTGTATGAAGATAAACCAGCAAGTTTTAACAACACTGACACAGTTACACCTAGAAGAATACAGCTAATTGTATAAGTGCAGAGGCCCATATTAATATACAGTATATCCCAGAATATATGTGTAAATAAGGTAATGCAAGCTATTAAGGGCACCACCAGTGAAAACCCTGCTTTGTGCAGCAGCTAAACCTGTTTCAGTGTTAAACCTCCCCAGTGTTAGCCCATTTGAGATCTGCCTCAGCTTGTGCTACACCAGGTGAGACATAAACAAACAAATCCACAACGTTTGTGGGGATCCACTGTGCTAGATTTAAGGATTTCTGCAACAGCTGTAGCCTAAGCCTTGGTAGCTGATGCACAGGAACATCTGCAGCTACAAACTACCTCAGTGAGAGTCCAGCAAGGAGGGCTAATAGGAAAATGGTCTAGAAGCTTTCCTGAGGCCAATCTTTGGGTAAGAAAATCCAACTCATCTGAAGCATGCAGAAATAAACCCAGGGGAAATGCTGCTGTTTGTGTGATGGTTTGAGAAGGAACCTGAACCAGTGACTGTGTCAGACCCAGGCAAGTGTGTGGCCCGTAGGGCTTCAGAATGAGATTCTTCAACTAATCTCTGCCAGCCTCTCCCATCACCATCTCTGTCCCCAGCCTACAGGCCGCTCTCACTGCAGCAAAAATTACCTCGCTGCTATCTTAAAGTTTTTGCCTTTGCCCCAGAGTCCTAAAAGGACATGTTCAGGCAGGCACAGACTGGCATTGAAGCAGAAGCTGAGGGAAATAGAGATGGTGAGGATCTTGGGACAACCCTCCACAGAATTTTACAGGCTCCAGGCTGCAAGCACTCATCCAGAACTCAAATATCAAGCCCTTTAAAGGTGATTGACCATGCCCAGTCATGATTCAGAACAAATGAGTGGCTGGCCTCTGAAAGAGCCTAGACTTCTGTATCTCAATACAGACTCAAAAGTTAGGCAGCTGTTTGGGGAAAACCTTTATGGTACTGAATTTGGATTACAAACCAGATCTTCCCGGACCAGTCACAACCCCATAACCTTGGAAGGCAAATCCTCCTGGGAGACAGGACAGGAGGACCCAGGTGCTTTATCCCTTTCTTTTGCTCCCCAGAACAGTTGCTAACAGAGGTTGATACTTTCCCATAGCAAAATGGAGGACAGACACTGCCCGCCAGGATGAGTCAATCATGTGTAACTAATGTAATTCTGTATATATATATTATTTTTTTTTTGCCCCCATCTGAACAATCAGATGACAGCTTTCACAACTAGCCCTGCAACCCATATCACCATCATCCCAGCAGAAATACAGCCAAGGCTTCCTTCCATTCTCCCAGTAAGTCACTGGAGCACTGCTGTCCTTTGCAGTCAAGGTGAGGATGGCCCAGAGCTTTGAGCAGAAAGATCCTATTGTTCTTTTGTTCAAGTTTCTAACTGTTTGGGGCTGTGTAGGGTTTTTCCCCCCTCTTCCGTCTCTTTCTGTTTCCTTTTTAATTCTTTTTAATGACTTTCCCGATGCAATCGGCAGAAGACCACGCAGAGACTGCTTCCCCCTGCTGAGAGGGAAACAAGAGTGAGGGAAAAGGGCACCAAGGGAACTGTTCACATCCTCTATTCATCTCTGCCAGCCTCTTTTCCCTGGTGACTAGCCCCACACAGCCCAGCTGTGTGGAGTTAGCATGGAACAAAGCAGAACCTGAATGAGGAAAATCTCATCCAGCACCACAGGATATGGCTGTGTCAGCCATGTGAAAGAAATCCAGGGTGTCCAACCCATGAGTGCGGCCCACATGGTCCTACCACAAGGGCAGCAGTGTGGGCTGAGAAGAGGAAAAAGGTGTTGTGGTTTCTGTGAGCCCAGCAGAAGTCCCCCAGACAGGGAGAGTGGCTGGAGCCCACTACTCATCTATCAGGCAACAGACATGAGAGCTGCAGCTTGGGAAGCCAATGAGCATGAAAGGAGCAAGCTTAAGACTCCTACAGTACTCACAAACTCTCTAGTCCAGGCACTCCCAAGCAATGCCATCCTTTGTTCCAGCAGCTCCCCCAGCTCCAGCCTGGGAATGAGCTCGGCAGAAGCCAGATGGTACTTCCTCCATCTGCTCCCTGGCACTTGGCTGAGTATACGCCAGGGAGCAGGGTGACTAGCTGGGCAGGCAGGACTGCAAGGTGGAAGCACTTTGCAAGGAAGCAAACTTTGCTCCAGCTGGTTGCTTTAGATGAGGACCTACCCTTTCTCCCACAGGCTCCCTCTCAGCCAGTTGCAGGCAGTGCCTCACCTTGTCAAACAGCCTCTGGGCTGTACTGTGTGTGGGACAGCTCTGGAAAAGCAGCTGCTACCATAGCAGGCTCTCTCTGGATTGCCAGGCTGCTGCTAACGAGCCATGCACATTCCAGGGTTGCAGGGAGAGGGGGAGAGCTCTGAGCTGCCGGTGGCCTGGGCTGAAATACCAGAAGGTGGTGACTGGTGAAAGCATCATGTGTTTACTGTACTACCTCTCTGCAAGTGACACTGCCCCAAAGCGTCCCTCCTCTAGGAGGTGCAGGTTTAATCCTTAGTTTTTCCAGCACCTAAGAGGAGCTATGATCTCTGTTGCACAGTATAACTGTCATTTGATAATCAATTACCTTCCAGTCAGGAAATTGCAAAGCATTTTGTATCCAATAGCTTGCTGCATTGCTTTCTCTTGGAGGAATACATAGCATATGCTATATATTTTCATTGATTCTGGAGGTTTCCCATGGGGAAAAAGGAAAAACCTCAACGTACAAACTCCTTTGAAGTTCCCAGTGCCCTGCCAGCTTTCAGGCAGATGAAATAGGTGGAGAGAAATGTATAAATGTAGGCTGAGAAAAGTGATGCAATGACCCTGGTACATCCTTGTTGAGATAGACACATCCAGCCCATCCCTGTCTGAGATATATTCTGCAGCACCTCTAGCCAGGATCCCAGCAGCTGCATGGTGATCTCTGTTGGTGCTTCTATGCTCCATGGGTTAGCAAAAGCTTTTACTACATCATCTCCCTCCATTGTAGGGATACTTGTTTCTTTCTGTTTGTTAGCAGGTGGTCACAGAAAATGGGTGTTTACCTGCTTCTTAATATCATTTATTTGTACATTAAGAAACTGAGCATTTTTGCACCCATAGTCTTCTCTACTTTCATATAAATCAGTTCCTTAACCTCTCCTCACAGGCTGTGGTTTCCAGCTCTATGGCAGCCTTCAGCACTACGCAAGACTCCATTGCAGTAGGCCAGAGAGCTGCTGGGACCTCTCATGTCTCAGCAGTGACCCTTGCATTGATAAAAAGCAGACCCAAACATTTTCTTACTGCAAGGGTGCAACATTACTGACTCCCACTCAGTCTGAGATCTGCCCTCCGCCCAAGCACTGCTCTAGTTCCTCCATTCCTTAGTCACACTCAGCCTTTGCATCTACTGAATATTACTCACCTAAACCTAGTTTATTTCTCCAGCATACTGACTTAAATGTTTTGAGTAGCAACCTTGATCTCCAAAGGTCTTGCAACCTTCTTCCAGTTTGCTATCTCTCTGGCTGTTTTTCATTTTATTGTCACAATCTCTAAAATACTGATCAAAAGTTTCAGGCCAATTCCCTGCAAAAACTCCTCACTTCTCAAGCAATAACTGCATCATAGTTTAGAGCCATGTTGTGTCCAGAGAGCAGCAACCAGCACAAGTGGGAATATCTCCTGTGCTGGGGCTTGACACAGCTACACCCCAAATCCAAAGGAGGCATTATAAGGGGAGCAGAGAGCAGTAGAAATTAGCTCTGGAAAATCAGAATATAAATTCAGTCAAGAATGACTGATAGCTGGAAACGGGTCTTAAACTCAAGCTGGGGTAAAAATCTAGGGAAATCCCAGGGCTACACTTCCAGATGAAACACTTGTTGATAGCCATTCTCTTTCTGACCTAATGGACTGGAAGAGAGGAACAGAGAATCTGAAACCCTCAGCAGATTCCTTCCAGGTCTTGCTTTTCTCTTGCAATACACATTATGTGTGGATGCCAGGCAGCAGCAGGGGAGAATCAGAGTGGTTAGATGATGTGCTTTCCTTCTGCTCTGCCATCCTACAGCAACTCATCCTGGTGAAGGAAACCAAAAAGGAAAAGATAAAAGAAGGAGTTGATAAAAGTTGATAAAAAAAGACAAAATAGAAATGGGATATTGCAAAAGCTATATTTTATTATATATTCTTGAATAAAAGTGTTCTTAACACTTGAAAAAGACATTGGCTTTATCAGAAGCTCTCTTCACAATATCTTACTTAATAAACCACATTTTTTGTTTTTAGAAGTATTGGAAATTTCAGAGGAATCCTCCATAAAAGCAATTCAGGAACTGCCAGATGTACAGCAAGGAAGTACCTTGAAAAAAATTCAAGTGTGGAAGCCTCTCGGCAAAGATAGGTAAACAACTGGGTTGAAATAGCAGCACCACAACAAAATGTAGAAGAGTATTTATAGCAAGTGACTATTTTCTGTTTATTCCAATATATTTATCAGTCAGTCTTTTCCTTGATATGTGATGCAATCACCTGGTCTCCTGCAGGAGTTGCAGGGCTGCAGATTGATGGACTGCTCTGGGTGCAAAGCCAAAACAATTACATCCAGGTGGGCACTGCACAAACTCAGAGTTGCACAACCCCATGGGCCCGTCCAAAGGAAGCAGAGACAATGGCAGCACAAATGTCCTGGGAACAAAGCAGCAGGGAGATCTGGCAGCTACTGGGGCAGTGACATGCTGACTGCTAGCCAGAGGGTCCATGAGCCTGGCAGCTCATGTGCAGTACAGCAATGACCACTCACACCCACAGAAGTGCTGAGACCTCTGAGCCAGGACAAGGCTCTTAGCATAACTGTTGCTCCCAGTGCCCATGAGCAGAAAGCAATACCAAAACTAAGTGTTCTTAGCACTGCACCATGGGACACGCCAACTAGGACTGCTGCTGCTGTGGACTGCTGCACAGAAACCTGCTGCTTCCAGGCACTCCAGACCCATCCTGTGCAAAACCATCCCACATCTTTGCAATCCTTTCCACTGGAAATTCCTCTAGAGAGTAACTTCTGTTTTCAGCATGTCACAGACCACAGGGCAGAACCAAGATCAAGCTGAGAAGTCAGTGCATACTTTGGCATCTGGATCAACAAGACCCATAGTGGCCACGACAGTGGCTGATCCACCAAGAGCCACTCGTCCAACATTACACAGTCAGAGGCTGAAGGCTCATGGACAAGTTTAAATAAGCCTTGGCCCCATGGCTGAAGGTTGAAGGAGAGACAGCTCAGGCTGGTTAAGGCCAATAAATGTACAAAAACCTTTTTCAAGGGCAGATACCTTTGCTGAGCGTTACCAGGAATTCAGGTAAAACTCAACAAGGACCAAGAAATCCGAAAGAGATTCTTTCCTTTCTAGTGTCAAGAGCTGGAGCAACAAATATCCACCTTGGAAAGTACAGGGAACTTTCAGAAGCTGTGAAGTAATCATAAAAAAGCATGGCAGTCCCCAAGATGCCTAAATTTTGGACACACTCCCTCCTTTTACCTGTTCTTTGGTTTGCACAGACTAGCAAATAGGCTGTTAACACAGACTTTAGGGGATGCTGTTGGAGTTACAGTTCCCCAATACTGTTTCAGAGAGAAATGAATGGTAACTCCATGTGTCAAACTGGACCCATATGGCCTAGGAGGGATGAAAATCTTGGCAATGCCACCTGCTCCATTCTGGTGGGAGGGCTGAGGCATAAGGAAAGCTGAGACAAACTGCAGCAGTGAATTTGTGCTCCTGCTGTGTCTCATTTCACCCAGGACATCCCCTTTCCGTGTTCCCTGAGAGACAGGTTATCCACTGAAGTACCTTCATGATGAAGGGATGGCAGCATGAACACAAACTTGGTCTCTCTTGCCACTTGTTAAGACTAAAGCATTCCTCAGAGTTATGCTCAGTTCTAGAGCAATATTCAGAGCCTCCCCTTTACCGGTATCATCCCAACTCTCTCCCCCGGGAGTCTAATGAAGCCCATATTGATCCTGGGAACATATCCCAGATCCAGCTGAAGGCCAGCATCACTTGATGGAGCCGGGCAGCCTGGCCAAGAGCCAGGGCCCTGCACCGAGGTCAGCCGAGGTGAGGCGGGAGCTGAGACAGAGCAGGGCCCCCTCCCCTGCCGAGGTCCGCACAAGGCTCTGCTCTGCCCCTGGCAGGGCAGCACCCAGAGGCCAAGGCGCTCTCTCTCAGTCCCTTTTCCCCGGCCTCCATCCTCACGCACGGCACTGGGCACAGCAGCCAGCGGAAGCCAGGCGGCAGCGCAGGGTGGGATCTGTGCTCGCTGTCCTGCTCCTGCAGCTGGGGAAGCCCAGCCCGCTCCAGCCTGCCCAGTCATGGATCGCCCGGGCCGGGGGCTGAGGCGTGTCCCCCCAAGATGACTTCAGATGCATTCCAGCGAGCCTGGCAACCTCCCGCACACACAAATAAAAGGAAATGAGAAACTTGGCAACAAAGAAACTGGCAGGGAAGCCACAGAGGCACACAGGAACGGGAAAAGAGATTAAATACAGGCTCAAGAGCCCCAGCGTGCTGAGCCTTCCTCTCTAAAGCCTCCCTTTAACTTTGATGGGGGGGCACAGGAGTCTTCTTTTCACTTGAAAGAGCAAGAGGAGGGGCTGGATAAAAGGGGTCCAGCATTATCCGGAATTGAGAGCACAAGAACGCGCTACAAAGCTTAGAAAAAGAAAAGTGCAGGCACACAGCTTCCCTATATACTTTCCTTGGTGGAAATCAGGAGCTGAGATCTGAATCTGGCCAGAGAAGAGATCAAAGTGGAGACATTACAGGAGGAAGTTTAATAATGCAAAGTAGTTTGATGAATGCTATTCCCAAGTTCCTGCTTTTTTTCTTTTTTTTCAGCAATACAATAACATGTATTTGAGGCTCTCCAGTTTATAATGGCAGACACTGACTTATATTGATACTCCATGCTATCTAAGAGTCCATCCCAATATGTTAGGCCACATAATTGTGTTTCTTTGTATTAGCATAACTCATAAACCTGCTGTGGTGCTGAGGCTTTTGTCTGGGTGTGGAGCCATTTAAATCAATCCACTGCAATACTGAGAAAGAATTCACCTGCAGGTTGTACCCCAGAGTCCACAGTGTACTTTGACGTCTGCGTTAAAGACCGTGGCAAAAGCCCATGCTTTGTACCTTGTACTTTGTATCATGAGCTGTGTGGTTTCCTGTATGGAACATGTATGATGTGGAGCAGACTGAGCACAGGTGTAACATCTACCTTGCTCTTCATGTATAATTAAACCTCAGGCGCTTAGCAGGATCTGGAGTGGGGAAGAATACAACCCTTTCTTTCAAACAGAACTTTTCAGAAAGTAAATGGAAACATCCACAAAAGCTCCATACCAACCCTTCTCTCTGGATGAGAAAGGACACACACTCTCTATGCAATCATAGCAGTACTGGACAACAGGCAAAGTATTTGCATCAGGCCTAAGAAGAGCCCAAAGCAGTTGTTCTTCCAGAGCTAAAGCCTGGTTCCTTGGATGAGCTAGTTTCCTCTTCTGGAAAACACTGGGATGTCAAAGGATTGTTAGCAGAGAATCAGCTCGTTCCTTCCAGACGAATCAGCTCATTCCTTCCAGACATACACCCACCACATATTTGGAAGATTTTTTTTTCTTATTCCTAAAACAATCACAGGAGATAGAAACAAAATGTCAAGGGGATCTGTGGGACTGAGAGGCCCTGTCACAGCTCTGAATGATCTGGCTGTATAAACTACCCTGACCTGTGTCACAGGACTCCAGGAGCTACCTTGGAGGGTCTTCTCCCAAGCAGACACCATCTTCCACTGATATATAGTGGTCTCAGTTCAACAGCAGTCCAGCACCACAGGTGCAGACTGAGCATCCTTAGTGGGTGGGCTGGGACAGCAGTGATAAAATGGATGAGGATTGAGACAGTAAGCTCCACTGGGATCTGAACACTGGATATCTCCTCCACTCTCTGGGCCTGTGAATCAGAAGTGCTAAGGATGTGGGATCCCAGTGCACTGGGAAAAGAGACCCATCCAGTACACTTGCCTGGTGATAAAGTGAACCAAGGTGACTGCAGAGTTTAAAGTGCCTGGCCATTATGCGCAGAGGAATAGAAGAAGACTGGTCAGATATTCATGTGTCCTCTTCTAAAGGTGAATAGCAGATGCCTGTTCACACACTTGGTTCAGGCAACATGTCAGAGGTGCCATTCTTTCCAAGGTGCTGAGGTCAATGTCCAAGCTTCTTCTGCTGAAAAGAAGGGAAAATGAAGCACAGAAAAGAAATGTTTTCAATGGGGCCTGCAGCATTCAATATCATGTGAGAAATTTTCCTTCAGAAATTCATTCACAAAAAGTCAAAGTCCTGCTGGTTCTTTTAAATCCCCAGACTCTGAACAGACAGAGGATTTCCAAGTCAAAGGGGTGGATTTCTGACTATATAAACACAGTAGTTCCAAAGACAGTCTTTGGCTGAATCGATGGACAAGGAACATTTTCCAAAATGGCCATTCATTGGAAAGTTCAAGCAGTGGGACAGTCTTTTTAAGACAGTATAAAGCAATCAGAGTAAAGCTGGGATATTTTGTCTATTTCAGCTACTGTATTTTGGTACCTGCTCTGGACCTGAATTCCCCCATCTGCAGAATGGAAAATAGGTTTCTGGGCTTTAGACTTAGTCCCTACATCTGTTTTGCCCAGATCCCCATGAGAATGCAGATCTCCAGCATTTCCAGCAAGTGGATGCCAGTGACTCTCCATATTCACATCATATTTCCACCCTGACCCATGTGCAGGACTGAGTCCACCTTCATGTGGTCCTACCCTCCTTACCTATGCTTACCTCTGTTCAGGAAATCTGAGCAAAGAGGTGGGAGCACAGAACAGAAAAGACAAGGAGCTGGGCCTTACCTCTGGCTTAGATTTTTCTACAATATGTAGGTACAGAGTTCCAAAATAATCAGTTTTCCTTTCTGTGAAATAGATGAGCTATATTCTTAGCCTCCTTTTGCCAAGGGGGTAATGGTTCCTCTCCCACCACCTCAGTCTCCATGGCATGCACCAGCAGCCAGAGAAGTTGAGAACTGCAACTACCTTGTTCATGGCTTCTGGCCCTCTTCACATCTTACTTAATCTGCAAAAATACCGACCTAAAACTGAGCTCCCTGGCCTGGAAAAATGAGGCTATTGGAGCTGCCCTGGCAAGGCTGCGTGGCAGTACTGTGGCATCACATCTCTGTCCTCATAGGATGTGGGCTGCAAGCTGACTCGGCTTAGAGAGAACATTAACTACACCTCTTTATTATTGAGAAGAAATTTATTGGAGACATCCTTCCTCTCTCCAGCTTCTCCTTTACCTTCGCAGAAAAGTAAACATTTAATTTTTTTTGTTGTTAATAGATTTAATGTTCATTTGTTGGTAGCCTAGGGGCAGGAACGCATGACATTTCAAATAATTGTTGTTTCGGGGGTATCCTCTGGAGGAAAATGCTGCAAAAGTGTGGAGAAGATTTAAGTAAATTACTGTGTCAGCTTCTATTTATTCCTTACATGATTGCCAGAGGCAGGGCTGCGAGATAACCATTAGACGCCCAGCCATAAAACAGGGAAGCAGGATTTCAAAAAGCCAGAGTGCCATTACTGGAAAGTTAGTGTGTAACATGTTAAATTATCCCCAAAGTAGGGGGATATAGGAGGGGGGAGCCACGTGTCTAAGAGTGAGAGAAAAGAAAAAGAAGGGAGACTGCATAACTGCAGGGAAGGAGTTCTTTCATGAAGATGGAGTGAAAAATTAGATAGATAGATAGATAGATAGATAGATAGATAGATAGATAGATAGATAGATAGATAGATAGATAGATAGATAGATAGAGGAAAGAAAGAAAGAAAGAAAGAAAGAAAGAAAGAAAGAAAGGAAGAAAGAAAGAAAGAAAGAAAGAAAGAAAGAAAGAAAGAAGTGGGAAATGAAGACTCAGACAATTCTTAAGTCCAGCTCTAAGGGCCTGCCATGGTGCTTGAGGACCTTTGGAGCAGGTGAAACCACTCTTTTTCCAATAGCCAGAATAAGTTGCAGTCATGGGAGGTGTCTCCCTCTGCTCTGCACTGGTGCAGCCTCGCCTTGAATATTGTGGGCAATTTTGGCCATTGCAATGGAAGCTAGACATTAAGCTATTAGAAAGTGTCCAAAGGGAAGAAACAAAGCTGGTGAATGGTCTCAATATGAAGCTGTATGAGGAGCAGCTGAGGTCCTTGGGCTGTTCAGCCTGGAGGAGATGGAGGGGAGAACTCACTGCAGTTACAATTTCCTTAGGAGTAGGAGAGGAGGGGCAGACATTGACCTCTGCCTTAGACACTGATCTTCTCCATGGTAGCCAGAGGGTGACCAGGAGGCGATAGAAGCCCTGGAGAGGAGAGTGTTGCAAATGCCTGGAGCGTGCTGGGATGAGCAGGCCGATGTCCACACGTTGTGGGCAATGCATGGGCGTGGGGCTGAGGGGCTGTGGGTCTGACCCCACTGATCTCCACTCTGCAGTGACCAGTGACAGGATCCAAGGCAATGGCCTGAAGTTGAGTATGGGGAGATTTAGGATGGATGTGAGAAAAAGGTTCTTCCCTCAGACAATGGTCGGGCAATGGAACAGCTCCCCAGGGAAGTGGTCACAGCACCAGCCTAGCAGAGTCCAAGAAGTGTTTGGACAACACTCTCGAGCATATGGTGTGACTCCTAGGGTGTTCTGTGCAAGGCCAGGAGTTGGACATGATGATCCTTATGGGTCCCTTCCAACTCAGCATATTCTGTGATTCTGTGACAGGTCCCTCTACCCAAAACAATATCCTTCAAGCTTTCCCTTATTAGATCCTTTTCACCTCTGTCCTCTCAGCTGTGGGACAGAGTATCACCCAAAGGACGGGTGAGGACCAGAGGCAGCCCCAGGTCTGCTCAAGACCATGAACACTGCTGCAAGATGATGCTCAGGCTGAAAATTAAGCAAATTATTCCAAACAAAGGGAAGGAAATCTGTCTGGAGGAATGGGAAATGCTCAGGTTCTGACATGGAAGCTTAACAGAAAGGGACTTGCCCCCTACACCTATCATTGCTTGTTGTATCCATTTGTGCTGCTTTGGATAGATCCTGCTTGTCTTGCACAAGCTTCATCAACTTCCCTCCACTCCTGTTTATTACTAACACTCTACAACTCAGCTTTGCCCTCTGACTCATTTCCCAGAAGCTGACAGTTCTGCTTTTCTTTCATTGTCTTTTATTTACATCATGAAAAACAATTAAGCTCCAAAAAGTCTTATTTATCCCAGAGATCTGGTTTTATCTTCCCCAGAATCACTCTTCCCTTTTTTCCGGCCACTGCTTCATTATTCCTCACTTTTTTAATCCAAGGAAAGTTTGGCTTTGTGGGAGTTAAGGAGCTAACAAATTTCAGACTTAGGCCCTGTAGCCCCAGCCTCCCAAGCCAATGTCTCTGCTCCCACCCTCTCACATATGAGGGTGGGAGTCCAACCACACACTCAACAATAAATAACCAGGGAGATTCTTTTTTCTTTCTTTTTTTTTTTTTTAAATGACTCACAAGGAAGACTTGCTGGTTAAATCATTGCTAACTCTCAACCTCCTCAATATTTCTTTGCTAATAGACTTCAGGTTTAATTGAAGGATCTTCTCTGGACTCTGTCTAAGGCACCATTTTCTCTTTAACCCCACCGCTCACAGCCTCACAAAAGCCAATCCATTAAGGGTCTTCATTAGTTTGAGCACCAGCCAACCACCCAAGCGGCAAAGGTCAAACACAGTCACCTGTCACAACATGGCAGTAAAACTACTAATTGTATGGGAACAAATGAGATAAAAAGATGGTACTATTATGCTATTTGATTTATTTTGTTTCCAAAGAGTCATTTAAGACTAATTTACTTTGCAAGCTATAGAGTGGGCCTGTGTGGATACAGCTTCTTCTGTGGCCAATGTGAGTATGTGCATGTGCACACATGTGTGTCACTCTCTCATGACTGCACACACATGTGTGCACATACAGGGATCTGAAATGCCAGTCTAGGGAACCATAATGTCATGGCACTATACAGACTTACATTTAACCTTTCTTGCAGGCAGAACCCCGTGCCACACCAAAACAGCTCTGCACACTGCAGTAGTGGCTCAGTCACATCAGCCCTATTGCTAGCAGCTCAGTTGCCCAAGCATCATTCCTCAACATTCCAAGCACAATGGCAACAGCCAAGGCAGCCAGTGCAGGATCTCATTTTGGAAGGGCACTTCCTTTGGAAACCGTTCTGTACCTTTGTGCGCACAGGAGAAAATGTCCCACATGCCCTCTGGTGGACACGTGCCACGTAGCAGCGCTAGGATCAAAATGGGAAGCTGGAAGAGGCCATATTTGTAGATCCAGAAAGAAGTCTCTAGGAGGTGTTTAAAAGCTTGCTTTCTCTCTAGCTTGTCCTGGGAGTCATGTTCCCAGTACATGTCTGTGACTGCCAACTGAAAAAATCTGGGCTTTCTGAGACATAAAAAACATATCCCAGCCTCACCTCTTTGTTGTAGGTGCCAAAACAACATGGCCATCTTCACTACCCCATTACCAGATGGGGGTGTTGTTTTTCCTGGAAGAAGACATAAACAGTACTTCTCCTCAAATAAAACCCTTATTACTCAAACACAGGACCCAACCTCAGGCTGTGCAGCCACTCTTCAGTGCAGTAGACCAAACATCACCCAGAATCAGAATGAAAGTTTCTATGGCTTTTAAAAGACACATAATGCTGATCACAGTTTTGATATTGAATAGAAAATCACTGAGAATTCTCTGAGGAGAGATTAAACATTCAGGGGCTTTTCAAAGAACAGATCTTTACATGCTCATGCATTAGGGATACTGCCTTGGCTGCTTTGTGGTTCAGATCAACTGTTTCAGGGCAATGCAGGGAAGAAACCAACCTCTTGCAATATCCAAGTGTGGGGAGACATGACCTCCTTACAGGAATGAGATAGCTCCCTCCTGTGCAACCAGCTGTGTGGTGTGATACATGTCCAGATTTGATGAGTACAATTGGCAGAGAGGGAATATTTCCATGAATGCAGAATTTTAATTTCTGCTATTCTTTGAAGGTTTTTGACCATCTCTGTTTATCAGGGAGTCATGTAGATCACTACAATTAATACATGCCATCCCTCTCCTATTCTGGGTCTCTCAGAGTCCAGAGTTGATGTTTTCTATTCCTGCAGAAAACAGGAAGGACCTTGATCATAGCTTTCTGTGCCTATGGTGAACATTAGCCAATACTATCACTGGGGACCTGAACTGCATGTCAGCTGTGCTTCTGCTCCCTCTTCTCCTCATCCTTTCTCAGTTTGTCCCCAGCCCTTTCCTTTTTGTTCTGGTCTCACCTCACAGCTCTACCAGTGCGGAGATAGCCATACCCGACTGCTTGTCTTCAGCAGCCATCAACATGTTAGAGAGGATCCCACCAGCCCAAACTCATTAATCCCTAACTAACAAAGGGCTCATGAGAAAGATAAATTCCCTGAGCCTGTATTTAGTAACAGACATTGCCTATCATGGGTGAGAAACAGGCTCCACCAAGCTTGTGAGGCATCATAACAGCTACCAGCAGGACCCCACAGTGGAGCTGATTTCTATGTAGAAGGGAAAATTAGAATTTTTTTTGCTGGCAGTGGGTCATTTTCACCTTTTAAATGAATTCAACCAGCTCTAAATTTGCTCCAGAACTGGAAGAAGGGCGAGGGAGGAGGATGACAAGAGCATTAAAACACTTCTCCCTTTTTTGTTATTGAAAGATTATATTTCAATTCACCTTTTCTTCTGTCAAAATTTGAAAAATAATAAACCATAGAGTGCTTCTTGAGACTTTTTCTTCCCATTCCCCAGATATTCCCATAACATGAGAGGGTAAGCAGCATTTAACAGCTCCAGTGGAGTCCAAATTAGTTTTTCTGGCACCTAAACGCAGTGTCTCCTCTACTACACACACACACATATCACTGCCTAAAGCATGAACAGATCCTGCCCGAAGCACAAAGCTAAGGAACCAAAAGGATGCAATGCCTTGTAGGGTTAAAGCCCCTAAATATACATTACATTATGTTATCAGCTTCAATTATGCAATTTCAATTGTATTTCCAAGGAAATGGCTCCTTAATCTAGGGCTTAGGATGGTGTTCCCTTAATAAGTGGCTCTGCCCTTATTTTATTTTCTCTTTGTTCACTTAGGTGCTAGGCACTGCACAAACCTTTTCCTGAAAACTAAACTATACCTTTCTCCTGTGGGATTTTTTTACTGGTGTTCATGACAAAAGTGGACAACTGCCTTTCTGACAGTTGAACCCCCTTTATCTTCCAGAAACAGAATTTTTTCCATTCTAGAGACAAAAACTGAAAAACACTAGAATTAAGATCCAAAGGCATCTGATGCATTTTGGAAACCCTTTATGTTTTCAGTGCTCTTAATACACTCTGCAAGCTCCACAGCTTCCATGATATTCAGCAAGGATATCTGTGGCTCAGAGCCACACCTCAAGACAAAGCAGGGAAAAGCACAACCCTAAAATTTAATGAATTATTACTGATGCAAAGTGCCTTATCCAATAGCCCTCTGGAACTTCCCTTTCAATAACCATGCAATGAGCATTTCTTCAACAAACCCTGACTCATTGCAAGTTCAGTAAGAGGCAAAGGCCATACAGGTAAATGTCATTCACTCTGCTCCACTCCTGAGCACGTCCAGGTTAAGAAGTGTAGAAGATGGGAGAGTTATTAAAATGCTTGTAGCAAAAGACTTATCTATAAGGAATAGACAGATATGCCAGACAGAAGTAATCAGATCTTCACCACACTAATGCTAACCACAGTGGGAGGGAAAAATGCTGTTTAGATGCTACTGCAACTATTTTATGTGTGTGTGAGAGAGAGAGAGGGAAAAAAGACATTCTTAGCTTGCTTTTCCAACACATATGAAAACTACATACTGTCCCTCCTCAAATCAAACCAAAAGAGAAAAGACCAGGCACCACACTGTCAAGAATAATTGGGTATGCAAACACAATTTAGGAAGCAGCAGATTTACAGAAAAGTATTTTGGAGTGATGATGAATCACATCCATGAGTCAACTACATCAAGATTTTCAGGGGAAAAAAAGCAATCACCACACCAGTAATATGAACAGCAGTGTCCTTTGCCAGATATGTGAATTAGTCTTCCCACTATAATCTGTCCCAGAAAGGCCTCCTTAGGTGGGCTGCTTCCATACAGGGCAATCTAAGCAACATGCAAATTTATTCAGGACTCCAAGTCCTCTGTGTGGGGAACATCTGTGAAGATGAGATAGATGACCGAAAGAGCAGGAATTGTTTAGTGGGAAGAAAAAGATGGAGGAGAGACAGGGCAGCAGTTTACTAATAGGTGAAAGAGGGAAGAAAGAAGTGTTTTCCATGTCACTGACAGATACAAAGAGAAGTTATGGACTTAAACTGCAAGGAAAAGAGATTTACTCTGGACATAGGCAAGAATGTTTGAGGAGTAAGTACTGCAATAGATTTGCCTGGACAGAGGAAGATGACTTCACTGGAGGTCTTCAAGGATGGATTAGATAAACATCTGTCAGAATTGCTTACATAAGTGTGGTGTCTCCTTGGAAGCAAAGATATAGGCTAAAGATCTCCTGAATAAAGCTCAGCCTTCATAAAATTCCAGTGCTTTAATCCAGAGCATAACATGCCAGCTCTGCTCAGAGAAACATATAATATGAAATTGTTAAAAAATTATATTTTTTCAGAATATATAAACTCGTTATTAAATGTAAAACTTCAACTAAGCACCTAGCCTGCAAGATCTGAGACTTTAGGATTAGAGTTTGACATGATAAGGAACAGAAAATGAGGGTTGATAATGAGAAGTCTGGGTAGATCCTACCAAAAGCTGGTACTTTCAGCGTCCATTGTAACTCAAGAGACTTTACTGATTGAAAAGCAGTATCTTTGGGAGCTGATGAGAAAGTCCTGGAACTACTTCTCACAAAAAGCTGGAATGGGTGAGAACTCCAGTTTGGGGCCTGTTCATCCAAACGATCTCGTGAATTCTAATCTGATTTTTCCCGTATGTCAGTGGCCTGTTTGAATTCAGCAGGTCTCTTCACGGGCTTTTTTTATGTGGTGATGTTCCAGACCATCGGAAAGCTGACAGGGCACCTCTCCCCTCCTCCTCTGCGGCCCCTCGCTGCTGCTGCGGGAAGGGACGGGACGGGACCGGATGGGATGGGAAGGGAAGGGACGGGACGGGACCGGATGGGATGGGAAGGGAAGGGACGGGACGCTCCTTCAGCACCGCGGAGAGCGGCCCCGCCACCGCGGCCGGGAGCCGAGCGCGCCTGCATCCTCCGGGAAAACGGGCCAGGCTCTTCCTCGGGGGCACCTCCATCCCAAAACGTCTTCCAGGCAGTTGGTTATGGGGTAAAAAAACTCTTGATTTATTTAGGCTTACTTCATGTGGGCTGAATTCGGTTCCAAGGAGACACTTAAATCTGAACAATGACCAATTCCAAAACAGAATTCTAAATTATAATTTAACCTTGCAACAATTTTGGATTTAGAATTATTATATTGAACAAAATTTCTCCTTCCATTCATTATCTTAAAGAAACAAAAAAATGAAAAAAAAACAAACAAACAAATAACAAAACAGAAAAACCCACCACCCAAACCCAAAACGAACCACAAAGCTCCATACTGCTGAAAGGAAATGTTATAGTATGATTTTGTTCTCACTGTAAATGGAACCAGGTCATTAACCAAGCTAGTTAAGTAACTCACCAATTTTCTAGCCATCCTGCCAACCAGAAAACCAGCCTGTTGTTTGGGAAATCAGGTAATTGCATTTTACATCTTCAAATAACCCTTAACAATCGGGAACTAATCAATGTCCATAACACCCCAATGCGCTATGAATGTTTACTTCCAGCTTACTGATAAGGAAACTGAGGCAAAGATCTTTGTCCCAGACTGCAAAACCCATCCAGGGAAAAGAAAAAGGTAGAAAAACTTCTGTTTTCCAGCCTTGTATCTGCTACATTCCCTTGGAAATACATGAAGGATGCTTTTATCCATATGATGAAGCTACCAGCAACCACTGAATCATCAACTAAACCATCAGTCAGCCTAATAATTAGCCAAGTAATTAGCAACCACACAAAGCAGATTCATTTAGTTGGGGTGCCATCCAATACTGTAGTAGCAGGAAAGTTGGATGGCAGAATCTGAAGGAGTGGAATAGTAGAGCTTTACCTCACACCAGGCCCTGGGCAGCTTGCTAACAGGGAATCAATGTCAGCTTTAGGCTCTAGCAATACAGCAGAGTTTCTTGGTGGCTGATGCACAGAGGTCCACATTCCCAGGTCTTGCTGGAGGAGAAATGGATCCTCTGGCTAGGGAAAGGGAAGACTGAAAAGCCAGTTTTGATTCCAAACATTCTCTCAAGGGGGCCAGGGGCAGCACACATCCTTGCTGTGTACAGGGAAAAGGCAAAGTTTCAGCTGTACCTTCACAAACGATAGCCAAGTGGAAAACTTCCAATGTAGTGCAGTGTTGAGAGCCTGGTAAAAAAAGGTATCTGTCTTTATCACACAGGGCTCGGTGTATTCCTGTGTAACAGGAAGCCATCTTCCTGTTCAAGTGCTTCCTACTAAATCCATTTTCGCACATGGAAACTACTGGATCTATACTGAGCTGAGAGGGATATAAGAATATGGAGAGCAGGGAGGGAATCTCTCAGCAAAAAATGTGGCAAAGAGGAAAAGTTGAACACTTGCATTTAGAGGGGGTGGGGAATACCAGGATTAGTCATTCAAGCAGTCTGGAGTCAGAACACAGCTGCAGTGAAAAATCAAAAGGTCTATATCAAATAGAATGGTTCTCTTTGCAGATGAAGTCTTCAGTGTGAAGCACCTAAAGATATTTTAAATTTTTTGCAGACACAAGACTGTTATTTTAGTTCTTACTACAATTACTAACCTCTGAACTCACAGGGAAACAAAATTTGTATTTTCAAGACCACTCTGTCCATTAGCCAAGAGACCTCAAATGTCTAGCTAAAACTGTTTGGGTTTAGCATGGAGTGAAAAGAAAATAGGAGTTCAATTTTTATTTGAAGCCATTTTAGATCCTTAACTCACATCCTCCAGGAATGAAAGACTAATTGGCAGCATTAGGAAAGAAGTTGTTAACACTGAAAAAAAGTGGGTGAAAACCAGTATCTTGTCATCATGTAAACACTTCCTCAGCATTTGAGAGGTTTCAGTATAAATTTCTTCCAATAGAGAAAAAAAACCAACTTAAATCACATGGACTCCTGAATGACCAAGGCCACACCAGCAATAAGTCTTCAGGACCAAACAAGGTATATGATGTTGTATATTTTCTGCTTCCTCCTCCTGAAAATCAGTGAATTTTTCCAAGTGCTTAATGCAAAAAGATTTTTACTGTGCTAATCAGCTGAATCAAATAATTATTTTCCTCCTTTAAAAGCAAGGTATTTTATTAAAGCATTTTGATCAGGCTTGAAGATGTAAGTCCTGACTCATAAGAGATGCTATAACTATGCCTTGACTGTTTGCAATGTGTTAGCTGAGCTCTGCAACCCACTTTTAACTCCTGTGAATTGCAGAGTGCAGAGACTAAAGGTAGGGTAAGCGGGTTCATTTTGCTTCCTAGCTGAGGCAGGCTGCAAGTGGAGCTGGGAGCATCTATGTAGGTTTTAGCTAATGGGAGATAACTTCTTATATTGTGATGCACTTGCAATAGTGACTCCAAGTATTTGCTTTAGGCTTACCCTCATTCTAATACCATTAAAATGGTGTGGCTCAGCAGTTCCCAAAGGGATTATCATGAGCCTCCGTTTGAGGAGCTCCTCATTTGACCAGCCTCTGAGAATGGGTGTTAGACTCACCAAGTGCCCAGTGGACTCATCCCCACTCTCCAACTCCTTCAGCCTGTTTTGCAAGAGAGAGTGAAAGAAATATTGACACAGATTCTCTCCCCTTTTCAGCATGCATAACTGCCAAGACTCTCCTGGGAAGCCCAGCAATCTCCCTGCGCCTCCAAGGCCCATAGAGCTGTTTGTCCATAGTGCATGAGGATCATGCTAGTAGGGAGGCCAAGAACCATGAAGTGGGCTCCTGCAGCAGGAAAACCTGTATGAGGATATGTGAAAAATAACCCTGACTTGCTAATCCTAGCTGTGAGCAAACAATTAGCAGGAAGCAGAGGCAAACAGGAAAGCTGATTTAATTATGTGACACTGATACAGCCAGTGAACTGGAGGGAAGGGAAGGGGGGAGGCAAGGGGGGGCACCGGGGATGTGGGGTCAAAACAGTTTGTAAAAATCTGTTTCACAAAAGCTGTTGTTCCCCTCGGGGCAGAGAGAGATTACCGTGGCTCAGTGTCTATCAAACACGGGAAGAGAATAGGGCCAGGGGCAATGAGACAGCTTCCGAGTATGAAGGGCCCTTCTTCTTCTCCGCAGCAACCAGCAGCCTGCCAAAGAATTCCTGTAAGCTCTCGGCGGCTTTGTGTGCCTGCCTGGGCTGTGGGCAGCTCTGCAGCAGGCCTGCCTATTGTCGGCAGGGCTCAAAGGGAGCAGGGGAGAGAAAAGGGGAGCTGGGGGGAGGAAGAGGGTTTAAGGGGGCTTGTTGTTATCAAAGCCGCAGAGGTTATTGTGCTGGAGCAGAACCACACTGCTGCTGAGCCCCTTCCGTGGGGCTGTTAATGGAGGCACTGCAGGGAGACAGAGGGTGGGATTTGCTCTGTGGAAACTCGCTGGGCTCTTCCTCTGCATGCACTCTCCTGGATCACACCTCTGGCTCAGAACAGGTGTGAGTGGACATATGTGAATGGCCCTGTACCCTCCTTATCCATACTCAGCAGCACCCAAAGCCACCTGCCAAGGGAGCTGGGCTCACATGCGCTCCCACTGACACACCTGTGACAGGCACACACAGAGCACAGAGCAAACACCCCTGCTCAGCACAGATGTACCTACCAGCCACTCATGGTTTCAGAGATAAATGAATGCCTGTCTACATCTGGAAAGGCAACAGTTCATCGCTGAAGGCATCTACAGCTGGACACACAGATACATCTGATGGCTCATATACATACCCTCAACATCTGGGTCCTTAACCCAAACACACAGTCACATAAAGGCACACACAACTATATGAAGGCACGATTTTCCTGGCAGGCACAAACAAGAAAGTCTCAGGGCACTGCCTCAGAGATGATGAGCACATGGCAGAATTAGCACAAGGGATGCTAAAGCAGGTTGTTTTAAAATCTCCGTCTGCATCACAGGAAGAGAAGCTGAAAGCCCTTCTGGGGAAAAAGCCTCAGGAAGGAGCATGTGAGCAGGGGTTTGTTGTCAGCAGCTTTGCAAACACTGATGCTGTGTGTAACAGAATCTCCCAAAACACTGTGCAAAACACAGACTCTAAATAATATCACTAACCAGAGGAAGGGCCTGAGCCTGAAACTGGGGTGTGACCCAAGATACCACAGAGCCAGGTGAGCTGGCTGGAAGAGCCGGGTCCTTGCTCAAACTCTAGTCTGACTTGGACCAGGACAACTGAGCCAGGCAGTTCACAAAGCCTGGAACACTAGTACCATAGAATCCATGACAGATCCAAACTCCTGCAGAGGGAACCAATCCATCTTACATGAAATCACAAAAGAAACTTTTGATGGGAACCAGGGTCTCTACCTTCTTATCTCCTTAAACTTTCAGAGAAGTAGCAACTAAAATAATTCCAAGGCACAGAGGGAGATTTCACATATGTATCAGACTCACAGCCAAGACCTTGATGAAAATGAGAAATCACAGAGGTCTAGGCCTTTTCTTAATGTAAGTTTGGCTGCTGTAAAAGCTTATCACTCTGAAAAAAAAATCAACAAAATATTCTTTCTGGATCAGGAAAGTTTCTTCATGCTCATGTCAACCAGGTTGATAGAAGCTTTACTCCACGGTAGCAAAATCAACACCTGATCACAGCTCAGGTCAAAACAGCCCTCACCTGATGAGCATGGATGGTGGAGAGTTGGTGTGTTACACAGCAGCCAGACCATCTCTGACTCCCAAGATGGCCCCAGTCACCAGTCCCAGAGGGATGATTTGTCCCAGGGCTGGTTTACCACATCGGTGCTAATCATACCTGCCCAGGCTCACAGCAACACGCACAGGTGAGAGACCCGTGCACACAAACACACACATGCATCTGGGGGGTGAGAGTAATTCAGTTGCACCCAGAACCTTCTTCTTCCCTTCTCCCACTTCCACCCCTTTGCCCAGCAGATGCTACTGAGCTAGCCCAGAGAGGCATGAGGGAAGATGGGAAGAGGGAGGAAGAGGTACCCCAAGAGGGAGAGCAGCAGCCTCCAACAACCATGGTAGGAAAAGTAGGGGGGCTGAGACTGTGGGGGAGGGGATGGAGGCAAGGCAGGGAGGGCTTCTCATTGTGAGGGAAATTTTATTTTTAACAGATGCTAAGGCAGATGGCACAGAATTAACAGAAAATGGGAGAGGAAAAAAGAGGAAGAACATTACTGGCTCCAGAGAGAGTGGACATTAAAAAAATAAAGAATAAGGGAATGAAAACAAGTTTAAGTACTCTCTCCAGAGGAGGGGGGGAGGGAAAGCGCGAGGCAGAGCAGGGACGAAGCAGCGTGATAATAACCAAAGGCGTGAAATTGCAAAAGTAAAATTTGTGGCACTCGGGAGGGGCTGATAAGGCCCCAGCTTCATTGCAAAACTCACTCAGAAATTACTGATGTGATGTTTTAGCCTTTATCATTAATAATAATCGAGAGTGCGAGCAGGGTGGGGGTGACTGAAACAAAGAGGGAGAGAGATTGCATGAGCATCTGAAACCTGGGGAAGGAGGAAGAGGACACAAGAGGATAGATGGGGGAGAAGAGAGGTGTTGGGGGGGGAGAAAAAAGGGTCCAAATGAGAGGAGAAAAAGGATAAGAAAGGAAAGTTGAAAAGGAAGCAATATTGGCCAAGAAAAAAAAAAAGAAAGAGGAAAGAGCAAGGTTAAATGACGTGAGGAGAACAAAGGGAGAAGGCAGACAAACAGGAGTTGGGAAAGAAAACACCAAAAAGTGAGAGGGAGGAAAAGGCAGTCGGGGGGCGAGAAGAGGGTGAATGAATGGAGAAGTGACAGCAGAGATGAAATAGTGGGAGAAGACAGACTGTAGGACAGGGATTAAGAGAGGGGGAGACAAAGAGATATGGCCCTGCCGCTCTCCTCCCAAATTAATCGAGGATACATCAACCCAAGCCACTAAAACAGAGCTATTATGAATGGGTTAGTCACAGGTGGAGTTAAAGGCCTACAGAGGGATATTAGCCAAAATTGAGTGGCTTTTAATTTCTTTCTAACGAGAGATTGTGGCTGGGGAGCCAGACACTGCCTTGGCTTAGCTAGGCCTGAAGGCAGCTAAACACAGGAGCCGGCAGCTTCCCACAGCCACTCTAAACCACAGGCGAGCTGACCTGTGCCGTGCATGCAGCGAGCTGGAAAAGGCACACATGAGCTGACCTGCCTGCTCTGGGTGAGCCACGGTATGGGACACACACAGAGCAAACCTGGCCTGGGACACACACACAGCCAATCTGGCCTGGGACACACACAGAGCCAACCTGGACTGGGACACACACAGAGCAAACCTGGATTGGGACACACACAGAGCAAACCTGGCCTGGGATACGCACAGCAAACCTGGCTGGGACACACACACAGAGCAAACCTGGCCTGGGACACACAGAGAGCAAACCTGGCCTGGGACACACACAGAGCAAACCTGGCCTGGGACACACACAGAGCAAACCTGGCCTGGGACACACACGGAGAAAACCTGACCTGGGACACAC
>VWYI01028725.1:262409-319545 GCA_013399455.1 Anthoscopus minutus
GGGACACACACAGCAAACCTGGCCTGGGACACACACAGCAAACCTGGCCTGGGATACACACAGCAAACCTGGCCTGGGACACACACACCAAACCTAGCCTGGGATACACACCCACCAAACCTGGCATGGGACACGCACACCAAACCTGGCACGCACCCACCAGTCCGCTCTGCCTCCTCTCGGCTCTGCTGATGGACAGTCAGATTAAGTTCCAGAGCTCCACAGCCCACCAGTGAGCTAAGGTGATTCACCCTGCCCATCAGTGCTTGGCTTTTTACTGGAAGATCCCCCAGCACTGCAGCCTCCTCATTGCCCTCCTGGAGAGACCAGGGAGCTTCGACACAAGACCAGGACATCTGGGTTCTATTTCTGGCTCTGCTGCTGGCAATTCACCACATTTCTCCATTTTCCCATCTGCTATCTGGGAATAATGCAGTATTGTTAAAATTAAGCACTTAAAAATGATGAATCAGACCATCCCCTCATTTGAAAATCATGAGATTGGTTTAAAAAAAAATCATGATGCCTTCTAGAAGGATAGGGCCATGCGCAGAAGGACTCGCACACCTTTGGACAGCTCATTCTATTGCACTCTAGTTTCATAAAAGATTGAGAGGAAGTTTAATCCTTTTTCCCCTGAGCTTAAAGCTCACAATTCATCAGGACATGATGTCGGGGGAAAAAAAATGTTCAGAACTGCTGACACAATGTAACACAATTTTTGCCCCCTATAGCTGTGTTCAGGTTTTCCACGATAACCTCTTACTTCTCAAAATATAAGTTCATTAAACCAAAAAGGAGGGGTCAATTTCTAACAACTCTCTCTCTGTGAAGCAATTTCAGGGGGGTCCACAAAAAAAAAAGCTGTAGAATCATGGTAACATCCAGCTCTAACATTTTATAAACAAAAACATTTGTTTTATGATTGAAAATTACTTTCATTTTTAAGTTCTAGACCATTTAGGCTTAAAAGTGACTTTCAAATGGTAAAAAGTTGCACTGGGAACAAAATATTTCATTTCATCCAATACAAAATTTTGGGATTAGAGTATAGAAAAAGAGAGATAGGTTCAAGATGAGTATTAAATTATTCCTTTGTGAAAGCAGTATATTTTTTTTAGCTCTCATACCATTTTGGAGTAGAAGTAACTGCAGTTTACAAATTCTCATAGAAAAAAAATAATTTCCTGCCTAGATACAATTTTGATCTATATGGAAGTGTTTTAAGGGCCACAGATAGTATATGCCAAGTATTCTTAATATATGTATTTATTTCATTCATTGCCAATATATCCCAGCCTAAATAGTCCACATACGCACCTTCATCTCAGTGCTGCTCAAATACTCACACATCTTCC
Source organism: Anthoscopus minutus (assembly GCA_013399455.1). NCBI lineage: Eukaryota > Metazoa > Chordata > Aves > Passeriformes > Paridae > Anthoscopus > Anthoscopus minutus. Next base: position 263,768 of record VWYI01028725.1, read on the forward strand.
TGATTTTGAATCTAAACTCAGGCTTGCTCATGATGGTTGTGGAATTTACTCAGAAGTGGATGTGCTTTCAGGTGAAAGACACAAATCAGATGAGCTGGAAAACGTGTGTGACCTCTAAGCCAACAAAAACACTTTTGCAGTATATACATGAAGGCATCCCCACAAATCAAGGTGAATTCACATGACGCTGGCTTAGGAGACAGTAGTACATGCTGTGACACAGGGGGTGCTGTTCATGGACCAGGTATCACACATGTGCTAAGTCACAAAACACCAGAGAAAGTGCTCTTAGTGCATGGAACATCACATGAAACCTGATAACAGCCATGTCGAATGAGCAGAGGTCACATCTGGAAATCACCTGCTAATACATCTGAGAGTAATTCATGAACTTAAGAGACAAACAATCTTAGTGGTGAGGTAAATCTGTATCTTCCCTGGATCTTACCAACACTTGGATGAAGCAATGTTAACCCTCTAACAAAAGGGCCTCTGAAAAGAAGGCACAATGTTCACATGAGCATCTCACTCTCTGCTGGGGCAAAGAACCCAGAGGCAGGGTTGCTGTGTTATGTGCTTAGCTCATCTTCAGCACTTTGTCTCCAGCTCCACCAGAAAACAGCAGTCACAGCCAGGTGCCTCTGCTTTGGGCTTCCATTCATTTGAAATTTTTCAGGCTGGTTTTTTTCAAAGGCACAAAAGAAAGATGCTGCGCTTTCTTCTTTTACTCAAATAGTTTGTTCAACTGGGAGAAGTCAGCAGTGCTGGTGTCTGGCTTGTCTGTCACATCCTCCTTCACATCTCCAGCTGGAGAATCTCTTATCTGCCCATCAGGGAAACAGTCTTGTGGCTCAAAGTTCCGTTTTCAGGGATAATTTACTTTCTCACTGAGGCTGAGGGACTTCAGTAAATATCTTTATAGTGGAAAAAAAAAATATGCTAGAGTGAGAATGCCCCAGAGGACAAAGAAAAGCAGACACAAGTGAACAGACCACATGGAAAGTGCACATGAAACAGAGTGAGTGGGACAGGGCTGTAGAAATCAAGCATCAAATAGTGCCAGTGTACATTCTCATTCAGAGACCTCAGATTTCCACATGAAAGTTTTCCAGCTTGCTCACTCACACAGGAGCACTGGCTGAGTTCAGTGTTTCCTGTTGATAATTTTTCTGCCTCGTCTGTCGGCATGGAGCTAAGACCATTCCCTGCTGTCGCGAAAGCCTTTTTCAATAGGCACTGTCCCCCCTGGGCTGCCAGCTGAGGCTGCTCCCTGGAGAGCTACACCCCTCTCAGAGTCTATTAAAGCTCAATTACCCAAGGCTGACTGGCCTTGTTGTCTGGCAAAGGGAGGAGGTAGGATGTTGCTCTCCCTCCCAGGGTCGGGGCTGCTTTACTGTGGCCCAGCTAGATCACATCTATATCAATTTAATAAGATCAAATCAAGTACAAGAAGTGAGGGGAGGAAGGCAGTGAAAGGAAAAGCTGTAAAAAGGCAGCTCAGAAAGCCACCAGTGCCTAGGTAAGACTGGCCAGCCCAGCAATGACAAAGGGCACATTGCTGATTTACACTGCAGGCACAATGGAGCATCATGATTTACATCAGCATGGACCTCCTGGCCTCACACACCCTTCCACCAGCATCTTCCTGTGCCAACCCAGCACAGCCTCCGAGTCATGGGTGCTTTCTCAGGTACCAAAACCACTCTCTCCTATGTCCCACTTCCCTTCTGATGCCACACTGTTCCCAAAGAGGTTTCTCATCTTCAGCAGTCAAGTCCTGGCCTTCCCCACATGCTGGGAAAGGGCTGTCATCGATGACAGCACACAAGTTTCCATCAGCGATAAATACCTCCCACCTACACCCTCCCTTTTTGGATGTGTCTTCTGGGGTCTGAGTCCATAGGCAGAATTATACAAATAGATCAGTCATACAGATAGCAGTCGTGTTTCATTTATTACTCAGAATCCTTATGGGCAAAGAAAATAAGAGAAGCTGAAAAAATGTAAACCCATTTATTTTGTTTCTCATCCCTTAAGGACCCTTATTTTCCAAAGCTGCTTCATTGGCAGAGAAGGTGGGGGTGAGGGAAAGGAGGACGCACTGCTACGCACAAGGTCTAACTTTGGGTTAGCATGTCTCCACCATGGTCCACAGGACTCTGAATGTCACACTGACATCAAGAGGTAAAAGTCTTTGGTGCCTCTGGAAAGAATCCTTTATCCTCATGACATGGGCAAGGAAACTGAGGCAGGGGAGAAGCCTGGCAGTCATTTACAAAACCTCAGATATGTGTCTGAGAAGTGGAGACAGCTGAAGCAGGGTCCCTCGAGCACCAGGCTGCTTGTCTTCCTTGGTACACTGTGACACATGCCACCAACTGAGGAACAGGGGAATAGAAGAGAGGAAATTTATCAAATACAAACTACTTACAAGATCTCAGTCATTCAGTCAGAAGAGTCTATATATTATCCGCTCCACGCTACAAATCACCGCTCACCTCCAAGACAAACCTGAGACTTCTGGTAGAAGGCATATACCAAGCACATTGAGTCACAGGGCAAGAGTAGGCCCTGCTAGAACTTCCCCTATTCCGTGTTTCTGGTAGAAGTTAGAATCTGTGGGAAAGCACTCCAGAGCTCCTCATGAAAACTCATTTCTAATGTGGAGCAGGGAGAGCACAATGTAGCAGTGCATGGAAACACGGATAGTCCAGCCTCTCCATCCCAGTGCTGCACAGAAAAGCAGGGCTGGTGCACTCCTTGTGCATTCACAGGAGCTCTCTTGTGTGCAAAGTTGAGCTGAAAAGAAAATGCCTGAACCCCAAAGCTTTTTCTCTTGCCTTAACAGAGTACCATGAAGCACGGAGCAGCATCAGGACCTGTCCAGTTTCACAGGGCAGGAAGGAAGCCCTGCCGCCAGCTGTGCCAAGCTTCCAGCTTTCTGCCTCTTGGCAGAACTCCAGAACACCCCTCATTTTTCTGCAGGACTTTCCTCACTGGGACCCTACAAAAAACTTATTCATTTTCTGACCTAGAACAATGAAGCCATCAAATGTTTCACTTCAGAGGAGAGATGCAGGACAGAGGAGAGATGTTGGTGGACATTTGATCTGGTAAAGAAAGAATGGACTGGGTGAATGTAATTGTCATGGAATGGAATGGAATGGAATGGAATGGAATGGAATGGAATGGAATGGAATGGAATGGAATGGAATGGAACAGATGGGAGAAGCAACATATGTCCCATAGAAGCTGGGCATCAGCAATGGTGGTGGCGTCTCTCATTCAGACACGCTTCCACTGGGATTGTGCCTCCATGATACATTTTCCAGGAGGGCCTGCTATGTATCCAGTTCTCTTCAAGGCAGCAGCTTGAGGAGGTTCTGGTTGCATGACCACATCTGAGGAAGCAAACCGAGTTGATGTGTGCTCTGCAGTTTGCACAGGCAGTCATGACCAGAGGTACTGGAATTTTCATTCCTTGGCAGCACTGCTGCACTGGGCACCACAACACTCTGTCTCCCAGGCACACGTACACACAGCCATGGGACCCCCTGTGATACTGCTGTCATAGTCCCTTCAGACCTGGGAAAAAGCCGGATTGCAGTCTGCAGATGCCTGCTTTCCTAGCTTTATTCTGGACCTTTTGATACTTGCTGCTTTTCTTCAAACTTCAGCATCTGGAGTCATAGCATTTGAGGGGATATGAATTTGAAGGGGAAGGTGTGTAAGAGTAGAGGTTTAGCTGTTCTTTAGTGGAAGAAAACCTAACAGTTTCAACAGCCTCAAAAGGCAAAAAGAAAAAATACATAAAAAGAACATTACATCAAAGCCAATGGGGTTTTTTATGTAATTTACTGGCTTTGGTTCTAGACATGCTGAACAAAACCTCCCATCAAAAAATCAACCTAAATTTTCCACCTGCACAAAGAGCATGAAAAATCCTATCTGTGCTGAGGCCAGGGACAGTGGAAACATCTTGTCCCCTTCCCATTCAGAACAAGCCCAAAGTGAATCTGCAGACCAAGCTCAGGCTCAGACACTTCAGTAAAGAGGAATTGTACCAGTCTGATGATTCATACAGAGATAAACCTTCATTTAAGAGGATTTTTTGCTTTGTACTGCCTATGGTTTAAAAACTTCAGAGCCTCAGATGTGAAGATGTTATTGCTGGTAGTAGAGATAAGGCCAAAGAGGAACAGGTCCAGCCTGCCCCACACTGATGAAGGAGAGTTCCAAGGAGACAAAATGCACTAACAGAGGTGCCCAGCTTGATCAGCCCCATACTTGGTGTCTGGAAACCCTGCTGAAGAGTGCCTTGACCTGCAACAAACTTGAGCCGTGTCTGGGAAACTTCAACACCAGTAGAAGAACTGGTGCCCCACAGTGTAAGAGGCAGTGAAAGACAGATGAAGTGAGGTGGCTTAGGCTACCCAACAGGCTGGTGGAAAAGAACGACTGTATATCCCCTCATATGCTGCTCATGCTCATTGCTCCAGCTACCTCCCACTAAGGAAGCAGGATCTGATGCCGCCAAGCACCTTATCCCTGGCACTGACACCTGACACAGCCAAAATGGGCATCAAATTTATACTCAGCTAAAACCATGGCACAGTACACAGTCCAGGAAGCTCTGGGTGCCACACTCCCAGATGGAACCTTAAGGCAGCCTTTTTCCTAGAGCACCAAGCAAAATTACCATCCCTGCCTCCATTCCCAGACATCACTGGAGCTTTACACCAGGACCACAGACACATGAGGGAGGGATGGGCACACAGAGAGACATTCTCCCACCAGAAGCTGTGTGCGAAGGATAAAAAAAAAAATACAAAAAAATATGGACGAGAGGCTGTGAGCAGAGATAGAGAAAGAAAAAAAGAAAAAAAGGAGTGGGAAGGGAGAAAGTGAGAAAAAGAGAGAGAGTGAGAAAAATGACAGGAGCTGAATTTTCAGCGCCCTCACTTTAAATCAAGATAAAAGACTGAAATGGAAAATAACAGTCCAGAGAAACCCCTGGACGGCTTTGGGCGTTAATGGAAACACATGGCTGAAGGCTGTAGTGTTGTCAGCTTCCCCGTGCTCTGACATTCCTTTCTGATAATCCGGCCTGCCATAAAATTAGAATAGCAAATACCTCCTGACAAAGATGCATGTTTCCCTCTATTGTGCCATCATAAAAAAAACTCCGCTGGTGACTCGAGGAGCCGCAAACTTCAATTTAAATTTACAGTGCGGCGGAAGGAAAGTGATATGCACTCAAAAATTTTAATAACCTATTAAGTTACGACTTCAATTTCATTTTATGAATATTTTCCTTGGGGAGCAGTGCTATCACAGAGAAAGATAGAAATTTAAAAAAGATAAATAGTGCCATTAATCTCCAACATTTCTCTTCCATTATCCTTGAAAATTAGGAGTTATTTTTGTTCAGATCTTCATGTAATTAGCTCCCTACACTTGATTCACTAGCCAGAAAATGACCATGTTCAGAAAATTAAAAATTTGTCATTAAGTGGAATTTAACATAATATCATTTATCTTTATCTATTCCCCAGCTGACAGCAGGAGCCTTGGAAGTGATACAGGCTTCTGTGTCAGAGAGTAGAGGCAAGTCCTCGACATGAGAGGGAGAGTGCAGGAGTGTGGGGGGAGGCTATAAGGATGTGGGAGAAGGGGAGTGTGTGAGACAAAAAGGAAGCAGGAGCTGGAGTCACAGGAAGAGGGGGAGAAAAGGAGGTGTGGGCCATGGGAGGAGAGGGAAAAAGCAGCAAGCAGACAGAGGAGAAGGATAGACAGCCAGGCAGAGTGAAGGGTGGAGGAAAGAGCAGGAGGGATGAGGAAGAAGAGGGTGGGGAAGGCAAGCTAGAGCTATCTGCAGAGCTCAGTGGCAAAGTTCAGGAAGTGCCGCCATGACCAGCTGGGTGTCACTATGAAAGCGGAGTCAATGGCGGTGAAATCCTGACCTGGCAGGATCCCTGTGTGTGTGCACTGGATGAATACCAAGGCACTGGTTCCTGCTGATGGCTTTCTCTAGTTCTTCCCCTGTCCAGCTCACCAGTACCCCATGAAAGACAGGGAAAGACCCAGAAGAAATCCTCATCAAGGTCAGAGGAAGGCTTTTGCTTACTATTTAAGACCTAAAGCCTATGTTGTCAACAAGATTCAAATGAACATTGGCTATTAGCAGACCCCATCCTCTTCAGGTGCTTCAGAGTGATCCACTGAGTACCCTCCACCACGTCACTATCACTTTGTAGAGGAGGCAATCTGTGGCGTAAGAACAGATTTTTGACTTGCCCAAGGTGGTGAGATTGAAAGCAGAGCTGGAATCAGACCTTCTGCTCCAACTCTTACTTTCCGCTCTCTTCTCTCAACTAATCCTGTGTGCGCAAAAAAAGTGCAACAAGAGCAGCTCTCCAGCATGAGCTGAACTGCAAGAAGCCTCTTCAGCTTCTGAATCTCTCATTGACTGAAAAACCTTAGCCTCCTAACCATCTCATTTAATCTGTCTTTCCTACTCTCAGTGGCGAAATCTGATAAAATATCTCTCTGGAGAAAATGAAAGAGAGTCGGTGGAAGGAAGGAGAAGAACACCATAAAGCAAACACTATGGGCAGGAGCTATTTTAAATAACTGGCTAGCTAAAAAAACCAAGGACATTAGCTACTCAGCAGTTCCATCACAAGAGCTTGTGCTATTTTAAGCAAATCTCTTTGCCTCTCTATTCTGGGCTAAAGTTTGGGGATTTTTCCACTCTTCTCAAAGTTAAGTTTTGGAGAGTTTTATTTAGCTGGTTTTCCTTGTCCTGTATCTTAATTTTAAGCTTTGTGCATAATTTTGCTCTTATTTTGTCTTTAAAGTACAATGAAGTGTATTGGGGAAAAGCCATAAAGATTTGCATTTCACCAAAAACAAGCTTAATGACCTTGTGCTCTACCATGTACTCTTCTGTGCTAAACATAACCCAGAATTTTGCACTGGACAGTGTGTAGTATGCCACAGATCTGTACAAGAGGGCATAAAACACCAGAGGAACCTTCTAGCTCAGACACTTATCAGCATGCTCCATGGTTGTGATTTTTTAATGCAACCTAGGGAGTTATATACAAAAAAAATCTCCTCACAGGTTCCTTCAAGCCACAGTTGGCAGCTACAAAGTACCAGCCCATGTGCATCAACCCACTCCTTTCTACCTATAAAAGGACAAGATAGGTCAGCATGACTGTGCTCATCCTGTAGCAGGACACAGAGGCACTGGAAGTACCTTGGGTGCTACAGCAGATCCAGGCATGGGACCCAACCATCCTGCTTTATTTCTACAGGCAGCCACATGTGGACAGCTCTGAAGTTTCCCACCACCAGCTGGGGTATGCAATGTGGCTTTATAGCTCAAGCAACTTCTGCATTCTGGTGCACTTGTAGCTGGAGTCAACAGCAGGGCTGGATAAGCATAGATCTGTGTACTGGTTTTTGCTAGGTACTGGGTGTGGCTCAGACTTAGCTAGAATAAAGGGAAACAGCAGCTACTGCAACACTTGCCCCATTGGAGCAGAGTGCTGTCTCTAGGGATCTGTTCTGGGACCCCTTTACCCATCTTAAGTGTACTTCAGCCATGTCTCTGGTCTAAGCACTGACTGGAAATACCCAACACTCATCACCTACCACATCAACATCGCTGCAGAGCAAACTCTTTCCTACCAGTGATCTGAAATGTCAAGAATCATCTCATCCCTTCAGCAGGCCATGTCCAGACAGTTAGCTGGGACAGTCAACAGGCTGGAGGGCCCTGGGTGAAAAGTAAGGTTGAGTACATTGGCATAGGAGAGAAAAGTTGATCTTTGATCTTTGTGGAGCACTTCTCCGTGGCAACATAGATCTGGCACACAGAAAGACCCATGAAGCATTACCTTCTGTTCGTGTTGGGATGGGTTTCTGACTGGTATGGAAATCAGGAACGTGATTTCCTCTCACTGCCATGTTGCCCAAACCACTTTGTTGTGCACCCCAGAGCATGTTCTTTCCACCCTGGACCTCAAACAGCCCTTTCCCTCAGGTCTCCTCCCTCCCGCCCTCTCTCCCTCCCACTCAGTCTCATGCTCCTCCTCTCCCATCCCTCCACACACTTGTTCTTTTGCAGTTCCTCTTAATTTTCTGTCTTTGCTCTCTTTCTGCCCCCTCTTCTCCCCTACTAGAGCTGTTTGATTCATGGTGCTCTCAAAGCAGAGGAGAAGGCCCCTTCTTTTATCCACTTATTATATGATTTACCAAAGTGCCTTCAATTTGTTTCCCCACTCCTTGACTTAGTAGCTATCCTTGCTGCTCCCCTTAAAATCAGTTCTCTTCTTCCCCCCACTGTATTCCTCTATCCACTTCAACCCATTTTTATGTCCTTACAGGCTAAGCCAGACTGTTCTCTTCCCCTTTCCACACACAGACTCTGGCCTATCCCCTCCTACTTCTCCCATTTCTTTCTCATGCTCCCCCTCCTCACCAGAGCTTCAGCACTGCAGCCTTAAAGCAGGATAAATGGATATGGATATCGTACAATAAAACCTTCAGAATGGAGAGTTTTGTGCAAGTGAACAGCAGCCAAGCCTGAGAGACTGAAAATTGGATAAAGGGATTAAAACAGTAGCACATTAACAGGAGATTTAGAGTGTAATAAACTCATTTCATAATAATATGTGCGTTGGGGCTGGTAATAAATCATCGCGGGATCCCTGCCTTCCGCAGTGCCGGAACGAGGCAGTGACCCGAAAGCGGGGTAGGATTTCAGCGAGATGTGGATTAATTTCACAGGGTTCTTGGCCAGGAATAGAGCGGCTGCGCCATTCCTGTACAGCTGCTGCTGTTACTGCTGGCTTTTGGAAAAAAAAATCCACAAAAAGCAAACAAATGAAACCAAACAAGAGGACCTGCCAACACTGCCTGGCACACATTTGTGGAGAAGGGTACTCAAGTGGTCTTCATTGGCATCACCCCAGAGGCCAAAACACTTCTCAGCCATCTCCCTGAACGATGTCCTGCACCAGTTCCACAAAGACCTGTGGGGTGAAGATGATAAAACAGAGACAGGAAAGAAGCCAGCTATACAGAAATGCTAGGCTAAGTCACCACATTAATGGCCCAAATAACCTTTTCTAAGGCACTGAACTCAAAAAAAATCTCATGACCACATGCAGTAGATATTTAAGCCTGGTGGGCAGCCCAAGATGCAACCTTAGGACAGGTGGGGATGGGGAAAGGCTGAGACTCCAACTCACCTCTGCTGCACAAAGTTCATGAAAAGTTACAAAAGCGATGAAGCCTCAAACCAAGAAAGGGAGGAGAGCAGCATGTTGGAATGTTCCCAGAGAAAGAATACAGATGGATCCAAGCCATATTGCAATTAGGTGAGGCAAGGACTTTGAAGTAAGAGGTAATAAAGGAATAAAGAAGAGGAAAATGCAGTACAAGCATCCTGAAACAAGGGACTTGAGAAGAGGACAGTTTGATGGTATCTTAAGAGCAGCTGAGGAGCAAAAAACCTCCCCAAAAGAGAGGTATGGAGAAGCTCACAGCAATCAAGGATCAGATGATATGGCATCTGGGCTCTACTTCTTGCCACTGCAGACATGGATATTGCTTGGTATAGAGAGCACTCAGGAAATTCCTGCCTTGCTTTACCATAAGCAATAAGAGTGTGGCCCAGTGTATTTGAGAAAAATATGTATTGGTTGACATCTAATACAAGGTTTAATACAATTGGACATGAAAACTATGATCTGTATTGAATAAAAGATAGGATGGCAAATCTCCAAGGAAATTTTCTAAACATAAGCCAAGACTAGACTGGCATGAAGAAAGGATGGTAAATTTAGGTGAGCAATATGGCACACTGTGAAGACTAAGGAGGAAGTGAATCACCAGCAGTGCAAAATTCAAATCTCAAAAGCAGACTTAAGAGCTCGGAGACCCACAGATTCAGAGAGATTTGTCTTTGCTGATATTGCTAGGGTAAGAACCACAGTTCTTATTTAACCAATGCTGAAGTCACAACTCTGGACTTCAGTGAAAATATTAACCTCTATGCTGTACTATCCAAAGGTAGTGGTAACACAAAGTCATCAGTTCACAAATCAGCCATCTGCCTGCATGAGCAGATGGAGGATGCTCAAACTAAACAAGCCGTATAACTGTTCCTCAAATGGAAGCTTAAGCCTTGCAAGAGGTCTGGGTATGAGGAGGAATGCTACCTTCGTATACCAGTTTTCTTGTATGTCTGCTACCGACAACCCACCTACTGTGCACAAATCCCTCAAGAAACCTTGTGTCTTCATCAAAGGGAGTTTTGTGCATACATACAGAATCATGCACGTACGTACAGAAGATACAGCAAATAACCTATAGCTTTTACAGGACCAGATTGGAAGGTAGGCTAAAGTGGCATGTTTGGGTTTTAAAAACGTTATTTGACACTGAAGGGTGGATTAAGGGAAAATTCAAAACAATGAGAAAGGCAAGACTTCAATAAACCAGGAAACGAGACTCAAAAAGACAGAAGAGCTGAATGTCTCAGAACATCTTGAGATTCATCGCAGAAGAGATGAATGTCTCAGAACTCCTTGAGATTCATTCAGTCCCAGGACAAGGAAGGGTCCCCAGCACTGTTTGGAAAGCCACCCCCACAGGTCTACAAGAAAGGACAAGAAAGGCATGACAAAACATCAGGTCCCGGAAGACTATGTCCTGAACTCCCAAACTACTTCTGAGGAAAATAAACTATCAGGTTTACAAAATGTTCCAAGGTTTGAATAAAAGCAAACCATTTCATGGTCTTTTCAGTGCAGAGCACCACAGGTAGCCAGCACTAGGTCAAAGGCCCAGCTCTCACCTCATGTCTAGGGAGGTCACCAGCATGGCTTCTGGACAAGGGTCCTGCACAAGGCAAATATTCCAACCTCATCTTGGGCCAACTGCTAGCCACTGACACAGTCTGGAACAGTGTAACAGAAATTATCTGTACCTCCACACTGGCTAAAGTGTCCTCTCGGGATGGAGGAGGTACATAGCCTTGTTTATCTTCTGAACCACTCTGTGCGAAGACTTGAGTTTGACTCAGCCTTTGGCCTCTAAGTGCCCAGAGGACAGATTTATTACCATACCAGGTCACATTCTCTCCTGCTAGTTTGAATCAGGCAGCTTAACTTCCACTCAGGAAATTCTCACAATATTTTTGGAGACACTCCTGTGCTCCCACCAAGCATTTTGATGTCACTGAAACTACTTGTGTTTCAAGGAAAAAGATCCACAAAAAGTATTCCTGCCAGTCTGGTCCTCCCAATCCCCTGCTTTTAGGAGGGCTAAGGGGAACTTCATGTTGAATACCCCATTTTTGTCATGACCTGCTACTCTGCACAGCACTGAGCTCAGAGGTTCAGCCAACACCCCAGAGAGTCTGAGGTCTCAAGAATTACAGCTGAGGTGTTTGTTGTCTTTGCTTCTCCCACTCCATGCAGCTCTACCATATGGCAGGAGTTGACTTCAGCACTAGATGAGACAAACAACAGAATACCACTCAATAGTAAAATGTGCACTAAGCAAAGTGTTGGAGTTTTTTTCCTCAAAAGTAAAATAACTGATTTAAAAACACCTTTTGTAAAAACATATTTCAGAGATCACTTCCAGGCTGTAAAGGCTATTTTAGGCTAATAAACACAGCAACAAGTACACCTGTTTTGAAAATGCATTGCTTAAAACAATTTTAGCAAGTCCTTTGAAAATAAAAAGTGACACATTTAAAGAAAAATCTTAAGAAACCAGAAATTTTACTCAAAATTTATTTTATTTCTTTATAAATACTTGAAAACATGGTCAAAACCCCCAAGCAAGTCAGATTGACTGTCATCCTATAGTACTGGGAAAAAGGGAAAGCAGGAAGGAAAATTTCACTCTGCTATTTCTTTTCCTCTGGTAGTAAGTGATCCCAGCTCAGCAACATCACACAGTAAAATGATGGGAGCCCCAAGACTCCACCCAATGAGGACAAACAATGCGCAGAAAGCTACCAGTGGTACATGAGTGTCACAGATACTCACTGAGAGGTGACAGTCCTGGAGAGAAGAGTGCAGAGCCTTTCTGGCGTACCACAGCAACGTGTGGCCCTCGTGGTGTTTGAGCCAGCTGGGAGGGTGTCACAGTGGTAGCAGCAGCAGCAGCAGCAATGCTGCTCACCTAAGCTGGCTTTCCCTCATTACCATAGCTCTTGCCACACCACTGAAGTGTAAATTCACTCAGTAAATCACACCGGCTTCACCGTTGCAAGGCAGTACTCAAGAAGCACTAATAAAGAGGGAAAATTGGATTTGCATCGAAGTCAGCCTTAAACTTCATCTGTCAGTCACTGCCAATCAAGGCCTGTAAGCTCCAGCCAGACTTCCCTGGTAGTAAACTGGCCATGGAGACTTGGGAAGCCAAAGCATAGCAGGGAGTGTACTCAGCACAGGGCCTTCATATTCCTTCACCCCACAGGAACCAACAAGACCAAGTCCTGCGTGATAAAAGCTGGTGGACAGTGAACCACAACAGTAAGTTACTCTGACTGGTGAACTAGAGAGCCAAAGGGCTGTAAAGTGCTTTGATTCCTCTCCTGCTGAATTCAAGGGAAGTATTTCTTCCCACTACCCCTACTAGGTGATATTTAAGAATAAGAAGAAAATTCCATAAACCCTCCAATCAATTTGATAGACCATTTCAACTGGAAAATACAGGTAGCTCTGAAATAGCTCTGAAAATGCTGGAGGACCCAAGTTTGGGGTCCTCCAAACACTACATCACAGCTATCAGTCAAAATTATTTCTTTTGTGTAAAAAAGGACCAATGCTAGCAAAAATGATGAACATGGCTAAAACAAAATATGTCAGGTTTGTTAAATATAAAGACTTGGGTTGTCCTAAATGACATTTTCGTGAGAAAGGAAAAGAATGAGAAATTGTAACAGAAGAAAATTAAGGGGTTTTTCCTCATTTAATAAAAAAACACTTTAAGAAAGGGAAAAGCCAAGAAAAGCATAAGGTATTTTTCTACATGAAAGATTGTGTCTGTTTCACAACATCCCCCTTCTTTACTTATTTATGAAAAAAGAAATTAAAGCAGTCTGATTCATTTCCCCACAACTGGTGCATGGTTACACTGACCTGCAGTAGTTTTAGGTCTTTGTTTCTGCAAAGGGCCACCACGTTCCAAGACAAGCAAGTATATGACTGGTAAGTTAAAGCATGCCATTGATATTTTATTTGTCACAAAATATCATTGCAATGCAGTTGCATGTTATTGTGCTGGCCAGAAATCACCTTCAAGACAGTTTAGTGGTATGACATGGTACACTGTCAACAGTAAATCTGGGCTGGAAGGCAATAGCCCATTCAGATGCTCATCATTGAAGACACCAGAAACAATTAAATGCCTACTGTTAATCATGCTACAGGGCTTACAGGCAAACCACCTTGTTCCGTAACCTTCTATGATTTTATTAGCTCAAGAGGCTCATAATAGGTTAATTTTTTGACAGGAGACCTGCAAAGACCATGAAATGCTGGCAGAAAGGGCACGGCTGTAGGGAAGTGCTGGCACTATTCACAACAGACAGACCCTGGGCAGTTTGAGTGAGTGCTAATCAGGTGAACCCGAAGCTCAAATATTATTTTTACAGTCATAACACTTTCTATTGGAAGGACCAGCCACACTTACCAACATTACCAAGTTCCTGCACAGGCAATTCCTCCATATTTAAATTCCAATTGGTCAGCAGAAGTGTCTTCTTCAATTCCACTGCAAAGGAGTTATCTAACACTTCCTTGGGAGTAAATAAATGCAGACACAAACAAGTTGCCTTGCTTTGGCAGAATAATCAATGGCACAAATATGAGATGAAGAGCAGTAAGTGAGGCAGAAATTCTGCAGAAAAAGCTCAAGCTGAACCAGAGTCATCAGTGCAAAGTAAACCAAATTCACTCATGGACACTTTCAAAGACAAACACAGATGATCAGGTATGTCTGACCTCTCTTATGTTGGTAGGGTTTCTGCTGGAACATTACATTTAAGCCTGGATCACACATCCAAGAAAGATAGTGGCAAATAAGAGACCTTTGTGAAGAGAAGTATGACTGGTCCAAAGCCTAGAAAGCGTGACCTGTAAAGGTGAAAAGAAATGAAAATGTTCAGTCTAGAGTTGTGAAGGTTTAGAAGAAACATCTTTCTTGTAGGTAAAATACTGAACAAAAAGGAATGCAATTAGCCATTTTCCATGTCAACATGGAAAAGAGAACAAGACTTAAACTGCAACAAGATCCAGATTAGACATGAGAACCAAGTGTATAGTGCTGTGATCTGTGCTACAGGCTAGCGCAGTACTGAAACAGATTGCTGAAGGGAAGCTGTGATATCTCAATCACTAAAAGCTTTTAATGACAGAAAATTAGCTAGAAAGTTGTAAAATACGCATCTGAGGTAGAATGGGTCTTGCCCTAGGGTAGAGAGATGAATTGGATCATCTCATGATGCTAATTCCAGGCTTAATTTTTCTGATAATCATATCAAATTAAAGAAACTAATTCACAGTGAAGATGATTGAAATGTCCAATGCCATATATTAGACCAGTAACAAGAGAGTATTAAGACCACCAGTGACCGGAATATGCACATCAGTGACATTTGCTTCAATACTAGCTGCAAAAAAATTTGAGAATCAAATGGGGAGAAGGGTCATTTACTGTGATTTCCCTTCCTCAGTGTCAAAAAATATTACCAAAATTGCCTAACCAAAAGGCTGTAGTATGTATATTTATATTTCCATAAGTAGAAAATATATTCTCTATTAGAACTGAAATATTTTTTCTTCTTTAAGTTTGGGGGTGGGTTAATGTTAAGCATTAAAATTATCATACTTTTCATTAAGTAATACAGGCATTTTGTTAAAAAATAAGAGAAGTACAGTATTTAAACTTGTTCAGAACTATTTTTACTGAGAAAATGCAATGAAAGGCAAATGTTTTTCAGGTCATTCCATATCTACCTTCTCTTCAGAAAGAAAAAAAATTACTAAGCAAGTTACTTCCCCACTCCGGCAATTTTGAGTCCAGATTTCATAATCAATTGAAGCACATATTTGTTGCTGTCTTATAGAAAATAGCAGCTAGAATTTGGGACTCCTCAGATATGTAAAGAGACATTGTGTCACTGGTCTTGATGACTTTTTGTTCAAAGAGCAGCAACACTGGTTATTAGCAAGTTTGTCTGGTTAGCTGGGGGTTTGTCTCTGCTAGTTTCTCAAGGCAAGTCCCTGTGCTACCTTCCCATAAGAACACAACTCCTGAACTGCATGTGAAGAGCCATGTTTTGGGAAGGGGTCTGGACACCCCATTGCCCCAACTCATCCTGCTGAAGTCGTTCCTTATATAACAAAAGCACCTTTACATAGCACAGTGGACTTTGTAGGCTGCTTGGCAGATTCCAGCTTGAACCAGGTACTCCCTGTCACTCCACTTACAGAGTCACACATTACAAAATTAGTTCCTTCTCCACCTGAAATTGCAAAATCTGTTTATTCTTCTCTCGTAGGGCCAAAGTCTTTGCTGGCAGAATTTAGTGGGATCCATTGCTCTTCACTAATGCTGCCAGTTGCTCTGCATGTTCCTATTACATTGACAGATTTTATTTATTGTATGCAGCTGGTACAATATGCACAAATCTATGTGGTTTTTTCCCAGGACTGTGTAACCAGGACAGCAAAATAATTGTTTCAGAGTATGGACAGAGTCCACCCAGATTCTTGCATCAGATCATGAGCAATGGTCTATAGTGAACTGCCAGTGGCATAAAGAGAAATTACGTAAACCGAATCATTAAACTGACAGGCTCCTTTCAAAGGGTGAAATGCACACACGTTCATCCAAACACAACATATATGCTTCACTACAAATGGGACTTATGTAGGTTAAACTTTTCTTCTGTGTAGGACCAATTGTCCCTTCAGGGCCATGCTCTTTCCTCATGTAAGTTGATGTCTTCACGTTGTCTCCAAAAGCCCTGTTGAGCTGAAATCTCACCTCCCCATCCCCCAAGCTAAGGATCTGGAGCTTTCCATCCACTGGCAAAAATTCCATCTTTTTAATACTGCTTTGTTGCCATCCTCACCAAATAAGAGTCTGTTCATCACATGGTCTGCTCTGTATTTTTGTCAAAATAGAAATACAACAATTACTCTCATTTCTCTCCAAGGTCCTGTGCATACAGTTCTTGCTGAGAAGTAGGGAATATAGTTTGTTTGAACTACACTTGAGTATTTGTCATTTTCAATATGTTTCTGTTGCATTAATGGAAAAATATTGGAGCCCCCCAGGGGTAAAAATAATACCTTTAATTTCTCATAGATGATAACATCAAGATAAAGATGATAACATCAACATAAAGAGTCTGTAACCCAGCAGACAAAGTTCCTACTTCAGCTTTCAACGGTGCAGCTGTGAGTTCAGAACTGTATTTTCTGTACCTTTTCTGTTCACTTTGTTCTATTCACGCAGATTTAGCTTAATTAATACCCACTGATTAAGAAGAACCATAAAAATCCTAACAGCTACCACCAATGGGCCAAATTCAGACATGCAGTAGTAGGGTGTGCAAATGCTTTGGGAGGAAGGGCACATTAAAGGATTAAAACTTGTGTTAAAGAAGAAAAATCATGGTATCAATACACTGATTTTCATGAGTGGTCAAGCATACCTGATCACATTCAGCTGACATAATGAAAGCCTCAACTTCAAAGAAAAGCTTTATTCCTCATAGGAACAGTTTTAAAAGCTATGAATGTCCAATACTGAACTTCTATCTGCTGTGAGGACAGGAATGTAAAGAAACACCTCATTAGATTCACTCAAGTCTATTTTTTAATGGTACTGGCTGTCTTCCCCCATAAGTTTCAACAGAAAAACCACACACTTATCCAAAAAATAGTATCTTGTAAATGGGGAGAAAAAGGAAGAAGGATCAGTCTGATAAGTTTTGTCTTTGCAAAATGAAAAAAATACTGTTTCACAGCAACCAGAATGCACAGTTTCACCCCAGGCTAGTCCTTGTGATAGAGTGTTAGATTTTTCTTCCTACTATTGTTTCGAGGTACATTTTAATTTCAAAATAATCAGTGTAATGGGAAAAATGGAAGCTTATTTTGCTTCTAAATGTTGAGGAAAAAACATCTTTGAGTTTCCCTGCCTAACTGTCTTTGGTTAAAAATTTAGTTTTCAGCCAAAACACAGTTTAACAGTGATGACAATCACGGAGTCAGTGGTAAGAGGCAAAAGAAGGAATCATACAGCAGAGCTGTAAAACCAGCAATCAGAATTACTCCTTTTTTTGCTACATGTGTGGAACTGCGTGCGAAACAGTCACAGAGCTGTCTCAAAACCCTTCCTCTAGTGTTCATAATTGCACTTGAATGACACACAGAGATCCATGTGATACCAACACATATTAATTTCCTCATTTGGGAGACAAACCAGCTGTCTTTTCATCACTCAAAATAAAGCAGAGCTAGGGACATTGACAGCGGGGAAGTCTCCCAAACTGGCCAATCCACCCTGCAGGTACCTGTAGTAAAGGGAATGGTAGAAGCAGGTAGTGGTGGGACATCCCACAGACCTGCAGTGCTGGAGCACAGCCTTTCCTGCTGATTGCTCCTTCCTGGCAGATGTCAGTCCACAACACCATGGAGCATGGTACATAACATAGCCTGATCATCGATCACATTTACATGTCTCCTTATGCCTGATCACAAGGGCCAAGGTCTCTGAGCCAGGACCCAGCCTCACATCATGCAGGAGATCTTCCTCACTGGTTTCACTTTTGCTTTATAGTTACAACTACAAGCTACAGCTGTAGCTCAGAAATCCTTTAGCACTTTGTCATGTGAAATGCAGGAAAAGAAAAGGTAGTTTGAGCCAAACCCGAGAGTAATAGATGCTCTGGAAAATCCTACTGGCAAAAATAAGAGGCTCATCTAAAGCACCCAAGGGTTAAAGAATTTCTTTACCCAGCACAGAAGCTCACAGTTCAGAAAGCAGGCTCTGAGAGACAGACCTGCCCCCTCAGACATGCAAGGACCTCTCATCAGGAGAGCAGAAGGCAAGATCCACAGTGCAGATCTGAGAGCAGAAAACAGCAGTGGCCCTGTGCGTCAGCTGTTCTTCCCGCTAGTAAATAGGCTCAGCTCACCCTGACTATCTTCAGAGCCAGTTGCCTGATGCAAACACCGTAATGTTTTGCATCAAGCTCTTGCTTCTGTACTGTTCACAGTGCTGGAAAAGGAGTTTCCCAGTGCCCCTCTAGTTTTTTCTGTCTGTGCATTAAGCACAAAAAAAAACAGAGTAAAAGATTCTGAGAGAATTTTTGGGATGCATACCCCACTTTATGAATTTTCTTTTAAATACTTCCTTTGTCAAATGACATCTTGGATGAGAAGGTCAGTCTTTCCACGTGTCCACACGTCACCTGTTAGTTGTCTGAGATAAAAATTGTCTTCTTTAGACTTCAGAATTAATGTGTCTTTGAGGTGAAAACAGTTTGCAGCTATATTATACATTGGAAATCATCATTTTACTTTTGTGCTATTCTAGATTTACAAGCCTGGGAAAAAAAGACTTTTAACATAAATAAAAGAGGGATCTCCAAGAGTAAAATACATATAAATGGCCTAGGGTTCATAGCCAATTTTAAAACATCATCTTACATGATCAAGAGTGTAGCCCAGGAACCAAGGCAAGGTAAAGCAAAGAGGAAATTTGCTCTATACACTATTACATTATAGATAGTCTTATTTATGGGAAATGCTCTTAGATCCAGTCATGAATTGGAAAATCACATCCAGTCTTGGTTTGACTCTCCATGGATGGGACACAGCTGTGAGTTTGGTATCTTCAATCTTAAACCATATGCAAAATTTTTCAGAAATTATCTGGGCTTCCCTCTTTCAACCTCAAAAATAGAATTCCTCAAAACTGGCATCAGTGTTGACCAAAAGGCAACATCATAAAAGGAAAATATTTCTGAGAAAGCAATCTGCCAGATCTCTAGCTCACACAAGAAAATCTTTGACTTCATCTTCCTCAGATTCAGCCCCACATTTGGAAAGACATTTTTAATAGCACTGCTTTTAAGCTAATCAGATAAACACATGCTGCTGCTTAAGAGCAGTCAAGCACAGCATGAACTTCAGCACTTCAGAGTTTTGTGCTGCATTACTCTGCACCATCACATGCTAGCACTGGGCAAACACAGAGAGAGTGCCTGTCCAAAGGGAAGACCCTTGACACTGACTGCACATGGACGTGGGTCCTCTTGTCTGTTGCTCATAGTGCTTTAGGAAAAATGACCAACTATAAGCACAGTGCCAAGCATGAGCAGAACTTCTTGTGAGCAAATTAGCTGTCTCCCCTTCAGAAGTTCAGACCTCTCAAAATCCTTACTTTCTAGAATTCAAGCAATAAAATTCAGAAGCAAACAAGTGTCTGTGTGTCACCTCTTGGCACTGGAAATGGGAAGACAAACTACAAGTTTTCCTCTCCACCGTATTTCTTTCTGTGACTGTTAGGCCAACAACACAATGACCTAAATCAACATGTCCCTGGTTCCATCATTTCTGTTGTTCTACAACCATGTCTATCACTGGGGTCCTCTATTTCTATTATGTCCACATAATGGCCCTTACTCATTTGGAAGATCTCTATGGCCAGCTGTGTAGATTTGAGAGTGTTTTCCAGTAATGAGAATAATGTCTAGCTTCCAGTGCTTGTCCCAAACCTCATCTTTAAAGCCCCACAGAAGTAGCAGAAGACAACCAGAAAGCAGCTGCGTTTTTCAAAGACTGTACTCTATTGTGTCCTAAAGGCTTCCAGCAAACACACTCTTCTGGATCTCCCAAACATGCTAGAAGATTATCGTCCATGTTTGTAACAACCCAATATTCCAGCTAGGGATTGATTTTGTTCTCCCATCTCCCTTCTCTGTTTTTTTTAAAAAACAGCATCACAGCATAGCAGCCACCACTTCTGCAGCAGCTCTGTGCAAGTCACATCAATTCCATTCCCAGGGGTGCAAACCAATTTCTCTTGTTTTTCCGCCCGTCTCTCTGGCTGAACCTCCAGCAGCCTTCAATCCCATTAATCCAAGCACTGCTGGCGATGACGAAGACTGATTTCACCGGCAAACGATCAATTTGTATCTCCCCCTTTTTTCTTTTTTCCCCTTTTTTATTTTTTTTTGGTGCGATGTACAAAATATCATGAAAAAGGCGTTAGTGGTGATAGTTCCACAACAGTGAAATAATAGAGTAATAAGGCAATCCACTTTTGACCTTGCAGGACAGCTAATTCATCTACCCATCTATCTTAATTATTCCCTGGGTTACAAAAGAGAAACTGTACAATTCATTCATTCCACGGTGACAATTCCATTTTCCACCCCCAGTAAAGCACCATCCTTTCTCTGCAGTGATCCTGCCATAGACTACATCCCTTCTCAGCCTCCTCGCACCAGCCCTCATGCAAACAGTCATGAAAGGCCTGATCCAAAGCCTGTTGAAGTTGATCAAGTCAGGCCCTTGTTGGCCTCAGTGCACTCCAGTCCATGCCCTTCCATACTTGCACCTCATTACTAAGCAAACAAGGAATCAGCCGCTTTCACAAGCCATATTAAAAGTGGAATTTCTGGCAGAGTAGACAGGTGTGCAGAAAGGCTAACTTTGCCCAGGGAGTGATCTTTTCAGATCTTCTCTCGTGTTTCTGGAAAGAAGGTATCTTACATGGAGGTACATACTGACCCAGAAAAGTCTGTCTGCACTGGATGAGAGAAAGATGGGACCTCTGAATTTGGAGGGCACATTGTAATAAGTGTACATAGAATACATAAACCAGACAATGGAAAAGAGTCAAAGAGCATTTTCTGATGGCACTGTTTTAAGTTTTGCTTTGTATCTTTTGCTGAATGTTAATTTGTCTTGGAAGCTAGTATCTGAGTCTCAAATACCTTATAACCTGATTTTCCGGCTGCTTTCCCGCAGAGGCTGAATACAACTTGCCCATCTTTAGTCACGGCACATACAAGCAGACTGCACACAACTCTTCACCAGCAGGGAGTCTGGTATGAATGAATGTCTCCTACTAGGCTCTGAAAAATCCAGGGTTAGTCTTCGCCTCCAACAGGAGAAGGGGTTCTGCTGGCATTTGCCATGCCAAAGTTTGAAAACATCCCATACAGCCTAACAGTTGCTTGGAAGAAAGTGGAAAACTGCCCACAAAAGGAGGTAAGGAGGATCGTGCTTCAAAGGGAGTAGGGGTAACTGAGACAAATCCCACTGACTCTTGGTTGTTCCTCATGTGAGTTAAGTTGAAAAAAAACCAGAGGAAATCCCCATAAGGGCTGGAAAAATAGAGCTGTTTAACAGCTGTTTCCAGTCAGGTTTGTCCTGCTGAGAGTAGTCTCGACTGCTGATATATCCTTGAAGATTTGCTCTTTTTTAGCATCTGACTTCCCTGTTTTTAAGGTCATCTTCGGGCTACAGCACACTTTGCTCCTCTACTTGGCATCTTCATAGTCCCTTTGGCCTTTGGAGCAAGTCAGACTCCTTTCCTCTCCTCACCTGTCCCACTTCTCTCATTTTACTCTCTTCTTACAGCTCAAGCCTGTATCTCTGCTTGTCTTTCCAATACCCAATTCTCCTTATCTACCATGTACATCCCTCTCTTCCTTAACACCACTAAACTCAGCACTTCATTTCCTCTGTCTGAACCAGGTCTTTTTAGCTTCATTTCCTTTTCTGGCATTTTTCTGCCTCTGTCACATTGGCCTCCAGTTTCGGCTACCCTACCATAACAAATCCATTCTCTTTTTCATAACCCTCCTCTCACCTCCTGGATTCTTCCACTTGTCTCACATAGCCCATCCACACTTTTGATTCACATTAGTAAAGTAATTTAAATCTTCCACCAACTTTGCTCTGCTGATACATCCTCTGCTCCCTTCTATATTTTCCCATGCTTACCTTAATTTTCTCCTTTTTATTTTTTTTAATACTTACCATGGTCCCTGACCCATTGTCTCACCAACCTATTCTAGTTCTTCCTCCCCATAAACTTCTACATGAGTAGACAACCTATTTCCCTCTTCATCATGTCTGATCTGAGATCATAATCTCTTAAGAGAAGTAGACACTTCTTCTTATATGACATTTATACTGTGCCTTGTCAATGTGCAGTGCTTTGAATGAATATTTTTAATACATTAGTAATACAAAGATACCACCTTGGGTTCAGGTATCCCTGAGACACAGATTACTCCAAGCATCTAAAGTCCATCAGGGTAGTATTAGGATTACTTTCCCCTTTGTTAGAGTTTTCCCCCAAGTTGGCCCCAATAGTTCTTGTCAGGAACCAGGTCCTGGGCTAGAGTGAAAACTGAGAGGAAAGGCAATATCCTACATCCCAGAGAGCAGAACTGGAGCCTAAAGTCAAGTGTTCACAGGGTTAGCAGAAAAGTCCACCCCAATGACAATACTCAGGACATGGCATAGATGCCTGCAAATCCCTTAGTGCAGAGGTGCCTACTGGCATCAGCTCCTCTGAAGACCCAAAGTCAGTTGATAGGAGCCTGGCACAGAAATGCGGGCAGAATTTAGGCCAGCTGAGTACAGCCTTGGATGCCACTGAGCAGTGAAAATAGCGAAGTAGAAGGCAAAGCCTGGACCAGTGGTGCTGCTTCACTGCCACTTGTATACCATTGTGCCCCATGCCTCAATGTGCATTTCAGCAGAAGATGCATAATATGTCCAGGCTCTTTGGAAGCAGCAAGTGGATGCAAAGATGAGGTCTACAGTGAGTAATGTTATAGCAGGACACAGATCATGTGTGAGTGAAAGTACCAGCAGCAAAGCAGGGCGATCTGATGCACAGACATGGCTCACACAGGTTGCTGCAAGCTGGTACACTGGAAACAGCCTGTACCAGAACTACCCCAAGTCCCAGCAGAGAAGCTGTACAGTATCACAGTGCAGAGTGACACATGGCTGCTTTTCCAGTTAAGACATTGACTACCAGCTGATGAAGAAGGATTTCAGTCACTGACTGACGCAGGTAAGACACTCTTAGGTGGCCATCTTCTCTCGGTTAGCAAATTTCAGGATGATAACAGTGATGGCCCATGAGCCCTGGCACAATGTGATTTTTTTTCAACAACTCAGAATTCATATTGGACAAGTATCACGCTCCCCTCAAGAATTAACCTCCTGCTACGCTGGTACTTGTGGTATGCAGGAACATTTCCCACCTCAGGCATAGTTGCTAGTCTCCTTCTTGGCATTGGATATGGAATATAGCTAGACAGCTGAATGCTTTGATCTTCTTGATGGCTGGTGCACATACAAAGCTTTTGGAGTCATGTACTTCCTTGTGCCCCAGGAGAGCAAAGTTTCTTGCTCAGCTGAAAATTAACTTCTGGAGTTTGCACTTGCTCACTTCCTCTTAAATGGCCTGCAAAGCAGCTCTGAAAGCCAAGTACTACATTCCCTGGATCCCACGACTGCCTTTTCCCAGGCACTCCTCAAAACAAAAGAAAGGGAGAAAGGTGAAATAGAAGATTAGGAAGAACAGTGGTGCTGGCCAAAGAACTTTCAGAGGGGAGAAAAGAAAATGGAATGAGAAGAGAGTGAAGGAGAGAAAAAGGAATGGAGGGAGAGAGGGAGCAGCAATAATAAGGTCATTTGTTACAGGAGCTACTCCTAGTCTGTGTGTATGTAACACAATTTGAGCTAATTGTATTGCCCTCACTTTGGGGACATTGCTGTCTGTCTCTGAAGCTTTTTCTAATTTCCCCCCTTAATGTACGATTTCAGAATCTTTCATTCTAATGATTTTAATGCAATCAGCAAAACTATGCATGTAATTGTCTTTGGCACAGCACTCGCTGGAGTGGCACTCAGGGACAGCTCCCTGAACCCAGGACTCCGACAGGAGAATGCAAAACAGGCCTGTTTTCAATCACCGCGGCAGAAGGCAGCCGGCAACGTCTGCGAAAGGCTGCCGAAAAAAAACATTTGTCGGAAGACAATGACAAAAAAGGGGGTCTCAGCTCGGTGCTATTCAGAGACAATTTGTAAGCACGGCTGTTGAAGTCGATCCAAAGGCTCCGGAACAGCTGGAGCTTTGCAGTGATTGATAAGTGCGCCCAGGAGAACTTCATTTCTGCCTGAATGAAGACAAAAGCCCCGCGATGCTGGGCGGATGGGTAATGTCACTATCATTAAGTAGTGAGAGTGGATATGCCAGACCTTCAGATGGGGACACAGTCAGGGCTATGAGGAGAGGTCAGGGCACCCTCCCTTCCTTCCCATCATCGCCAGCTCTCTCCCCTCCCTGACTCCTCCGCTCCTCTCACACACACTTTCCGGACAAACATCCCCCCTGCTAATTGTAATGCCCAGCTTATAAGTACAGACCATAGGTCTCTCCTTCTCTTCATAACTGCTCTGTGCACACTCATTCCAGACCTTTAAGGGCTGGTTCAGACTGTAGGTGCTCCAGGCCACACACATGCACCTTTTCCACGTATAATGTCACTGTTGCTCATCAATTTGCACTCAGAAGACACCATCCTTGAGAGCCATCTTCAGTATCCATACTTGGATGACTCCCACCAAAGGCTGCTTGTCTCCTTCATCCATGTATTCCTCACCATTGCCTTCTGAAATCCAAAGCCTGCATTTCTAAAATCAAGTCCGGCTGACATTTTTGGGCAAACATGTGAAAACCCAGCATCAGCACATGAGAAGAAAGCACCTGAAATGCAAAGCTGATCACAATGGAATTGTGCGTCTATGTGCTTTTCACTGAATCCCAACTGCTTTAGGTTTATCTGGTTTGGGATGTTTGCTGACACAGTCTCTTTTTCCCTGCAGAGTTACTGCATCTCACTTTCAGCCATCATGAAGAGCATAAAAGCTCAGCTTTCACTTTGTGCTCTTCTCACAGCGAAGAAAAAGCTGGAAGATACAATGCAAGTTGTTCTGAAACAAATATCAATATTAAAGGACCCTTTGCATATCAAATTACCTTTGGTGCTGCCCCCAACTACCCAAATTCAAGAGCTGGCTCCTCAGTTTCTACATATTCTGTAGCCAGGATGTTGGACCCCTCTGAAACTCTGCAGTACAGTTGGGAATCAGCAGTGCACCGCAGAAGCCATCAGAAAATGGTACAAAGCAAGGGTGATATCACTACAGGAAGGGGAACAAACTGCCTGAAATTTTTCTAAGCCTGGATCACAAATCCCCCAAGGATTTAACAACCTCCTCAAACACTTGCTTCTTTCCCTTTCAAACAGTGAATGCAGCTCCTTTCTCCTGCTGCCAACGGCCAGCCTAAGCAATGCCAGAGACAGCCAAAGACCTCTTCCAAAAATCCTAGAGTCTTTCCTTTAGTGAGAAATATCAGTTCATCACCTTCTGGGGTGGTTTAAGGGATGTGAAGGCAAAAGAAACAGAACTGGAGAAAAAAGGTTCAGATGGGCAGACAGCCCATCAATATTACACTTCTTGCTGATACTTTAGGCCACCCCTCTCACACATAATGCAGTTAACTGCTGTTTAAATGACACAAGCTAAGAATACTCAGAGCTACAGTTCCTCAGTGGGGATCCCTGTTCAGGATACTCTCAGCCACAGCCGAGTGACTAATCACCAAGGTAGGTGAACCTGAAGAAAGATGAGAAGCTTAGAGTCAGGAGGTCTGGGACTGCTTCCAAACTCTATTACTGACCTGGACCAAATCACACCCACTCTGTTGTATCTTTTTTCACTATTTTCTGCTCAAGAGCTCTGCAGTACAGGATCCAGGCTGCTGTTCAGCTGTACAATAACTACAGCAACAACATCCCACCCTGAGCTGAAGCTATAATCTGCCTCAGCAACAACATTTCCAAAAATCCCTATCTACCAGCACCCAGCATATTCCTGCCTTGTTGCCACCTTGACAGAAGCCATAAACAAAAGTGACTCAGGGAAAGCAAAACCACCAGCTATCAGATTATCACTTTATCCCTTCAATATTCACATTTGAACCTTTCATGAGCACCAACACCATCAGTCCCTTGATTCCCATACCCTTCACAGAAATTGTGCTGCCCTAAGGGAGGGAGCTGCGAGACCTAGGGATACCCTTTGCAGAGATGGCCTCTAGTTGCTCAATTTTATCAATTAACTATTTAGAGCCCAGGAGGCATAAACTTGCTGTTCTCCTACTCATTCAACGACACCTGTGTCAGCAATCCCATGCCACCTCAGACTGTTAGTTCTTTGGGCAAGGGAAAGCTTTGTACAAAGCCTACCATGTGCCCAGGACTCTATACCACCACAGGAAGCAGCAGCAGCAGCCCATGCAGCTCCAGCACACACACAGAGATTCCCAACATATCTCTGTGCCTTCTGTGTGTGGGGAAAGCAAGGTCAGCTGACATTACTCTCAATCTCCCTCCACTTTCCAAATTTAGAAACCTCTTGGTGAAGCAACATGGTTTTTTATTTTTTAACTGACTTACACCCAGCCAACATCTTGCACTCTCTGCAAGGTGATGGAATAGCACAGGCCAATGATCAGCAGGAAAGCCAGTTTCCACTGGCCTGCAGAGAAACACCAGCCCCACTGTTATTTGTACATGTCCTCTGGAATCTCCATATTCAGCACTGTTCTTGCCAAAGCCACCACGAAAATGTGCACATCATTCCCTAACCTCTCTGTCCCCAGAGCTGGCACTGTCTGCTTGCTCTGCCAGCCTGCTTGGACAGCTAAATAGTTATGCAGAGCACTGCAGGGCTGGGGGGATCCCAGCCTTCGGCACATGCTTTGGAGGGTCCCAGGCCATCCTTCCTGAGCTAGTAGCCCAATTTGGCTGCAGCAGGAGAACATCTTTTGTAGCCTTTCTGGAGCAGGGGAGTCACTGCAGACCTTTTCAGGAAAGGGAAATAGAGGCATTCAAACAGCTTAGTGGTCCTTTTCAGCCTGGAAAAGAACAGAATCCCAAAGGCCCATTGGCTTACAGCTGCTGTCTTCCACTGAGCAATGCTATTTCAGTTCCTCCTTCCCTGCTATTTTATTTCCTCATTTCTGCAGGCAGTTGTGACAATACAGAACCTACTTCTGCAGGCAGAGGTCTCTTTTCAGAGCCTGCACATCCAACACCAATGCTACCAGTAACATGTCAGAGCAAAACTTTAGCAGTTCAGAGAAGAAAGATACCCAGATTTAATGAACTAATCTAGACCAGCAAAGACTTTATTACAACTAAGTAAAGACTTTCAAAACCTCCACTCAAGCTCAGTCAGTCTTAAGCTTCCAGAAAAGTGACTTTCCATTGCAGTAATATATTCCCCACAAGACACTCCATTTGTCATAGGTACCAGGTTCCAGCTTCTAGCAGAAAAAATTGCCCAAGCATCTCACTGCTTTAAGGCTTCCTGTTCCTGATTTTTGTTCCCAGAAAAGGATTTGGCAAAGTTTTCAGTTTATATTTTTCAGTTTATATTCAGATATTTTCCCAGTTTCTTGCGCCAGTTTGGCGTGTCTTTCAGCCTGATGCTTCCATTGACTGTCATTCACCTTTCAATTGCCACCTGTAGGTCCAACATAATCTTCACATGCAGGTAGAGTGATGCACAACAGTGAGCATTAAAATCCTTGGATATGTTCATACAGTCAGGTGCAAGACTCCAAGGTCACTCCTTGGTAGTGCACAGCCTGCATCATATCTTTTTGAGAATAGGGTACCCAAGAGCACCGGGCACAGGAGCTCATGGCCAAGCAGACCAAGACAAGTTGTATGCAGCCCACACACAAGGCATTTAGGGGGGCAGTCAGGAGGTGGTCTGTCCTTTTAGATCTGTACAGATACAGCCCCTATTCCTGCCATGAGAACACATGGCAGAATGAAAAGCAGACGCATGATCTGAGAGCTCTGCTCTGACCTATACCCTAACAGCAATCACACCCGATGCTGACAAGTTTTGATCCATTCATGGTCTTCCCTGCCCTAAGCAATGACAGTAGGGCCAAGCAGGATCCAAAATCTCCTCCAACCTGCCTTTGTCCCCACTCTGATCTGTGAAGTAATAAATAGTGATAAATCTTGACAGAGAGCATCCAAGTGTCTGGCATGCTGTGGAGGGTGAGGGCAAGGCAGCTTCTGCTACAAGAGATGATCTCTGGCCTGCCTTTCTTGATGACCCCAGAGAATTCACACCGCCCTGCTCCCTCCTCTTGAAAGGTGATAACAAAGGTGTGAGTTTCTAAGCCTGACTGGCTCATGGAGTTAAAACCCAGTGAACCTGACCAGATCAGTGATAAAGCCAGAGCTCTGCTGAATTGGTCATTCTCTTGCTCTCTCCTTCTCTTGCCTGACCCCTCTTTTGCATGGTTCATAGAATCGGCAAAACTCCCTGACACAGAAACTGGAAGACACTCGATCTGTCGGTAACAATTTCCAGCAGCTCTGACAGGAACAGGCAGAGCACAGGATGAATAAAAAAAGGGAAAGGATGAAAAAAAAAATAATTCTGTCTGCCTCATATTCGCCCTTTTGTTTTTCCTTTGGCTACCTCTCTTTCCTTTTGCTGTGTAAGGGTCCCCTTTCGTCTGCAGCTGGACAGATGAAGACAGTCCATGGGCCACAGGAGGCATCTCAACTTGAGCCATGAAAGAGACTAAGTCATTCCAGAGGAAATACTACATAAAGAAGGGTAGATTAAACCTCTCTTTCTTTAAAGTTCCTATAGCACCTGCAGCATGCTGGTTCCCTGTCCTGGTTGCCCACTGGCAGGGAGGCTTGGAACAGGTAAGGAGTGTCAGTAGAGAAAATGAGACTGGAGATTATCTATAACCACATAATATTTACATTTTTTAGGTCACCTCCCCTTTTGCTGGGGCCGAGACGTTGCTTTCATTAATTTTATTTTGCAGAGTTAAGTGTGTCCTGGAACCATCAGTGTGTTTTTACCCACTAGATGCATGGCTCTGTCTTTGATCCTTTCTTCTCTCACTTTAGCTTCAAGCCTGATGCACAGTAGGCTTCACAAAGTATTGGGGGTCTGTGAGAAGTCAAGACATATAGACTGAGATTCCTGCAGCCCTTCTGAACTGTGTATGTGATACACAGCTGACACAGTCACTAAGGAGACTGGACTCTGAAACCCAAGTAGCTCCTGCCTATCCTAGAGTTCTGATGTCCTTCACTAAGCAAAAGTCATCCTGGCTAAGTGCCTAGGGAGAGGCAGGTGCACAGTATGACACCTGCCTTTTCAGACAACACCAAACTTCCTAGCCAAACATTAGAACAATTAGATTTATAGATAATGGAATGTGTGTTGTATCTTCAGAGCTGCATTTTCCCCATCTCCCTCTCCCACTGAGAGATAGGTTTTTCAGAACAGGTGTTCTTTTGAAGGAGGTATGTGAGATGACACAAAGGAGAAGCCATTGCTCTGATGGGCCAAAGGCCAAGAAACAACAGAATTTATTACACAAGACTAACTTCCACCATGATGGAGCCAGACTATCACATCATCACACAACCTGCACCTTCAGAAAATGCGCACCCTTGCTTGGAAGAGCCTGGCTTGAAAATAAGACATGATACAAATCACCTGTATAGAGGGAGGAAGGGAGAGCACTGGTGGAGAAACAGAATGGGTGACAAGAGCAAAAACTCACAGAACATTCTTGATTACTGAAAGTCACAGCAAGTCAAGATTTTACATTTAACTCAGGCACCACTTGTGACATACCATCAGGACACAATACAGGGTGATATCACTAGTGGGGTGTTATCCACCATGAAGCCCTTTCCTTTAAAAGAAAAAGCTCATCTGGTTCAGAACCTACATAGTATTTCATAGCCTAGATGACACTGGGTCCATGAGTTCAAGACACACAGATTGATTTATTCTTACCTCCTGACACAGGCAGAAATTCACAATAAAAGCTTTACTCCTTCCTCTCTGGTAGAAACATCATCAGTGTCTATTTAAAGCAGGAAATGGTCCCAGAGTTGAAGAGAAGATTAAAATCTAACTTTGGAAGTGATCAGCTTGGATTCTCCACAAAGGCAGGAGTTTGACTCTCCATCTAGCTCTTTTCTGTGCCAGGATCAAGCTTTTACGGTGCTCAGCCTCACTTGCTCTGAGCATCGTGCCACATCAACAAAATGAAACCCAACATGTGAAGTTGCAATTGCCCTTCCTGTCCAAAACAGCTGATCAGAGCTGTACCAAAGGCTGCTGCTTGTTTCTTTCTCAAGAGATAATTACAGC
This sequence comes from Anthoscopus minutus, assembly GCA_013399455.1. Lineage (NCBI taxonomy): Eukaryota > Metazoa > Chordata > Aves > Passeriformes > Paridae > Anthoscopus > Anthoscopus minutus. Next base: position 294,145 of record VWYI01028725.1, read on the forward strand.
ATCTAGAAAACACCGCTTTTCATGTTGCTTTTAATTCATATCAGCAGAACAGACTCCTACTGCTACACTCACTCAGGGGCTGCAGGTAGAAGTCTGGGAAGGATGGACTTGTTCCAGCCTCAGCTGCAGAGGGCTGGGAGACTTTCAGCTCTCACTGTTGTCACCCTTTGCTTTGCCTTGACCCACTGGCCACTCTGCTTTCTGTGTCTGCTCCACAAACCATTCAGGCATCTCTAGTCAGAGGTTGAACCCATTGCTGTGAAGGGAAGGGGGACCTTGTGCTTGAGACACTGGTGCTGCCTGGAAGAACAGGAGTTCAAGTCTGCTGCTAGCTCCCTGGCCTTGTCCTGGGGAAGTTGCAAAAATTCCACAGCCTTTTGGTGTTTACTTCCCCTCAGCTAGCCAGAGAAGCTACCATAACCTGGCTGGTGAGGCAGGTGGTGTGTGGTGCTGCTGGCTGGCTGAGTGCTCCAGCAGCTGCCAACAGGGGCAATGGTGAAATCTGGGGCAGGAGGGACACGGGGTGGATGTCATACACCACAGGCTAGAAACACATGCTCTTTGCTGGTGTCCCAGAAGTGGGATACACAGATTCAACAGCTCAATAAAAGAAAGAGAAAGGGATTGGCAAATCAGACATCTCATAGGAGCAAGCAGGAAGAGGCTGTAACAGGCCCCCACTTGAGAAAACCAGAACCCTTCTTGCAAACCTGGCATCCATGTCCTTTTAGACTAAACAGCCTTAAAGCAGCTGTTGCCTCCTGCCATGCTTTATACAGCACCCACCACCACAAACCCCAGCTGAGATGGAGCCACCAGGCCATGAAGAGCAGCAATGAAAATAGAACAGACAAACTCAATTCGTGGAACATTCCTCAAGCAGAAAGCACACACAATCAGCCACAAATGCTTCTAGTGAATCTGAAAGCAAGTCCTCTTTGAGGTCAGAATTGGCCCAAATCGCCTATAATTGCACAAACTGATGAAAAGCCTGAGTGACTCAAAACCTAAGGAGTCTCAACCATGGAATTCACAGCAGGGAAAGTGAGGAAGCAAATCAAACCCTTCTGGTACAGCTGCAACCTCTTGCAAGGCAGCACCCAGTTGGTTCTTTAAGATTCTATCCACCACAACCACACCAAATTCAGACTGTGCCAGCATGGCAGTTTGAAGTGAAACAGTGAAGTAGCTGGATACCAAGGATAAATAAGATTTCTGCTAATCCTGCTTTCACAGCAGGATACTAGAAAATTTAGCTGACCTTTGTTAAATAAGCTCAATGGGTCCCTTGAGAGATGGTGAATTTCTGTGAGTGAGCAAAGAATGTCTGCCCTGGGCTATAGCCTGCAGAGAGAGTGTTTTCTTACACAAGAGGCTACAATCCAACCCCCTTCACTGGACAACGCATTTCTTTTATGCTACAGGGAATAGGCCACCCTCAAGCTACTGCAAGGCAAGCCAGTTGTACCACATGTGTAGAACATCTCTCAGCAGCACAGGGGACACTCTGCACCACTCAGCTTTTCAGCTGCGGCACAGGAAGCTCTCACCAGGAAAGCTGAGCTGCCAACAGAGCACTTCTTGTCCCAGGGTGTCACTGCCATGGCTGCCTGTTTCCCTGCTCGCAGGTTTGGCCTCTGGACTGCCAGCATGTGCACCTGTGTAGGGCCTTCAGGGGACAATGGAGGACAGGCAGCAACCTGGAGACAAGTCCATCATGGAATTCAGTGCCACAGGGTCCCTTTACTAACATACTGTGAATCCAATGGCAAAACACGGACCAAAATAGTACCACAGCCAGGTGCAGCCAGACTAAAATTTCTTTGCTACACACACATTTCCTTTGGGAAATAAAAAATATTTAACACCTGCCCACCTGTTCCAGCTTGACTAGCTGAAATTTAGACCACCTCATCTAACTGGCTGAGGAAGCAGATGAGACAGAGCAAGGTAACACAAAGCTTTTCCACTGTGCTCTGCTGAAGTGGATTTGATGAGACACAGAGGTCACCAAGGGTGACATCAGTTGAGACATTAACATGCTACAGCAGGGATTGCAGACTATTTCCTTTCCAGGCATAAGACAGAAAACAGAACTACAAAGCTGCATCTAAGATCTTCCGTTCAGCATCCAACAAGCTGGATAAGAAAACCCATCTAGGCCAACCTCTTTAGAGTGAACTGAGCTAGGACAAATCCACCTGGAAAAAACATGTCCAGAACAAAGTTTCTGGGTATGCACAATTTCTCCAGGTACCACTACTTTTTCCTTTCGCAACCTCAAGTATTAAGAAGGAGTAGGGATGGGAGAATTGCAAGCAAATTTTTTTTCTGTTTCCCATTCTTTAAGCAACCTCTGGATATCTGGATAGACAAACACCTGGACTACCCACTCATGGCAAATTAAAAACAAAAAGTATGTTACCTCTCTTTATTTCTCTCTCTCTCATCTCCTCCCAACTCTGACCTCCCTAAAGTTCTCAACTGAAAGAGATCACAGATTCCAGTGTCCATAAAAACAGGAACATTTTTATTTTAGTTTTGAGACCTGTTTCAGTGACCCTGCCGAGGCGGGGGTGGGTGAGGAAACGGGATCATTCATCGTGGCTGAGCAGTACAATTCCATTTGCCAGGCTCTGAAATGAGAGACACTGCTGATGAAGTCAAAAAAGGAAAATGCTCCTCTGTGTCATTTTTCTCCTTTTCCCCACCTCAAGTCTTTTCTATGTCTTCCCCCCCTCTCTATCCTCTCAGTCTCCCAGCAGGCTCTCTGGAGCTAAAGGGGAAGAGAAGTAGAAAGATTGGTATCTCAAGGGAAACCCACACCTCTCAATATTCAGAATATTGAATATGAAATGTCAGAGGAGTTATCAATCTTACTTTGAAGGCACAAGGAGCTTAATTTGTTAGTGCAGGATGCAAAAGGGGCCTTCCAGAGCCTTTCACTGTCTCTCCAAAGGCCATTTCACCACTGGAGGTTTGTGATTGCTAACTCTACGCTGTGTCCAGGTTGGAAAGGGAGACATATTCAGTCCTGCCAATCTGTCCTAGGCAGCAAGGAAAAATGCAGACAAGTAGAATATACAATGGCAGCAGTGTTGTGCAGAGGAGCAGCATGAGATGAGGGCCAGTTCTTAGCTGGTGGGAAGTCATATGCTACTTCCATTAGCCTCTAAGATATGATGATGCAGCTCAAAACATGTAAGCAAATTAAGCAAACCCTCTGCTAACACCAATGACCACAGCAGCTATGAAACCAGTTGAGCCTAATCCTTCCCCTCAGCCTTAGGCTCATCCCTTGCCATGATCAAGATATCAGCACTCTTCCTTACCTCTTCCTTAACGTTAGTGCATGCACACAGAAGCCTCAGTGAGGACCAGAGAGCATCCTGAGATATGACAAATAGCTCCAATTCAATAATCACATACTACAAAGCAGTATGGAGAACTGGATCGTGGCTGACAGCAAAGCAAAGGGAGAGTGGGGATTAGGCTCCAGCGAGATCAGTGGAAAATAATACTGGTAGGGCATCTCCAAAAACAGAGAGATATATTTATACACACACAGGGTCAGCACAAAGTCTCCAAGTGAAAGACAAGCTAGCTCTATGACAAGCAAAGTCAGGGGGTAGGATTGCTCACTGGTGAAGATAACATGGGGCCATGGGCTGCAGGTTACGTGTTCTGTTCTGTCTGGCTCCCCACCTCCTTGTCAGCCCCACAGCTCAGGAAGCTGACATTCCTAACCATCACCTATTTTCTACATTGTGTGATCCACAGCCTCCAAGTTTTCACATCATCCCTCTTCAGGGCAACCAGTAGGGAGAGGTTTCAGTCTTCCCCCAATTCATCTGTCTGAACACTCCCTGACTTTATTCCTAAACATCACTGGTTGGATACGAACCTGATAGTATGACCCAGTTGTCTCTTCTCTTGCTGCCAAATTGCAGACAAATCAGATATGTGCCAGTTCCAGGGACCTACAAGAGATCATATGTGTTGTTCTCTGACCAACATTTTCAAGCCTTGAAAATAAAGGTTTGATTCTTAGTTGATTCTCACTACTAAGAATGTTCTGCTGCTCAAAAGTTAGTGTAAGTTGCATACCTGTTCAGGGGGCATGATAGGAATCCTGGGCACCCCACAGTATTCAGTGCATCCTGTTTAAGAACCAGCTTGGAGAGACAAGTACAACTCCCTTGATTCCCAGAGAGCTACACTGATTTAAGCTGACAAAATGTTCGGACCCTAAGTTCTATACAGGAAAGTCTGAAAATGCTGGACTGCTGCTGTTTCCTGCAGAGCCAGCATGTGGAAATGAGGTGCTGTTGTTTATGACAGACCACTGTGCAGAAAAAAATCTCCTGGTCTCAAATGTGACCTTTCCATCAGAGGTCACCGAAAAGTCATCAGTGATTTCATCAGATATCAACCAACTCAATTGCCCTTACGTGCACACACAGCAGTAGCAACGTACAGGTCACACTCATTTCCTTGTGTGAGTCAGTCACTCTGAGCCCAAGGCCACCAGTTAGAAGAAAGAAAGATCGTCTGAGATCCTGAATTAGATTTCTGCTCTTGGCTCAGATCTCATTCTCAGAAATATGCCTACTGAGTGATTACAGGAATAATACACCCAGTTTAGTGTCAAAGGAGGGTGTCCTAGGGACAAGGGGGATGCACAATGGTATCTACCAATACCCCAACTCATCTGTGGATGTGCTCTGGCATATTTACCCTGTGGGTTTGTATGGCTGTTGGCCGATGTTAGCTTAGGAAAGACAATAAAGAGATGAAAGAATAATACAGACATGAGGGTGACTGTTTTCCAAGGAGGAAACACTTGCTCTGGCTGTCAATGATTTACAGGGTCATGTTGTTCATTGTTGACATATTTTATTGTCATTATTTATCACACTCACTGCAGGGCTAAGGAGCCCTGCACAGGAACTTGGGCCATGTAGTGCAAGGTGATGTACAAATACAGAAAGCTGTTGTGGGGGGGGAGGGTTGGTAAAGGCACCGGAGTCCTGCCAGCTGCTGCCACTGCAGAAGATACTGCAGATTCACAGCAGGACATAAAAGAGGCAGGAGGGGGAAGATGGCAGGTGTCCAGAGTGCCAGAGTATTTCTCAGCTCAGCACAGAACAAAAAGATTCTCTTCACTCCATCAAGTTTATAGAGTTAAGTTCACAAATGCTAAATGCTTGCATCATTTTTAATGCTTTCTTATTGGCCACAAGGCTGTCAAAATGCAGAGTAACTGCCTGCGCAGTCAGAATCCTGAACAGGAGATTACCCAATAATAATAATAATAATTATTGGTATTATTACTACAGATTTATATCCCTATCATGATCTCTCTATCAAGAGAGACGTTGTACTCTCCTTGTGAAATAACATTTGATTTTCTCTTCACAGAAGAATTAGAGGCTTTACGGGCAAAAATATACTGGCAAGTTACTCCAAAAGCACTCCACGAAGGCAGAGGTCTCCGTCAAATATGTACATTTGCACCTGCTTAACCTATGATCACTTTTGTGGTGGTGTAAATGGTGGTGTAAATCAGGAGCAATGCTCCAGACACTCCACTAATACACATCAGTGCAGTTCACTGATTTCATATAAAACCCTGCAGACGTTAGACAGGGAGAGAGTGCAATCATACCCTGTCCGAGATCGCCCCGTGTCCATATGCTGTTATTCATTACAAAGAATGATCTCGGTGCCTAGGGGTTCCTAGGAAGACCAAAGTCCCCTCCACTACATTCTGCCCTGATCAGTAATGACATACAGCACCAGCTTCAACAATTTGCAATGAAAGGAGACAGAAACCAGGTATATTCTGGATACATTCTCAGATGATGAAAATACTGCCAAGTCTTGGAATTATATGGTAAGCCCATACAAGTCACAAATTTTCTTCAAGCCTCAGCTCCCAGTCTAGTGAGTTGATGAGATCTTGGAGAAAAAGGCTACTCTTTTACGCAGAGAAGCCTCACAACTCAGACCTTCAGGCTGGCCTTTCTTCCCATTTCTGATTTCCAACTGCATCTTCAGTGCACGGCTGAATTGGCTCTCAATTCTGTTTATGCTAAATCAGTCTAGAAAGTACGAGAAGCACAAAGAACAAAACAATGGGAAAGAAAGAATGGTTAACAAATGCCACTACAACTCTTGGGAGTCAAAACTGACACCAACTTTCCAAACTGAATTTTCAATGTGCCTGAACTTGAGTCAAAATTTCCAATTCAACCTGCATATTGATTTTGCTTACTTATTATTCAGATCTAAAGAAATCATTTATCTCTGTCAACAACAACAAAAAAAGTTAAATACTAAGACACACTAGGCAAGAAAAGAAACACACCACTGCTCCAAGACAGTGGTGGGAGCTGTGCAGAGTTGGCAGCCACAACCCTCATGAGAAACAGTGTGGCCTCTCCCTGCTCTGGTGAGTTCTGTGCTGTGTTATTTTAGTTAAAGGGAGTAACCCAAATCTCCCAAAGAGCAGCTGCTGCTCTTACCCATACACAGATTTACTAACATAACAAAACATGACAAAAACCCCACATAGGATAAGAGAATGTCCTAACCCTCCAGAGATCACAGCACCTGCAGTCCAGGTGGGAGGGAAGCCATGGCTGTTAGCAGACAGTCTAAAGGCCTCTCTGAAGTACAGCATCTTTCCTGGACCATCCTAGAGGTCCCAGAGACACAACTCCACAGCACTGCCAAGCTTCTCACATCAAAAGACTTTGAGGAAGTTACTGAGAGACTGCTTCAAGATCGTGTCCCACAATCCCTGTACCAGAAGAAGGACCCCCTTCAGGACCTTTTTACACTTAACATGAAATCACTGACTGGATGAGGTCAGGAGTTAGAGAGATTGTTGTGTTCGACCATCCTGTCCAAACCAAGATCAACAAGAGGAGGTTGCTCAGGGCTGTGTCCAGTCAGTTTTTAAATATCTCCACAGATGGAGACCCCGCAAGCTCTCTGTGAAACCTATTCTAGTGTTTGACCACCCTATAGCAATTATTGGTACATGGCTCAGATGTAGAGATATTCAGCCATCTCCTAAATCTGATATGTTCACCATTCATCAGAAATTAAATAAAATAACCACTGGCCCTAGTCAGCATGTTACTAGTAATGTAAGAAACCTGCTGCAGTAGCACTTGGAGCACAGCTGGAGTTGGGGAGTGCATATGTTACATCTGTCACACCATGAACAGACCAGACACAGAAAGAGAGAAGAGCAGGATATAGAGAAGTGGCATGGTTCAGTTGAGCTCATGCAATAGGCAGGACTAAACCCAGTCTGTGTCTCTGAATCCTCTGTTCACAGCATCAGGAGAACCATGCTAACACATCCATGTTGAAGCTCTTATGTTCTGCTTCGCCACCAGTATTGGTGACATTTTTCATAGTAAGTACAAGCTATTATAAGTTTAGCCTTTACCTTTTCCTGTTCATAGATCCAAAAAAGGCTTTCTAGAAGACAGTTCCTTGCTTGAGTATTCTATGCATCAGGAACATGCTTGAATCTCAGTTGCAGCAATTCCCCTTCAGAAGAACTTTCATTCCTATGGAAGACATCTGAGGTCGCTAAAGATATCTGCCCTTACTACTGCAACATGGATTAATTATGGAAAGAGCAAATAGCCACAAAGCAGGAGTTTTGTGATGGACCAAGAGCCACATATATCTGAGAAGACTACCTGTGCCCTCTTAGAAGGCCATAAGTAGTCTTATAATTAAAACTGCCAGGTGCAAACACATACCTCCTGTGCCATGGTCTGTGATCTCATTGTAGGGCTGTGCCACTTCTCTATCCAGGGCAAGGATACACCTGCTCTGAGAACTGTCACTTTTCACATTTGTTAACTTCTGCCAGCATTTTTCTGGTTAAAGACAAAACTGAGAGAAAGTTAAAGAGCAGAAACAGCTGCTCCGGTGTCTTCCCCAGATGTTCAGCTATGTTCAGCCGGTTAACAGTTTGAGAAATCATTCGTCAGCAGAGGTTTTTCTGCCTTGCAGGCTTATCTCTGAAACAACATGGTACTTACAGAAAAACTCACTCTCATCCTGACACACTTAGCGCCGAAAAACCCCTTGTCATTTCTTAACCCACTACACTATCTATTCTCTCTTTAGGTTGTAGAAATTATTTGGTACCTTGATGGACAGAGATGTGAAGAAGCTCCCACCCAGTAAAAACTATCTGCAAGCACTCACAAAGATTAATATGAATGTTTAGTGAATTTAAGAATTTTACTCAGTTTTTCTGAACCCTGTGCTTCAGGGTTCCCCTGCTAGAGTGCTTTCTTCTGCTAATTATCATTTATTTACTGTTATGATTCTCTGTTACAGGGATTGATTGCAGAGGTCAGTGAAAGGAAGATTACAAGGAGTGTTAATGTTGAGATTAGGGTATGGTGGAGATCAGGACGGAGCACAGTGGCTCATGTCCCACGTTACAGCCGGTCAAATTACAAACAGCAAAGGGCAGTTTAAGAAGGCCAGAGTTAGGACCCCTTAACACCAGGTATCAAGGACTTGGAAGCAAACCACAGCGACAAGAGCTAATTGCCGGTGGGATACAGTCAGGACAAATTACAAGTGTTAACTGCCAATTAAAATGACAAGGCCAATATCAGGGCCACTACAAAGATCAATTATGGGATTACAGCAAAGGTCTACAAGTACATAAGAACAAAGCCCACCTGCAGCAGAACAGAGAAACTCCAATGAGGAGCTCCCAAAAATGGGAGAAGGCTTTTTTGCCTTGAAGCAGCTAAAAGACAGAGGCTCAGTCTCTCACAGCTGAGGTGCAGGGAAGTTTAGGAAACACTGCTGGTTTACTCCAGCTGGGGTTTCAGCTGCGATGCCCTTACTAGTGGTAGGAGTAAGATATGACTTATCTTCTTCATGGTGTTAACAGCTTTTTGGTTGTAAAAGACCTACCAAGAGGGGCAGGAGACAGATGTCTTTACAAAGGGCTCACTGGAAAAAGAGCACAGAGCACAACTCTATCAGCCTGAGGAACCAGCCAGGTGTGAAAACCAGAGCTCCTGCACTGCTTTTTTGCTAACGTTGATACCAGTGAATCTAGGATCAGAGGTTTTAAACTCAGCCTTGCTCTTTCTGTGCTTAGTTAACTGTCCATCCATAAGCACATTCTGTAGTGTGTGAAAGAGCTCCTCAGACCTCTGCTGAGCACTTCAGTCATTTTAGAGCAACAGACACAGCTTTATGAATAACTTTAGAGATTTTTTCCTCTGTTTGCAGAATGCTCATATCGCACTTAGGACCTGACCCATATTCTGAGTTCATATAGACTTTCTCATCCCCTTCGAAGACATCTAGACATAGCTATTGCATAATCAAGACAGGAGTGTAAAATTGTCATCCCTCCTATGCCCTCCAAAGCCATCTAGGTGAGGGCTGAGGCCAGAGCATAAGGTCAGCCGGTAGAGAAGCCACAGTGGGCTGGAGGAACATATGTGTAGATTTCCCTAGAGCCTGAACTTTGATTTGTTCAAAGAAAGATGCCCTCATTCAGGCATATTCAAATTGCAAAACCGTTCCAGGTTTCTCCCCTTGTATCAACCCACCAATACTTCAATGATCCCATCTCGGAACAAAATTGCTTAGTGCCCAAAGAGACTGATCACATCTCCCTTTGGGGCAGAACACATCAGTCCAGAATCTTTTACACATGGAGGAGACAGTGATTCTCTGCATGCCAGTCCTAGAAAGATCAAATTTCACAGTCCTAAATACCACAGAAGCTGCCCAGATTTCTTTGGAGCTGCAGGACCCACACTGAAGTTAGGTCTGCAACCCAACAGCACACCTGCCTCTGTAGCATAACCAAGATGACACCAAAACCCCACCCCAAAAAGCCTGGTGCTCTTACCCAAGCCTTGCACTTTCCCTTACACCGCCCATCTCCCAAGTTATGCTGGAGCACCATTTACCCAGGGTGCCAAACGATGTCCCTTTTACTGGCTGGATAAGATCTCCTCAGTCCTGTGCTGTGCAGGGGCAGCCACTCAGAACTGCACTGCCTCCTCAGCTCACCTCCAAGATGCTGCTGTAAATCCAAAGAGAGATTATCTTACCTGCCACAGTGTTACCTCCTTGACTGCCAGCAACGGCAAAGGGACTGGTGAAAAATGCTGTAAATTAATTAACATCAGACCTCTTGTAGCTGTTTGTTACTGTAAACAAACATTTTAATATGCAGTAATTAATTAAATCTGCCATGCTGTCCCCCTCCTCCCATTGATCTTTCTTCAGCTTTTCTTCTGCTCTGCCTCATCTTTTTCGCTTGGTGAAACAGATCACTTGCAAACAGAGACACAGCTTTCCCAGTGGTCCAACAGCAGCGACCCAATTCAAAGAGATCACTTTCCTCTTCTTAATCAAATGTTGGGCTCTTTTTTGCCCACACATCGGGGATTTGTTTCTCCTCATGTGCACATTCTTTTCTCTCTCTGCCACTTTTCTTCCCCCTTATCAAATACAAAAACTAATTTATTTTAATAACAATTTAAACAACATACCAACACTTAACCAGTTGGTCTCCAGACAAAAAAAATTAGTAATAATAATTTTAAATATATACACACACACACACACATATATATAAATAAATCAGACTATGTATCTTGGCACAATCCATTTCCCTTCATCAGAATCTTTCCAGCCTCCTCCTATTACAGCTCAGCTTTTTTATTCTCTCAACTATGAACTGAGCCCTAAGTTTTCTCATAAGCTGTAGGCAAGCTGTACCAGGCACTGCTCATAAAGAAACACATCTTCCAGTTAAGCTTTCCTGTTAGCTCCAGTTAACGCTGTTACAACCAGTAGAAAGCACAAGCCCAGGATTCTAGTCAGAATGAGTGGAAAAACATCAAGGAGCAGGAAGAGTAGGGGTGCTCAATGACAGAATATAAAGCAAGACCCAGAGGTGACTGAGCAGCAGCAACACTCACCAGTTAGAGTGCAGTTACACAACAGGACTGCCAGAACAGCATCCGTGAGCACTCCCTCGCCCCCACACAAGGTGCATCTTCACACTTTACAAAGATCTGGGTATTGGCTGTGAAACAATCTGCTTACTTGGGGTTGACATGGGGCTATTTCAGGGGCACACAAAGCCCAGGCACCAACATGGCATGGGGAGGTGGCAGCTAAGGTAGGGACATGGAAAGACAATAGAGATGGGATGGGAGGGACTCCAAGGACACTTAGGCCAGTGCCCTTTTGCGTGATCACAGCAAATACCATTTGAGCTGTGCCCAGCCCAGTCTAAGTTCCATTTGGCATGTTCATGTCACTACCATGACCCAAAAATTATAGCAGTATTTGAATTGTCAGAATGCATAGGTTTGTTGGATGAGGACTGGGATTTAGGAGCATCTCTGTATGTGCATACAGATGGAGGTAAGCATATGACAATGAATTTACAGAAAGGTGTGCTCACATAATAAATGTTATGGCAATGCATGCTCTTTGTGGAATGAACACTTTCATTGATAGGTTGTAGCAGCTTTATATTCAGACAACTTTTCCAAAGATACCCAACAAAATTTTATTCTCATGGGAAAAAAAAGCTGTTGGTATGTGTGGAGCTAAGCCAGCAGTATTTGATGTGGGAGGCAGATGGAGCAGAAAGGATCTACAGCTCCTCACCAACACTGATTTATACTGCTGAAGGGAGAAATTGCCCATCCTGGCAACCACAACTACCTACAGAACTGAACTAGGGCCAGGAGCAGGGTTAAGAACTGCGAGCCCCTTTGTGGTATCCTGATGATTTGATGTAATTCCAGAAAACAGAATTTCTGCAGACCAGGCAGAGCTGCCAGGCGGGAGCCCACCGGCTCTGTTCCACTGCAGGAGGAGAGTGCGCTAACCTCCACAAGGCTGCCGGGGTGTGCAAGTCCTAAGGCTGCCTCATACTTTTCAAACTGTGGGCTTTACCACAAAAGCTGGCTCCAGTGAAGCCAACCAGAGTCATGAGTACTCAGCCTCTCTAAGGAGCAGGCCTTGTATTTGCAGTTTTATTATCCATTTTTCTTTTAATGTCCTGCACACTTGAGAAACCCTGTGTGAGAGTCAGAATGAGAGAGGGAGAAAGAGAGAGAGCTCATCATGCCCATAAAAGGGACAGATTCTGATTAGCTGAAGTTATAAAAATGATTTATACTTGCAAACATTATTTCTACTTGTATTGTTTGCCTGCAAGCGGTAACATCACGTCATGGACACTGTAGCCAGACTCAGTCATCCCTTGAGACAGGACAGATGGCTAACGTCCCCTTCCTATCAAAGAAACCCCAGAATGCAGAATTGGGGTGACCAGAAGAAAGACTTTGCTCTGGCTCTTGGCACTTCTGAGCCTCATGGGAACATTCATCCTCATGCAGCCAAAACAGAGTCCCAGGCATCAAGGAGAGCAATCCTGATGTCAGCTCCTTCTCTGTGCTTGGCATTTCTCACACAGGAGAAGCGTGCTGAGTCCTGCCTATATTGTGCGCTTTCCCCGCCTCCTGCCAGCCCAGATCTGGGTTTATTTCCTCATCCGTGATTATTGTAAAGAGGAGCAGAATGAAATGCAGATGCAAAACATGCTCGTAAGAATTTCCTCTCTCTCTCTCCCCCATCTGCCAGAGAATAGATTTTAATCTTTAATCCATGAGCAATCAGCGAACACTAGCGAATTGCAAATTACAGATGTTTTACTGTCTTTGGCATTTTTAGCTTCCTCGCTTCCCCACTGCCACTCAGTGTCTTTCTCACATCCTCCCCTCTTCTGCATTCATCGAATGCCACGCGCCATCACCAAAACCATATGACACTGTCATCATTTGGTAATTAAACCTTTACTCACTTTAAATACGCAAAGCTGGCTGGGGTAAGCAGCACTTAACCCTTTCCTGACAGGCTTTATGCATATCTGGAGTGGAGGGAAGGGGGAGATGGTGGACAGAACAGTAAGCGAGAGGAAGCCCAAAGTTTGAAACTGTGTCCTAGTGCTGGTGGCTTTCTCTGAAAGCACCCCTGCTCTAAGAGAGGCCAAAAGAGATGGTAAAGGTCTCTGCTTGTTTCCACTTACCTTCTGTCTGGACACTGTGTAGTGCCACTGGCAGAGGGGATCACAGGCAAAACAGAACCCCATGGGCTGCTTGAAGACATGAGGCTCCTGGCAGAGGGCCCACTCACCAGGGCTATAACCCTGCACCACTCTTTCCTACTACCCAATCACAGGCTCAGCCCCAGCTGCTTCAAGTTGGTTATTAGCACAAACTGTCCCAGTCTGAGGTCCTTGGTTTCATTCTTTGCTGACCAATAGAGATCTTCAAAGAAAATAAAGTGCAAGGACAACAGGCAGATATAGAATAGATATAGAAGCACAGGCAATCCCTTGAGAGGGGTAAAGAGTATGTGTGTAATCACCCTTCCTGGAAGTATGTTTCAGCTGTGAAGGACAAGGAAGAACTTTTATATTGCCTTTGTTGCAAGCTTATGGAGAAAAGACAAAATATGGCATAAATGCTTTCAGCACAATCTGCTGTGCTGGTCTGGGTCTCTTGTCTTAGGGTGGCTTCCAGCAAGGCTACAGCTGGGTCCCAAGCACAAGCGAGCACTCAGACCTACTAGTCTGTGAGAGATCTGAATTCTCAGTGGAGGTTAAATCACAATTCATTATCAAAGGAGTCCAAGGTAAATCAGAGCTGAAGAGAGTAAGACATGGCAAGAAGGGAGGGAGGGAGGGAGGAGGGAGGAAATAAGGGAGGAAAATGTTGCTGCAATTATTTTGCCATAGATTGGCAGGGCCTGCTTTCCCTGTAAGAAGACTGCAACATTTGGGGAAACATAAATAACAGTTGACAAGAGACTGCACCGTAGAGACAGGCAGTAATTGTTTCACCTCCCTCTGTGCCCTGTCCACTGTAGGCTCCCAAGGAACTACCTTTGTATCTTAGCTCGAGGCAGCAGCTCAGAGCCCCTCTGGACTAGGAACAGCCAGAGCCTTAATCATTTTCTACAAGTTTGTCAATTTAACAAGTGTTTGCCCAAGGGGCATCTGTCTTCCTGCCTTCCTTTATTTCTCTCTCTGCTTGCTTGTTTGTGAGCTGGTGCATTCTGGCTGCTATCACTAGCTTCACACAAGTCTGGCTCTAAGGAGGATGTGGCCCTCACTGGAAGCAATATGGTTAACCCCAGTTTCAGAGGTTACTAAATGGTATCCTCTCCACTTTCTGCCTTGACTTATTTTTTTCCTCCATCTTTCCTTCCTGTGTGTGTGGGCTGCAGCAGTCACACAGTGATCCTTCTCTCCTGCCTCCCTGCACCAGAAACTGAGTTTACCCCATGGCAGCTGGAATTATGTTCATCAAAAAGCTGAGCACTGCCTGTTCTTGCAAACAATGTCTTTCAGCAAGTCCCCACAGGACCTGGGGCAGCGCAGGGAGCTCTGGTTCATCAAGGTATTTTAGCATGGGATCCAGCTGATGGATGTCTAAGCTGAGGGTACAGCTGTGTCAGGTGAGGAAGAGGAGAAAGGTAGGAGTGAAGACTGGTGATGGGAAGGGGATGCACTCTCCTCCCAGTGCCAGGTCCCCAGGCCCTATCAAAGCATGGCAGATTGAAACACAGAACTTGGGAATTTTCATAGTACTTCAGACAACTGAAAAATGGGTACGGAATTGTCTCTCTTCTTTCTCTTTGAATGAAGCAATTAGAAAAATAAAAATATCATAAGAAAGTTTTCTGTGTCAGATTTTAAATGTAACCATTTGTTTCAGATTTCTTAGGGTGGGGTTATTTTCAGAGACACTGTTCCTATTAGCCATTACCCTCAATATCATTGTAGCATGCCATTAGGAAAACTCAGCATTATATCAAGAAAACAATTTGCTCCCTCTCACTTTACTCTAAGCTTCTATTCTCAGAGAGCATTCAACTTTGGTGCCCATGATTACCAAGTCCTGGTCTTAACCATATTCCAAATCTCAAACATCAGGGTCAAGTCACTCAACTCTACAGTAAAGCAGAATGAAGGACACAGATGACCAAAAGTGCCAGATCTCTTCCTTCTTGTAAATGCCCAGCAGACTCTGATAAAAAAAAATAGTGTTCAATCAAACAAGTGACAACCAGAACTATCATTCTGTAGTAAGAGAGAACAAAGTCCTGATTAGAACCAAACATCTCCCTAAGGATGACAGCCCTAAACAACTCATATTTATTTTGGCTTCCCCAACCTAAAATTTCACTTGAATTATAATGGACAGCCCATCCTTGCAGTCAAGAAAAATTTTAGACTCAGCAGCTATGAGAGCTCTGTAATGTCCATTCAAACTTAGTTCTAGTCATTTGTATTGAGATGATTCTCCAGGCTGTATTTCTGGCTGCAATCAGACTTTTAGTCTAGTTTGGCTGTGGTACTACAAAGATTGAATCTTCTAGTTCAATGCCCCACAGGACTGCTATCTACATCTATATAGTGCTGTGCCACTCTCTCTTCAAAAGAGGGCTGTGTTTGTCTGGAAGCTTTACAATATTTTTTCCTGAACCACTTTTATGGATTTGATTGTTCTAGTATTTCAACACCAAGACATTTTGAAGATCCTTACACAGTGTCTCCAGGACAGTGATCACTGTCTTAAAGACAGGGTGAAAACACAGAATAAATTCAGCCAGTATTTCCTACAACACTCAGTTAAGCCACAAATAGGAATATGCAGGAGGTTTGGATCCTACCTTCTATTTGATTTGAGTCTAAACATTAAATATGTGACCAAATTTTTTAAAGGAGTCATTAAAGATGAGAGTGAAAGGAAACTGCTGGCAATTACTCCCCTGTGAAATGGAACAGGGAAGATAGGACTGACTGCAAAACACATGTGTTCTAGACGTGGCTTTTGTAATGGAATTGGGTGATAAGAGCTCGGGCAACATGACATTATTGCAGGCAGGCAGTACAGCAGTCCCAGGAAACCTTCCTGCCACTCATCTGTCAGTATTTATTTTTTTACAGGGGGCTGGCCTTGAGCTTTGTACTTAGGTCAGACTAACTGATTACAAGGGAAGACTTGACCATGATCTCTTTGAGAAAGGTGAGCAAAAGAACATCCACTTAAACACTTAGATTCATGGCACATTGCATCTCACATAAACCATATGAGAGGCAAAAAATCTCAAGTCCAATGAGAAATCCACCAGGATGCTCACTTGTTGGCTTTTCTTTGAGACAAAGAGGGCAAAGAAATGCTTCACAAGAGCCAGAAGTACCACAACATCTATTTTTGGGATTGTCACCTCCAAGAAGGTATCGGTGTGGATAACCATGAACCACAGATTCCAGTGTTTCACTTCAGCTGCAAGAAACCTACAGCTGACAGCAGAATTTGTCTCTGTGTTCTCTATATGCTTGGAACTGCATCATAGCTGCTCCAAGACTTGCTTCCCCCAGGCCCTTCACATGCCAGCAGTGGTTTATTATCTCAGTCTCCTTACCACTGGCAGGCAAGTCTTAAAGAAAAATGGGTGGAAAATGCAGGAAATATGTGTCCTTATTTATCACTGTTAGGGCTGACAAGGAGGAAGCAAGTCCTGGACCATATCTGGATACAGGAAGGAGAACTGGAAAGACCACTTCCCAAGCAGTAAACAAGGCCCCAGAGGCAGAGGCCAAAATTACTCAGATGCAATCAGAGAAGCATATGTTTACAGGTTCCCTTCAATCTGACATGAAGATGGACAGGACTAAAGCAGACATACCAGGGTACTTTCCACCTGCCACTTTGATCAAGAAACATCTCTTCTGCCTTCCCCACCCACTTCTTGGTGATAAACATCTCCCTAGGTCACTTACAATGAAGATGATGGGTTTAAGAAGAGATGAGAAAACCACAATACATGAAACATTTGCCAAATCCTGATAATAGGCTAGAGAGGCAGAAACACAGCCTCCCTTCCCATCAGTCTCAGCTCCTTCTCCAGTGGTTATGGCCACAGTCTGTTAGGTGCCAGAATGTTTTTCACTGTGACACACTTCCCTGCATGGCACCATTTAATATCAGAGACCCCAGGCAAGACAAGACAGAGATGGGATATGCACTTGCTCAGCACTGACCACTGTGGAATTAACAAGGGGATCAGTGAGGAGTTTCTAGGAAAGAGATCTGATTACCCATGCTCTGTCCTTCCCACCTCCCTTCTACAACTTTGTCTGACTGGCATGGCTCCCTTAAGTCTTCTCCAGCCCGTCCATTCATCTAGCCTAGGCACTTCACTGGCACACCATCAGCCTGTAAGAACTGCTCCAGAAAGTAACTTGGATCCTAGGTCTGATCTTCAGTTTCCTGACTCTATCTCTGGCTCTGCTAGCAATAGAAAGAGCCTCAAATACCCAGCATTCTGGGTGAAGAGGTCCAACTAGAAATTTTGTTGGGGTGGGGCAAAGAGCTGCAGTTGGGCAGGCAGAATAAAAAGGGAGTAGGAGTGAGTGCTGCAGAACATAAAGGCATTGTACTTAGAGGGATAAATGATGCAGGAGAAGTGAAACTAAAACACTGCCAAACTTCAGAGAGTCAGTAATTGACATATACCAGTCCCAGTGCCGAGGCTTCATCTGTACTGCCATCAGTTTCCCAAGCCAAACACAAAACTATGTCACATCCCATTCAATACCAGCAGGTATTTCAGACTTGCAGGTCCCTGTGCATCTATATCTTCCCCTCTAGAACACTAAAAGATCATGTAAAATAATGCAGCCCCCTCTTAGCACACTGCCCAGTAATACTCACAGAGCAGTCTGCACCATGACTGCAAGGAGAGACAGAGGCTTTAGAAGGTTGCATGGACATGCAGTCCAGATGACTGCCATGGAAACAACTTGGCTAGCCTGGCTCCATCAGGAGGAATACCTGCCCAAGGCCAGGAACCCAGCAGGAATACTTCTCTGTTGAAGAGAATAGGAGCCCATTTCCAGATAATTTCTTCCATTCCTCCTGCCAACATCAGCTGTTCCCCTATTGTCAGGCTTTGGCCAGGTGCTTTCCATCAAAGTAGTCTCACTATCTGCCTTTAATTCTCCCTAAGCCAAAGTTGAAGATACATAGCAACATCCCAGAGTAGACAAGATTCTGTTAAAAAGCTTCAGAAAACAATGGAGGTATTTGATTCTGGAGTACTTGACTGAAAAGAAGCAAGGTAGGAAAATGTTCAAAAGAATTTAACCTGGCCTTCTAGCAAACAGATGAGGAACTCTTAATTAGAGTGTGTTAGGGGAAGCAATGCAAGCCACTTCCATTCTTAGTGTCTGTTTTTATCTCTGCTCACGTTTCCCCTCCAGCCACACTCACCTCAGTGTTTTAGACACACATGCTCTGTCTCTGCAGCACCTTGCAAACAGCTGTTGGCCTTACAGTGCAACAGTGACAAACTCCATTGGCATACAGTCTGCTGGGGACATTGGGAAAGATCTGGGATGCAAGTGAACTTGTATCAGTACAGGAAAGGAGAGTGGGAAGTTCAGCAGTATTGTGATAGCCTTGAGAAAAGGGCCTGGAAAAACCCTAGTAGGAAAAAAATACCAGATGGGCTTGCACAGAGCACCATCACGTGGACTGAAAGCTGGCTGATGGCCCATAAAACAAAGGTAAGGTAACATAATGATTAGCATGGGGAAGGGAATATCTGAGTTTTGTGTCAGGCCAATTCACAGGTTTATTAATGACATAGAGATATCAAAGACTTTAAGAGATGATACCAAATTTTCTTCTTTGTCAGCTCAGCAGTGAAGACCGGGCCAAGTGAAGACTCTTGTTTTATGCCTATGGTCTAATACAAGTTCTTCTGCCACAGTTATGGTCACAGCATCTGCTCTGTGATGATCACTTCCTTTGTAAGAATGAAATAAACCCCATCCAGCTCAGCATCCAAAAGGAAAAGAGATCAGTCTGCCTAGCAAAGCTGGAGGCAAGCTGACGTGCTGGGGGTTACCTGAATGCTTGATGGTTGCATCACACTATACTTCATCCTGATAAAAACAGACAAGACATGAACACCAGCTATATAAAACAACCATGGGTGCTTTCCATGACCTAGGAAATTCATAGCTTCATAGTAGCTTAGTCTTTTGTTGTTGTTTTGGGGGTGTTTTTGTGTGAGAAGTGTTAAGAAATGAGGAATGTTTGCCCTGTATGACTTTGCCCTCATCTGGAGTGCTGCAGGACAAGGACATGCACAGAACCTTCCTGAAATAACCAATGGTCGAGGCATTCCCAAGGTCATTTCACCCCATGGGAACCAGTTTGGCTGAATCTTAAGCAGTCACAGATGAGAATTTCCTGTTACTCTCTGAGGACATTCAAACACCATGGCAGTTGCTCCCAGAAAGTAACTATCAGGCTGGTGGCCAGGATCTATGCAATCAGCACTTCAATTAATTATAGGTCTGTGTAAATACATGCCAGTCACAGAGCAGGCAGATACCCTCCCACACTTCTCCGGTGGCATTAGAGAAAGCAGCTAGAAAGAAATAAAGGAGAAAGGCAGCTTTTCAGCAAAGATTATGGAAAAGTCATGCTAGAAAAGACAGTGAGCTGGCCCTCAGCTGCAATATACAAAGCTCATGAGCAAAAGAGGGTTATTGTTCATGAATGAGGGAAGGAAGAAGCAGTATTTCTATAGAGCACCACGGACATAGGAAGTTCTCACTAAATGTAATGGAAATGAAGCAAGCAAAATCCAAATTGCAGGGTATGTGGAAGTGCCCCAAGAGATAGGATGAAAGCCTTGGGATTATTTTGGTCTCTTGAAACATTTCTGGATAAAGCATCTAATAACACATAGTGAAGAAAAACTTCTGCTCACCACCTGAGGAGGGTTACCCAAAGGACCAACCCATATTCCCTATGCAGTAATGGTTTCCACCTGCACACAACCAGTGAAGCATTCAGCTATCCCAGAGCATTACTCAGTGGTTAGCAATGTAGCCAAATGCAGGCAGAGCAATACTGAGGGCTCTTTGCAGGCTCCCGAAACAGTATTGGGAAGTTTGGCTCATCATCAGCCCCTGATGCGAGTTCCTTCCTTTGCCCAAGCAGACTGCTGATTAACTAGGAATTAAGCTGGCATGAGACAAGAGCTTGTTGATGTCTCTATAAAGCTTCAGCTGATAGACAAAAATAACTTTCATGTTGTCTATTCTGCTTCATCTTCTGCAAACATGCCTAGTTCTGCTGGACTGTCAGCCAAGGTCCTCCCCATACTGCAGTTTTCTACTTGTACTCAAAAGGAAGAGATGTGCAGCCCTCTTGTGCTCCCTTACCCACACATCCTTGTGCAGACTCACATTCACAAGTGCCCCACACATTCCCACTCATGACTCAGACACCTGCAGGCGTGTTTAAATGTAAGAATCCCCAGGCTGCCTGCATATGGGCATCCACCAAGTGTTCAGGGATGCACAGGGGAACTTATATCGTCACACAGGCACACACACATTCTCACCTCACTCTCAGTCATAATTGTATCCTTGTGAATGTGTGTGCATGTTTGATTATGCCTTCACTTGCAGAGATACATTCCATCTCCTATTCATTCACCACCCAAGCATTCACATGCACCACAGCACAGATACCATATGCAAAGCCTTTAGACATGCTAAGACATAAATTAATACTCACATACACAACATGCATGCAACATGCATATTTGAACATGCTTGCAGTGACTGCAAATACACTGCAAACCTACAGAAAGAAACACTTTTAAGTCATGATCATTTATGTCCATACAAAGCAACCTCACTGAGAAATGAGTTGCTGACATTTCTGTAACGGACAGTGTTGTTCTTTACTAAAGATTAAGCTCTTTTTCTCTTTGCAGTTCATCACTGGGTTAGAAACATGGAGCAGTCCTAAACTGCAGGTATTTGTTATCATAATTAACATTAAAGATTCCTCACAAACCAGCTGAGGAGAAAAAAATTCTGCCCTATTCCCTGTGCCCACCTATTTGTACTACAGCACTACCAGGTCCCAGGCAAGGGATCAGGAGCCCACAGTGAGCTGTACAGGTGACCTTACAGCCAGCATCTGAATTCCTTCCCCTGCAGGACAGTAGGTGATGGCAGTGGTAGGGCCTGTTTTGCCTGGATGAGCAGCAGTACCTGCTTGCACTCTGTCCCCTTTCCCACCCTGCACTCTCTTTCCTGCTGCACAGCTCTGTGCCTCCAGCTTCCTGGCAAACACACACAGCTTTCCTCTCTGGACTCACCAGCGGGCACCCAGCTGCCGGCAGCCTGCACGGGGAGCCACGGCACAGATCTGTGTGAGCGCTGAAACCGGCGGCCAGGCAGCTGTGACAGGGTGAAGACATAATGATCTCTGACACACACATTTACATCGTCAACACAATCACTGATGTGAATTTGAATTCTCACCCGCATAGAAGAGTATTTCCCTCTCTCCAAAGGTGCTTGTTCATCACTGATCTTTCCAACGGGAATTTTTCATACTTTTTTGAGAGTATATTTTCTTTGTCAGTCAGGGATCTGCTAGTAATGGAAAAGCTACGTGTATGAACTTACTAGTTTCAGAATTATGTCCTTTCTTCTCTTTTCCCTAACTGCCTCAAGAAGTATGAGGTGTGAAGTCCAAAACTGCTAGCGCTTACACAGAAGACAGTTTGGCAGATCTGTCTCCAAATCACTTCAGCAGTCACAAAGCGACTTCAAACTGTGTATAAATTTTTTCTGAAGCAAAGCAGTGAGTTTAAGGAAAAAGAAAATAATTATAAGGAAAAACTCTGCTGCATTTTTGTTGTTAAAATGAATAAATTTAAGTCAATTTTGTTTCACATGCCAAAGCAAACACATGGGGACTACTGTCCCACCCTAAGAGAACACCAAATTTAAGTCAAGGTTTGCAAATTTTCATATGGGTTTCTGGCCATAAAGGCTTGTACGAGAGCAAACATGGTCATATCAGAAAACATCTAGCAATGCATTCTTGGAGTATTCTCTAAAGCTTCAGGAAAAAAAGGTACTGGCTGTAAGATATCCTAACACAGATGTTAAGTAGGAGAAGATGTAGCAAAATGAAGTTTAAAGACTCTATAAGGAATAATCAGAGACTACAAAGGTTTTGACCTGAAAAAAGTATCCAAACTGTAATGGGAAGGAGAAGGGGAAAGGGAATGTTCTTAATCTCTCCATCAAATTTTGTCTGACCAAGAATCCTTCACTGATCCTAGGAATGGGTTTTGAATATTGATTTCACAGACAACAGAAAAGGGACACAACCGCCAACATTTCACAAAATATTAAACTCTTACCTTGCAAGGATTTATCAAGCTCACATGGTGAAAAACACTGAGGAATATAGGCTTTTAGATAATCTTTCTAACTCTCGACTGTAGCTGGGATACAAACAAACAGCATCAAGAACCTCAAATAATTCCTTGATGGAGCCTTCAGGCCTCTGTTTACAACATCAAATCTCAAAAAGAAAATGCAAACCTCAAGAGGAAGCATAGAGGGCTGCAATAGCTCTGTGGAATAAGCAAAGACTTCTGTGAGGGAAGAACGAGGGCCAGCTGTGCACTCAGGGAGAACAAGCCCGGGGCCGAGGGCAGCCCCAGCACAGGCACACAGTGGTGGGGCAGGGCTGCACAGTGCCTGAGCACAGCAGGCACAGCCAGGAGCTGCCAGCAGGCTCCACCGACAGGGTCAGACAGGACTGGGAAAAACTCTGCAACATGGGCCCAAAGACCATGCAAAAGTCACAGCTAACAGACACAACTGGAGGCAAACTGTAAGGCGTGTGTAAGGGGGGCAGCCAGGAAACAAGCTACCTACAATGCAAGGCCAAAGTCTATCCAAAGGGTCAGGAAAACAGGTCCACCTACTGCACAAACAAAGCAAGGCCAGGTCTGAGCTTAAATAGAGCTGGGCCCTAGCCCATGGGCCAGAGAGTGTGGGGCATGAGGAGGCTACAGGTGTGGCTGGTCAGAGCATTAAAGTCCACTGGGACACTTGACACCATTTCTCAGTAGAAGATACTTTGTCCCAGTAGGATGCAAGCAGCCTAACATCCAAGCCCTGCTCAGAACAGATTGCTCTATAGCCAGTGTCACTTCAGACATCCCAAGAAAGAGCACCCAAGAGCTGCCAGAGCACTTCTGCCAAGAGGAGCTGCTTCTCTGTGGTACTCAGGAAACCTGGTGTGACCTGCTGCTCTCTAGACAAGAGATCAAACCTGCTCTTGATTTTGTCCAAGCCTGAGGAGGCAACTTTGTTTAATAGATCCTTACCACATTAGCAATAACTTGGTTCCCAGATTTGCTGCTCTTTTTCTCTGTGCCTTCCATCTACTTTTGCCTTTGTTTCTCATCAATAATACAGAAACGCTGTATTTGTTTTTCCTACTTATCTGCTCTGTGCTAACTTTGAAAAGCATTTCTGGAAGGCATCCCATAAGGTGCACAGATAGGTGCTTTGAAGAAAAAATCTTTACTAAATGAAGATTTTAGAGAAAAGACTAGTCTGTATCTTTGCCTTCCAAGGTGACACCAGAGTATTATCTAGCTAAATAATAACATATCTGTTAAAATAATCTAGCCTACCTGCACCATTTTATTTTTTAATAGAAAATTGAATCTTTTGGACATGTTCACCTCAAAAAAAAGAATTTTAAAAAGGAATAGTATAAATGAAAAATAACTTTAAAATTAAGTTCTTTTTTTATTTGTGTGTTTTGGCTTCAGATTATTCTTTAACACTGGACCATACGAATTTATGTGGTTACCCAACTATAGACTTCTAAGAGAAAAAAATACACTCGGAAATTACTAGTAATCTTGTTGTGTGTTTTTATAGAAGAAAAATGTTTTAATTCATAAAATACACAAGATTTCCATTGTCATCCCCAAACCCTGTATCAGTCATGTATCAGTTATAGCTTGAGATATGAGCAAATTTACAAACTTTACGTCCTTCTCATTTTATTGCTAAGGTTTGAGCTAGGCTTTTCCTTGCAGCTGTATTAGTTGAAAAGACATCAAAGCTGGGAGTTGCATTTAATCACTTGAATCCAGGAGATAAGACTGAGACAAATTGCTGTTAGGGTGATCTTGGGGACAGTATTCCAAGAGCTGTGAGGGCAGCTTCTGAAGGTAGCTGATAGATAAGGCTGAGAGGCAGCCCTCACAAATGCCCTGCAACAAACACAGAAACCCCTCCAATATTTCATTGACACAAGACTCAGGCTGAGCCTAAGTTCTTAAATGCTAGCGACCAAGGGAAATAACAGCATTCAACCCTTGTTCAAAATGCAGCCCCTCAGCTAACAGGCACTCAGTTCATTGCTTTTTCTGCTGGTTGATGATCATTTCTGCTTGCAAGTCTGATTGATTTTTAAGCACATCTAGAAGTTGGGGAGCTTGTGGGGTGGGGGGTGGTGATTTCCAGCTTTATTTACATCCAAAGGGATTTATTTCGTTAGAAGATCATCTGAGTGCATTTCCTGAACATGTACCTCTTCTAGATGCAACTCAGACTACTCAGCAAAACAAACAGCTAGGACTTGGGCACCTCCAGCCCAGCTGAGGTCAACAGAAACCAGAGAGCCAGTCGAGCTCGACTGACAGACACCAGCAGGACTTGCTCTAAAGCTGCTGCTCTGTGGAGCATCTCAATCAACCCACAGAAAGAATTACAGAAGAAGAGGGAAAATAAGTGCCTAACTTTCCCTTCTTGTGGGCAGCCCTGGGAAGGCCTCCTGCTCACACCTGCAGCACAGCCAGTTTCCAGGCTGTCAGCAGAACACAGCAACAGAGGAGGGGCTGGGGGGCAGAGGGACCAGAGCTGGGCAGGCTACAGCCCCCTACCCCAACGGAGTGACCAGGGCAGGGCTATCACCACCCCAGCCCGCCTCCAGCTCTGCCAGAGGCACACCCAAGGAGCACAGCAGGGGGCAGGGGCTGGAGATTCCCAAGGCATCACCCCCTCCCCGAAAAGGGAAACTGAAATAAAAGGCAGAGGGAGCCTTGTGTGTGTTTTTATTATTATTATTTCTGATTAAAGAGGAATTCATTTCATCTTTGCCTCCTGCCAGGGGCTGAGGTGCCGCCATTGAGGTTAACGGTGCGGAAGAATACAAAAAAATTTCATTGAGGAGGATTATAAAAGTTACTAGCTGGAACATTAACAGAAGAGTAACTTGTAAAAAATGCAATATTACAATATTCACAAGGACGGTAGAGCGTGGTAAAGCTATAAAATTCAACATTAAAATCTTCTACAGCCTAGATAACCTAGTTAACAAACATTGTATTGGAACTACTTTTTTCTGCGGTGCTGAGGTGCGT
>VWYI01028725.1:319550-335919 GCA_013399455.1 Anthoscopus minutus
GCCCGGGGCCGGGGCAGAGCCGCTCCGCGCTGCCGGTCCCTCGGCGTGAGCAGCGCATCTGCGGAGGGGACGCATGAAGGCGTGAAGCCGGCTCTGCTCCAGCCCCTGATTCAGCACTGATGAACTTTATGTCATTAGCAAAGCGTGGGAAGTGATTTGTCTCATCCAAACCCGCAAACAGGAAGCTCGGATTCGTGTCATTTGTCACCAGCACCTAGTGCCCACACAAATAACAGCCAATATCTTTCCCTGCGCTGATGGAATTCTCCGGGGGGGAGGAAAAAACAACAGAAAACCCCCCAAAAAGCCCACCAAAAACCAACCCAAAAACTCCCACGAACCACACACAAACACGCACCAAAAAAATCAACAAAACCGACAAAAACATCACAAAACCCAAAACAACCAAAGTCCAGAAAAAAAATCAAAAAACCCCACCAAACTGGCGACCATCAGATATTATTACTCTTACTATTGCTATTGCTATTGCTATTGCTATTGCTGTTGCTATTACTATTACTATTACTATTATCACTAATAATCTGCTCCTGATAATGGTCTCATGCAAAGACATCAACCTCAAAGATAAACCGATGCCATTCTCCCAAAATCGGCAGAGAGAGTTTCAATCCTTAGTCTCCTGTATCAGGCGAAACTTCTTTCTCTCGAAAGAAGTAGGGACGCATTTCCCCTTGTTGTGTGTTATTTTAATGTTTGTCGCCGCATCCTTCTCCCCCCACCCCCTTCCCTCTCGTCCTCGCTCCCTCTGTTCTGGGGCTGCGGAGTCGCGGGAAGCAGATAGTGTGAAAGGGCCGGGAGAGAGGGAGAGGGAGCGAGAATTGCTCTGAGCGACTGCGGAGTGGAATTCAGTTCCCTGGGGAGTTAGCAGACAGTTTGTGGAGATGTTACTCCAGAGTTTCAGACTATGATAAATATGATAATTTGTATAAAATTTGAATGGGTTCTTGTTTTCAGGGAGAATGCCTCCGATGATGAATGTTCATGATTTTCAGATAGATGGCTGATAAAAAGTGTATTGAATTGTTGAAAGCGATTTTAATTTTAATTCTCTACCTGCAGATGTCTGATAATAATAATGTCTCCTAATAAAATAGGAAGGTGTCAGTTTAAGCAGCAGTATTTCGCTTCACTTCATCCTTCCCATCCCCAGACTGTGGCAACATTAACCTCTTCTTATAAAAAGGCACATAAAATTATTATAATTACAGAGTTATTAATTTTAAAAAGAGGGTTAGCAGGATTTTTTATTATTATTAATAGAGCTCGCAGAGAACCCCTGCAAGTAAATCCCCGTGTGAAATGATGGATCCGATTGCTAATTCTATTATTAGGTATTGCCTAGGAATTGCCTTTCGGGTTTTTAATTAGAGTAATTGAAACTAGAAGAGGCGGGGCTGATTATTTTTATTTTTTCCCCTTTGTTATTATTTAAAAGTCATTGATAATGCTCCCTGCATTCAGATATCGTCTTCAGAAGGAGACTTGCAACAAAGCAACAAAGGGAAAACAGACAGATCTGAGGGTCTGGAGCTTGAAACTCCCAAGCCAGCACCGTGCGTGTATTAGGTTAATTGGGTTTTGTGGGTCTGGGGGATCTCTGAGACTATCCCCAACCCAGCTCTTACTGCCTCGGAGCCGGGCTGATATTTCATGTGTAAAAAAAAAAAAAAGAGAGAAAGAAATAAAAAGAAGAAGGAAAAAACCCCAACAACAACAACTCTGGTAACATGAAATCAATGACCTGGCAGTTACACTCTAATTAGCGCCTCCTGCGAAGCAGCCCAAAGCCAGCCCAGGAAAACCGCACACAGGCACCGCACGCCGGGGAGCGGAGGCAGGCGCGTCCTCGGCGGGCTGCGACTCTCCGTGCCGGGGGCAGCCTGGCTCCCGGCCGAGCCTCCCCCGGTGTGTCCGCAGCCGCAGCCGCAGCCGCAGCTCACCCACGCGCGGCGCGGAGAGGCGCGGAGGTGGCTCGGCCGAGAAGCGGGGACCGGCCCCACTCGGCTCGCTGTGGGGCAGCCGCCGAGAAGCCCCTGGCTTCGCTCTCGCTTGCCCGAGCTGTTTTTCTCTCGCCCTGAAAAGAGCAGACAATATTGCCCATTCATCAGAAAGGCAGGAATTTGGTGCTTCTGGTTGACTCCGAGACGGGTAATTCAGGGAGAAATGAAAGCTGGATAAATGACTCGGTAGTTTGAATTAGTACAGAGGGTGCAAGCCGCCTGGCAGAGAAGTGCGATTTTATAAACAACGGCATCATCTGGCAAAAGGATAAAGAACTATGCAGAGCTCACAGCTTTTCTAAAGCATTACATTGATATTTTATAAATGGAGAAGAGGGGGAGAGAGATACATGTGATATATGTTCATAAGCACAAGCTATGCAAGCACAAGGGATCATTCCCGTTCAGATCCCCACACAGGTGCATCTCGCCACGTACTAAATGTTCCCTAGTTGTCTCCAAAAGAAATAGTTATATGCAATAAAATATGTATAAATTAAAGTCTCTTCATTTTGATATAAATATTCGGGTTTATATTATACATTTCTTATATATTGCCACGTATTTCTCTCCACAGACGAATCTATTTCGGGGATATGTGTGTAGTTGTGAACATAACATATATACTTATAGTTACACAGGGAATCTGAGAGTTGGCAATACGTCTAGCAACGAGAGTGCTCGTTATGTATATGGTTGCACAAAGGATCGTGTACAGTTACATTAAGTCCCATTAAGACAGTGAATGTCGGTCCGCACCGTTTCGCACATGAAATTACAATTACAACTTCCTGACTAAAGGGAAGGAGGAAATTCTCAGAACCTGGGGTGGTCCGGTCCCCCGGCCTGATGCCTGCGACCTCCTTCCCACTGGGGTGCCATTGGACGTAGGAAACCGGAGATGGGGAAAGGTATTTATTCAGGGCAATTAGAAAGCAGGTACCGCTTCAAAAAATGGATTTATTAAGAGGAAAAGGAGTAGAAATTATTGTTTAAAAAATGCGCATAAACGAGTCTAACAAAGTAGGGAAGCAGAAGCATACTGGCGTGTAAGGTATCACACTGGAACTGCTTCCACTTCAGACCTCGGGATTAATCAAAGAAATCGGTGCTGCTGATGAGGAGTTATTCAGCAGCTGAGCTCTGGAAAACTGCATCCCTGCTTTCTTTATACATTTTATTATTTTCAATTGGTTTGAAAAATTAGAAGTCTTTAGAAAAAAGAAATACACATTTCTTCTTCCAGCGGGCTGGAAAGCTTTGATTTTATCCGCACCCCCTTCCCAATCCCTCTCTCTTATCTCTCCTTCCCTTTCTATTTTTGATTCCTCTCAAGTTTGTGATTGGGACCTCAGGGAAGGATGCTTTTGAGAAAGAAATTGAAGCACCTTTTTGGAGGGCACTACTCTCCTTCGCCCCACCCTCATCATTCCTAACTCCTGTTTCTTCCGACAATGCCAGCTCTGGAAGCCAGCAGCCCGAGCGTTCTGTAACCTCCGACGCCAGGCAGGGAAGAGATCAGGGCTCTTCCTGGCAGTTTCCCTTCATTGTGCTTTTAAACCTCCCCCTGGCAGGGCTCGGCAAACGCTTCTTTGTCCGCTTAGGAGTGGCTGTGGCAGGGGGAGGCGAGCGCTTCCCCTTTACACGGACATCCGTCGATGCCAAAACTTTCTTAGGAAACTTGGAGGAATACTGGTCTTCTGACAATCGGGTAGAGACTGCCAGAGATGCCCGTGGCCATTAGCTTTAACTTTCTTTGCTTTCAAAACAGGTGGAGTAATGCCTCTTTTCAGAATGGCCATCTTCTCCGTCTAGTATTCTTAAGTGCAAATCTTTAATGCTGTTTAATCAGAACCTCTGTCTCTTGGCCGGCTCGCAGGCAAAGTTGACAAGCTAAGGGGATGGTGGGGAGCAAAAGTTACTGACACCAGTGGGACAAGGCAGAAGTGGCCGCACCCCTCCGCGCTCACTCACTAGGGCGTCACGCCTGGCCCCGTCCAGGCACACATGGACCGCTCGGGAAATAATCCCCCGAGAGCGATTCCTATTGATCTCCGGACGAAGGGCAGCGGATTGCATCTATCCCCTGACGGCCGACGACGTGTGACAGTGGAGGGTGTAGAGCGGGGAGGGGACTGGGGGAGGGGCAGAGGGAGAGAGGGGAAGAGGGAGTTCTTGGGCTAATTTATCAGTTATTAAAGGACCCTTCCTGGACCTACAGAGCTCAGGGGCATTTCTCATCTCAACTCCAAATAGAAAAAAAAAGAAAAAAAAAAGTAGTCAGCTATCTTTAATCATTGACTCGAGGGCACATTTCACATCATCTCGCAAATCTGCATTTTTTATGAAGTGGCCAAAACGTGTGCTGTGTGCCTAATTTTCTCTCCCTTACAGGCGTTAATAAGAGTAATGAGAAATCGGCTGGAAATTAACTTGCTTCTGCCCCTGCAGCCTTCTCCCCTCATGAGAGACTGGAACTTTTATCCTCCTCACACACACTTTTCTATCAACTGGTTCAGAGCCCGGGGGCTCCCGGGGTTGCGGGGCAAGGAGGGGAGACGGAGGGAGATGCCCTCAGCAGTTAGGAGACGGACCTGCAAAGTTCCCTTTTCTCTACAGCTCCCAGACCATAACAGAGATTCTTGTCACAAAGACAATGGTTGTGTTCCCGGGAAAAGGTGAAAGGCACACGAGTTACATCTCTCCCGGCTTTTACCCTTCCACTCAGTGTTCCTCTCTCAAACCTACTCCAGCCTCCAAAATACTGAAAACTCAGCGCTTTCAAGAGATCCGGGGACCAGGGAGGCAGTGGATGTAGGAGGATATTTCTTTTCTATGCTTTAATATACGGAAACACATTATCATTGTTATCATTATTGTTCCTCTTATCATTACTAGTGCCTGGAGTATTGGAGTTTTCCACCGAGGTTTGGAGTTTTCCACCGACGTGGAGATGGCATGTAAGGACAGGCTGTCTGGGAAGGAAGAACCACTGCTTCCTCACTTCTTGCACCTTCAGGTCTATTTTTTGTTGTTCCTGTAGCCGTTCCCAACACTCGCCCCCGCGCAAGGCAAGAGCTGCGGAGCAAGGCAGCCCAGCCGTGCCGCCACTTGCTCCCATCCCGGAGAAAGCCATGCCCGGGAGAAAAGCAGGTTCTTCCCTTCCCTCAGCTGCCGAGGAACTGTTGCTCCTGCACACCGGCCCGCACCGACGCCTGCGAGGCAGCTGCGAGCCGCTCCTGCTGCTACTCCCGGGACCCCCGGTCTGCCAAGGGTGGCCAGGGCTGGAGAGCCGGGAGTTGCCGGGTCCCCCACGGTGTGGAGGGGCCAGCGCCCGCTGCCCGCCGGCCCGGCTGGAGGCGCTTGCTCGGGGATCAGCTGCTCCGGTGGCTCCGGGACACTCGCAAGGGAAAGTGGAAGTGAACCTAAAAAAGAAAAGTGCGGAGGAAAATAATTCTTACAGCTCAAAACAGCGTAAAGCTGAGATTTAGGAGCTCTATAAAATGCCAATGGGGAAATCACCTCAGCACAGGCTGCCATAAATGTTTCAGCTTTTCTGTTCTAATTTTCATGTCTACCAAGTGTTTGACGGCTCTTAAAAACCTCTTTACTCTTTACTTATTTTCCTTTCTTTTCTTTTCCTTTTATCCTTTCCTCTCTTATCCTTTCTCTTCCTCTGCCCCCTCATTCACTTCCTTCTGTTCATAAACATTAGAAAGGTGGGGGGTTTTCCTCTTCTTATATTTTCTATTTTTTCGCCCATCCTGTCCATCCATCCATCCATCCATCCATCCATCCATCCATCCATCCATCCATCCATCCATCCATCCATCCATCCATCCATCCCCCTTTCATCATCAAATTAAACATCCCCTTCTTCATTCAGACCTTTTTCTCTAATATTAGTAAAGATAATGTCTGTCTCTCTGTCTACCCATTCATCCTGATTTCCATCTTCTCACTTAGTTTCATGCTTCTTTTATTTTCACCTTCTTTTGCACATTGGCACAGGGTATGTTCTGCTGCCGCAGTCTCTCGTGGTTTTTACACGATCTTCCATTTTTCCTTTCCTTTTCTCCAATTGTGGGAACGGCGAGTGGAAGCCCCCTGACTAAGTTCCCACTCCCTTCGTTTCTACCCTAATCCACTTTGGGTCTCTCCAGATTTCCCAAGCCATCCAGATTCCCTGGGCCCTGCGGTCCCAGGCTGTCCCTATGTACAGGGAGCCCGCAGGCCTGTCTGGCTGCCGGGTCCCCTTCCTTGGGGTAGAAACTTGTGTTGAACTGCCTGGAGGAGGAAAGAGGTCACACCGACGTCTCCCAAACTCTCGGGAGAGCATTGCCGCCCGCCCGCCCCCAGCCCCGCGCCGGGGGTGCGGTAGCCCCGATCCCGGGAGACTTCGCATAGTTTTGCCATCCATCGCCTCCAACCGGGACCACCAGCCGGGGCAGTGGAAACATTCTGGGAAGTGCTTTTGAATCTAAACGTCACCACAGGGCAGCGAGAGATTAGCAGTCCCGTGCTCGGGGACTGGAGCAGCACCCCGAGCTGTGCCGGGGCCGGGCCCCGCGCCCGCCGATCTGCACTGCCCCCTCTGGCGGGACGCGCTGCGGGGAGCGGCCCGAGCCCGCCCTGCTGCTGGGGCGTCGGGAGCCCCGAGCCAACGACACTGCGCCCTCCTCCCGGCTGCCCCCGAGCCGGTGCAGGAGCTCCTGGCCTGATCTTGGCAGGGAACCTGACTGACTTCCCGCAGTCGGCTTGATTTCGTGCCCCGGGATGCCACTGGCACGCCCGCCTAGCCTACTCGCCCCTGTGCCACGTCCCGGTCGGCAACTTCACGCCAAGGCCCCTGCACCAATGTCGCCTGGCGCAGTTACCCCTGGCTCCATCCCTCGCGCCCACCTCCCACCCCGGCCAACACCCGGGCACCCCGACGGAGAGAGCCGAAGGCAGCGATAGCCCCGGCGGTTGCGTCCTGCCGGCGGACGGGCGGGTTCCATCCTACGGCAACCCTAACCCACCCCCCCTAAGCATTCACCCCACCCAGCCCAAACTTCTCGCAAACCCCTTCCCACTCCGCTGCTCTGACATCAGCTCAGCCACGGGAAAGGCAGCATTTCCCCGTGCCAATAGCATCCCTGCAACTTTGGTAGCTCAAAGTACTCGTGCTCATCTCACAGCCTCTACGGAGAGCCTTGGAACAGGGGAGAGGCTCACTCCTCACCCTGCTCCTCTCACCTCTCCCTTTGTCCTCCCCTGTTCCGCCATCACCATGAAAAAGCACCAGGTGGACAGCCCAAAACTAAGGCAATAGTGCGGGGCAGAGCGGCAGCGGCACGGACATCCCGCAACTCTGAAGTCACCTTGAAACTCTCGGAAAAGGGCTGGATCTGCCCGTGAACGGCTGCCGGCCCGACAAACGGCAGGGAGCAGCCTCCGAGTGCCGAAGTCCCCGGCCGGGGTCCAGCCTCGCTTCTGTCCTTGCCTCTCCCTTGCCCGTTCCTCCGCAGGCCCTCTTTTTAATATCCTCTCCACCCTTCAAAGCACACCCTGTCTCAGAGAAAGGGAGAGGACATTGGACAAAGGGTAAGGCGCTCCGTCCCTTACAGTGATCTCAAGCCAAACAGCCAAGCAATGTGCACTTTCCCCGCCGCTGGAAATCGTCCCTGCTCCCCGTGTCGCTAGTGTCTGCCCTATTACCTGTTGCACCACTTTCTGTCTCGGACTATGGGGAAAGAACCTCTCTGCCTCCCTTTTGCACACCACAGCCCCATCAGGAGTTTAGTCCTAAAAACAACTATGTCCTGGTTTCTTTCTTATAAGGTGCAGGCAGGCAGAGCCCGAGCCGCAGCGGAGAGGGGAAATTTTCCCGAGTGGTACGGGCGGCCACGGCCAGAGGGAAGCGGCGGCCGGTGCTGGCTGGGAGCAGAGAGCCGCGCTCCCTCTGCCTCCGCATTTCCCTGGGAACTTTCTATTACGGAGTTAACTATTAACTGCAGGAAAGAAGGCAATTTTCTTCGGAATGCGAACTATTTCCTTTATCCAGCAGATAGATGATTGAGGTGATTGATTAATATGGAAATTGATATTAAAATATGTGTCGTAGAACACTTTCCCCGTAGTCACAATCGTACGGCTACTGCCTCGCGGAGGAACAGGCGTCCAGGGCAAGCAACGCACCGAGCTGCTGCCAGGGTTTTTCTGGTTCGCAAAGAAATATTTTAATTGTGAAATACATGCAGATATAGTTATAATAGCTCGCATTAATACATCTGAGCGAAAGGGCACGCTGAGGGCGCACAGCAGCATTCATGCGGGGGAAGAAACACCGGGGTCCCTCCATAGAAGAGGGAAGGTGTTGGGATAATTCTTGGCGCTCCCCTCGAGAGCAAAGGAGAGGGTGGGCGTCCAACATGTCGGCAGGGTAAGAACAGAGATTCAAGTATATAGAGATGGGGTAGAGCCAAACAAGTACGCTATAACCATTCGTGGGGCACCAGTTTGCTGCAAGGGGAGAAATAAGAAATTTTAACGGGGAAGTCTGTAATTCTAGATTCACATTAGATTACACTTGAGCACAGCTTTAAGATAAGAAGAGTCGTGTGTCCGTTAAGGTACCCCTAATCGTTTACTCCTTTTATCTGCAGCAGCACCTGCGCTCCTTGGTTAAGGGTCGCAGTCTGGCACCGAAGAGGACTGTCACACACCGGGAAACCGGGAGAAGTCCTGTTCCCGTTTATCCTGGCCCCACCATGTGTTGCTGTTTTCCCTCAGCTAGCCTCGGGCTAATTAACCTGTGCCCCTTTTAATTAAGAGAGGACTCTTGGCGGTGCCCCCTGCTCTGCCCGACGGCGTGCAGCCGCACGCCGCCCCAGCCGCCCCGCCAGGGGCTGAACCCCCGGGCAGCCTCGGCCCTGTCGCCCAGCCTGCCCCAAGCCCCCCAGCCGCCCGTCGACCCGCCCCATAGCCCGCAGGGGTGGCTGGCATGGGCACCTGCCCTTCTCTGCCCGCTCGGCTCAGCCTCCTGACAATATTTTTCATGCTTCGGCCCCCCTCTTCCCTTCTCTGCCGATTCATGCAAATATTTCATACATGGAAGGGGAATTTTGCAGACTGTTTTGCTGCTTTCCCTCCTCTTTCCTCGGTTTACCCTTTCTCCTCGTTGCTCCCTTCCCTTCTGTTTCCTTGCCCCTAGCCCCCCTCGCCGTCGTTTGTTTGTCCCAATGCCCGGCCGATCATCGCATTGTATGAAGTTCTAACTGGTTTGTGTCAGGCAGCTCTCTCTAAGCAGTCTGGCGTGACGGATTAAACATCAACTAGTTAAATAAAAATTAATATCAACTGCCTCCTAACTTCTAATGTCATGTTGTTTATAACTAATGAACTGATTAGGGGATAAACACATCAGGAAGACATTTCTGCTTCCCTGCTCTTTCGAGAGAGATTTGCAGAATTCAAAGTAAATCTCCCAGAGTCCCTCCTGGGTTTCTCCCACACCAGACTGGGGAGGGAGGACGGGGATTCCGTGGGGTTTGTTGGGGTAAGGTCGGAGGAATCTGGTGCACGTCTCAGGGTTAGCTGGACTTATTTAAACATCTCACCGAGGAAGCATTTCAGCGCGGCTGCGAGCAGGGCTCGGGCTGCAGGGAGGTGAGGAACCACTCCAGACAGATCCGGCGGCTGCTGCAGACCGGGCTGGAGACGGCGTCTGAGGCAAATACTCGTTGCTGCAATTATTGACTTTTGGTGACCCATTTTAATATTTAAAATGAAACTTTTTTTTCCTTTGCTTGAAGAGGCAATCGATGATTTTTAAGTGATATGAAGGAATGAGTTCCCTCCGCCTTCCTTATTTTTACAATTCTCCACTTGTCTGGGGCGTGCTTTTTGCCAGTCCACGTTGTTAACATTTTCCTAAACACTTTAGAAAAAGAAACACAGGCACACACATAAACCCCAACAGCCTCATCTTGGAGAGGTCCCAAGCTTTTAAATACTGTTTGCCCAGCACCGCCGGCTCTGACAAGACAATAATAACAGGGGAAGCTTTTTAAAACCAATTTAGCAAATGCAGAAATGTAATTTTAATGAAGAATCGATAGCAGAATGGTTCATTTTTCCTGGGACTCCTTGTTGGAGCTGAGAGAGACTTTCAATCAATGAGGAGATAGAAAGGGGGGAGTAGAAAGAGAGAAAGAAAAATATTCGTTCGGTGATGTCTTTAGCACTGGGAATTTTTCTTCTTTTCTTTAGAGCTTTGTTCTATTTATTAATTATTTCTTTTCCGTCTCAAAGCCTTTATCAAAACGTGGTCGTAAGAGCAAGAAGAGAGAAGAATGGACAGATAAATGGAGGGATGGATTGATGGATGGATGGATGGATGGATGGATGGATGGATGGATGGATGGATGGATGGATGGATGGATGGATGGACGGACGGACAGATGGACGGATAAATAATCTCTTAGAGGCAAAAAGCTAGGCGCTCACAGAGGTAGACTTCACAGGATTTCCTTCTGTCGCCTCCAAACTAAACGGCGAAATCCCTGTCCCCTGCCACCACACCTGGAGTCTGCCCGGACCCCGAGCTGAGAGCTACCGGCTCCCGGGTGGGCTGCGCCACCATCCAGACCAATCCCCTGCCCGTCCCCGAGGCGCTCCCCCCTCAGCCTGAGCCCACCGCCTCCCTTTTCAACTTGGAGGAAGTTCCTCCTCTGTCCCGCGTCTCCCTCTGCCTTGCCAGCCCCTCTCCGAGCACATTTTTATGGTAATAAGACAACAAATTAATCTGCTGTTGCAACAAGACTTCCCTACAGGTAGCCAGCTTGAGGGAGGGGGCAAGGGGAAGCAGATTCAAAGTCCAGGCGTTGTCCCCCCTCCCGCAGGATCCCCGCGGGACCCCTCAGCCCCTTTCCTCCCTGGCTGCACAGCCTTGGTAGACTGGAGCAGGTGAGCCACTCTCCAATTTTATAAGCAGCAGCGCTGCATTTGCTTTGATTGTTATTTATTTTCCCCTCCTTTTAGCCTGTCCCGGCTCAGTAGAGCGGCATTTCTTTCTCTATGGCTGGCTATTTTTTTTTTTTTTTGGGGTAGTGGTGGTGCTCTGGTGTGTGTGTGTTGTTATCTAAACCGTTTAGTTTTGGGTGGTTGCGCCTAGATCTCGAAAGTCAGCGGGGGAAAGCAAGACACCCAAGCGGGGAGGAGAGAAACGAAGAAAAGGCCGCGGCGGATCTACTGGCTCGCAGCCGTCCCAGGGAGACGGGCCATTAGGCAGAGGAGCCATGGCTCAGAGCTCAGGGAGAGCAGGTAAGGCGGGGGGGCGCTGAATATTCAGCAGGGAGGGATGAGACCGTCACCCCCAACTCCCTCCTTTGGCAAGAGGCAGCCTGCTTCTGCTCTCCTCCACGCACACCCCCCTCGCCTTGCCAGATCCCCCTCTAACATTCGCTAGCTCACCTGATAAATACGCCTTTTCCTTACGGGTATCCTCTCTAGCACCCCTTGAAAAGCTGAGTTCCCACCGTGTTTATCGTGGGAGCTTCTTAAAGACCCTCAGCGGAGCCCCCAGACGCGAGTGAGAACCGGGCCGAGCCCCGGTCCCTTCCCTCCCGGCCCGGTCCGATGGCCAGCGGCCCCGGGCGCTTTGCCTCGCCGCCCTCCCGGTACCCCGGGCGGCCGAGCCAGCCCCCTCCATGGGCCTTTGTCTATTTGCCCCAGTCCCGGAGGTCGCTTCCGTCCGCAGAAAGTTCAGGGCATTTCTTAGACTCTTCCTCCACCGACTCCCTCCCCACCTCGGGAAACTTTGCTCGCCATGCTGGCTCTGGATATGCGTTGTCCCCGCCTCGGGCCCCTCGGGCAGCCCAGAGCCTTGCCCGGGCTCTGCGGGGGCGAAGCGCGGGGCTGTGACGGGCGGGGGCCGGGACTCCCTCGTCCCCGAGCGAGGGCTGCCCCTGAACCCCCCAAACCTGCTCCGCCGACGGACGCGTCTCCGGATCGCCCCCGTCTCCCAGTTAGCAATTTTATGATTTGCAAACAAAGCTTCAAACAAACCCCGCCGGAGAGGTTTTCCTCGGCGCTGCCGCTCGCGGTAAAAGCACAATTACGCGGTTTGGTTCCTTCAAATTAAGTATATAAACAGAGCTTTTTAATTTAGGGATTTTTTGGGGAGGAAAAGGATACAGAGGTTTAAAATACAAACCTCACCGACTGTCAGCACAGAGCCGTGCTGTTGCCCCGGCTGCCAGTCGTTTGCTGCACGGGTGGCTTGGAAAAGAAAGGCTGCCGTGGGCGCTGGGAACCGAGGCTGGGAATCGGAGCTACCAGCGCTGGTTTTCCTTTGTCATTTCTGATGGAGTCGCAGGGTGAAATATCCCCCACCTAGAGAGGGATTCAAGTGGACAAACATAGAGACACGTACGGGAGGCAAATAAAAATATTCGCCCTTCAGAAAACCACATCTCTTCTGTCGATAGTTTCCCCCTATATAAATGTGTGTGCACCACCTCTGTAAATCTCAATATTAAACACGTTGTGTGAATATATATATATGCATATACACGTGCAAGCTTATGTTTTCATAATCGAACCAAATTAAATCTATTATATATGCTATATACTATATATAAATATGACAAAGAATCACCAAAACATAAAAGAAAATTACAAAGGCAACGAAAAAGGCCTCCTAAAAGAAAAGGCCACAGAGGCTGTTTTTTGCTGTTCTGCACCGAAAACCTTCTAAGTCAAAACTGAAAAAAACCTTCAGGAAGTTTGCAAACCCCTCTGTTCCTTTTCCCTTCTGTGTTTTTAAAGGATCTGCTGAAGTCCCTTTGCATCTGAGGTTTAAATAGGGAGATCAATACAAAACAGTTGTAATGATCTAATTAATTATGGCAAAATTAAAAGCGAGTAGAAAATCAATCTCTGATGGTGTTGAAGATGGAATTAAATTGATAGTCCATCTGTTCACCTCCTAGACCGTATAAATATGCAACCCAAGGACGGAGCTAATGGGATCGAGCTGCCTGGGAGACTCTCTCATTCTCTCTCTCTTCTTTTTACTTCATTCCTTCCCGAAGTTCAGCCCCGTAGCCCCCGAGCTCCCGCTCGCAGCCCTCTGTTCACCCAGCGTTCCCCTTCTCGCTGGAGACACGCAAAACGCTACTTTGTGTCGAGCAACTCAAACCGGCAGCAGTAGCCCGCAAATCTGAGGGTACAAAGCGGTGTGGTTGGGAGGAAAAAAAGGAAGCTGAGGAGACATCGTTCAGTGAGAGCGTTCTCCCTTAACGCGCTGTTTTTAAACCAAACGGACATGATGATGATGACGATGACAACGGAGTAGTTTGAGGATATTCTCCTCCTTCTGAGCGTCTTTTTTACATTGGTCGTGGGTTCAGGAAATTCACCCCTTTTTGTAGCCAGATTTCTATAAAATACTGTGTGTATTCTGCCAGGGAGAGGTGACACATTGAATTAGTTTTGTTTGTCCGATTTTCCTGACTGTGAAGCTCTAAGAGCAAAAACCCAACGGGAGGCCCTCGGTGCCGCCGTGTCCCGGCGCTCTTCCCCTTCCCCACACCTGCCCTGTCCCCGCCGGGCCCTCTTTCCCCAGGTGGGCACTGGGCACTCCTGCGCTGGGCTGTCCTCGGGCTTCCACCCGCCTGCCCACCACGGTGACATTTTGCTGAACTACCAGCGCCACTTGAAAATAAAGGAGAATGGGTGTAATTGCTAAATTAGAGGCATCGCTGTCTTGCCCATTAATAAATAATTTTTAAAAAAGTAATAAATACCCTCTTTCTCCCATTTCCGCGGTAATTTGTAGGTGTGGAGCATACGCTAACAGCAGGGAGAGCTAGGACGAGCTGTCAGGCTGGAGGAGTTCCCCGCCATTCTGGCCGCTTTTTAATTGTGAAAAATTAAAGCTAGGTGCTGCGGTTCCGTTGGAAAATATCCAATGAAACCCATGATGCTATTGCCCGAGTTAGAGCTATGTGGGGTGGGACGGTGGGGGACGGTCTCTTAAAAAAAGTGAAGCCTAAATACAAATTAACTAAGACGGAGGTCCCGGGCCCAGGTCTAACCGCGTGTGCACATCCCCACTATAGGGGCGAAAAAAATTGACCGTATCTCACCAAGTTGTGTCAATTTAGTTCTGCCAAACCCCGACAGCCGACGGAGGGAGTCCCGCCGGCTTCGCCTGCCGCCCCCAGCGCCACGCCGAGGCTGGAGCCGGTCCCGGAGCCCCGCGCAGGGCCGAGCGGGGGAGAAGGGGAGGGGGGGAGGGCGGGTCGGGTCGGGCTTTGCCTGCGGGGACTTCCCCGCCAAAGTTTGCCTTCCCCTCACACTTCCCCATCCGGCCAAGAAGAGTGCCCCGGGGGGGTTGTGTGTGTGGGGGAAGCAGCCCGCAGCACCAATCGAATCTATTAATTGATGTATTGAAAAGAAAGATTGATTGACATCTCCTAATGGAAATTACAACCTCTCTTTCCTGCTGCACGCTGCCCTCCCGGCTATCCCTTCATAAAGGAACCCTTGAGACTTAAGGTAGATTTTCATTTAAAGTGCCCCAGTCCTCAATTTCACAGATTAGATACATTTTAAACACAGACTCACATATTGCAAATTAGTAGCTAATTTAATTATGAATCAAAACTGGGCATAAATCTGCACTCACCACAAAGGATCCATTTAACAGGACGCAACCACCTCCCCTAACCCTGGAAAACTGCCTTGCAGAAATAACACTACATATACATTGCCAAAGTTATGGATTGTGATGATAGTTTAAACCCATCCACGGGAGATATTTTTCCCCACACTGGGGGAGGGGTAAAGCCCCGCATATCAGAAATCAGCCGTTCACATGGTGACAATTTCTCTTTCTCCTAGAGAAATAAATTCTCCGATAAATAAAAGTTTGCATAGATGTAGAAGGTTGTAATTCTGAACTTACAGCCTGGGAGGGAGTCAGAAGAGGCAGATTTTTGAAGTCCAGCAGGTCAGGATCAACAACCACGCTCACACACGCACACTCACACGCACACGCACACACGCACCCAAAAGAGCCGGGGTTCGTGTTGATTGGTGACGTTTGGTTTGCAAACCTCAGAGAGGAGAGAAAGGAGGAAAGTACCAGGGTCCGAGTGAGGAGAAGGAAAGGCAGGCACCCGGGAACAACGCTCCGCGCTCGGAAAACCTCCCTCCCTCTGTCCGTCCCTCCATCTCGGATCCGCTCGTCCTCTCTCCTCTCTGCATGCCACTCTCCCGCGCCCGCACCGTTGTCCCCCGACTCCGCATCCCGTCCAAGCTGCCCAGATGAGGCAGACAGGGAAACTGGAGGGATTTGGTGTCGGCTCAGAGTTCAGTCCTTCCCCGCCCCCTCCGCCTTCCAGATCCTTTTTATAAGTTAGAATTCTCCATTTCCCCCACCCTTACTTTAATCTCACTTTCTCTTCCTCCACTACGCTGAGAGACCCCCCCCACACACACTTCTTTCAGCCCCTCGGTTTCCCCGCACACTTCATCCCCCTGACTCCCTCTGTGTTTTCCTCCTCAGAGGCAGTAAACTCCAAGGCCATTAACAGCTGATGTTAAAGAGGCATGAGTCTTC
The DNA here is from genome assembly GCA_013399455.1 of Anthoscopus minutus. Lineage (NCBI taxonomy): Eukaryota > Metazoa > Chordata > Aves > Passeriformes > Paridae > Anthoscopus > Anthoscopus minutus. The sequence continues at coordinate 335,184 of VWYI01028725.1, forward strand.
CTGCCACCTTTTTTAATTAGGAGCCTAACTTGAGCTTTGGCGGCTCCCAGCCCGGGGAGGGGAAGGAGCGAGCCCATCTTTGCGAATGGCACAGGATGAGAGAGAGCTAAATTCGCCCGTTTTCGCGGCTTTCCCACAAAGAGGGGAAGGGGGAAGAAAGTTTCCCCACCAACTTACGACCAGTTTCTCCTGAAGCCCTGCAGACTCGCATCTTCCCCCCCGCAGCCGATTCAAGCACTGCTCCGCAAGCAGGACCCCCCGCGCCCGGCCGGGCAAGCCCCAGCCCTCACCTGCGGCTCTCGCACGGGGCGGAGGGGCCGCGCCAGGTCCTTTGTTAGTGCGTTTCCAGCCTTTGTTTAGCGGTGGAAAGGAGCCTGCCTTCCCCAACCCAGCTCCTGGCGCATCCCATCCGACCGGAGAGCCGTTCGTGACGGAGGGAAGCGGGGCCAGAGGCAGGGCTTGCAACAGGGCTTGAGAACCACTGCCAGAAACGCGACCGCGGCAACTTTCTCTGGGGAGGTGGATTTGTGTGGGTATAGAAATTGTTCGGGCTCGGCTTGGCTGGGAAGGAAAAGAGGGAAGGGAAGGGAAGGGAAGGGAAGGGAAGGGAAGGGATGCAGAGTGAAATATATTTTGTGCTGGAACATCCAGTGCTCATATTTGGCAATTTCCTGTTACCAACACTGTCTGAGTTCTGCCATTTGCCGGCACAGAAATACCTACTTTCAGTAATTGC
>VWYI01028725.1:341834-540499 GCA_013399455.1 Anthoscopus minutus
CCCTCTCCTCTCCTGGCCGCGCTCGGCTCGGCGCGCTGGCGAATCAGAGAGTGTCGGAATCTATTGCCTTTGTCTGACAAGTCATCCATCTCCGGGGAGGCGGGCGGGGGGNGGAAGGGAGGGAGGGAGAGAGGAGATAAGCAGCAGAGATGTGCAAAGTGTGAGGTTGGATTTGCTGTTATTTCCCCAAATGCATGTGAGGGAAAACTTTGCAATGACTGAAACGGGCCTAATCTCTTGGTTTAAAGAGGTGCAAGAAGCTTGCTTGCTCTTTCGATTCTCTCTCTGTCTCGTTCTTTCCTTCTCCCTGTCTGTCTGCCTTCTATTTATTTTTCTTTCTTTTCCTTCTTTATACATTCCTCTCTTGATCTCTTTCTCCTCTGGCTGTCTCTCTCCTTTTCCTTCTTCTCTCTCCCTCACCTCCTTTCTTTCTTTCTCCCACACTAAGCCGCACACCACGGAAACCTTGATGTGTATCGAATCCCCCTCCCGTCCAGCTTTACCCCAAGTAAAGTCCCCGGTAAAAAAAAGCTGAGCGTGAGAAGGAAGATGAAACTAGCAAGGCGTGTGTGTCTGTGTTAAACAAGAGAGTTAAGGATCCTGAGCCGCAAGTGACAACAAAGCGGGGCTCACGTCCGCTCCCGCGGGCCGGGCAGGGGCGCCNTCCGGCCCCGGCTTCTCGCAAGCACTTCCCACCTCGGGCGAAAGTCCGCCGGGCGCCGGATCCGCCGCCCGGCCGAGAGGAGGGGGCGCGCCCGGGCGCCGCTCGCCGCTTTCCCGGGGATTGCTACTCTGCTTTGAACTTAAATGAACTAGCCCCGGACCGCGGGAGGAGGAGGAGGGAGAGCCGCGTTCTCCTGCGCTTTCTGCCGCCTGGCCTCCGGCCGCACCTTGCTCCGGCACCCCCTCCCCGCCGCCGGGGATGCTCTGAGCCCTCCCAGCCATGACACCCACCTGCCCCCCGGCGCCGCCAGTCCCTCGCTCCCACGGACTCTGCTGACTCCCCCAAGGCCGGCGCAGCCCTCCCGCCCCTCGGAAAGTACTTCGCTGCCCGCTTCGCCGGGCCGGGGGCCCAGCGCATCCCGCCGCTACCCTCCTCTCCTCTCGTGCTTTTTTGTTTTCTTTTCTTTTCTTTTTTTTTTTCTTTTTAAATTTTTTTCTCCCCTAAGTCTTGAAGTTGAGTTTTAGAGGCGACACGGCGGCTTCAGCCGATTTCTTCCCCTTCCTTTGCCTCCCCATGGATATGCACTGCAAAGCAGACCCCTTCTCAGCAATGCACCGTGAGTACTGGAGCCCGGCTCCTTCTGCTGCTGTTCCTTTCTCATCCCTTCATTCTTCCTTCCCCAACCATCCTTCCTCACCTGATCCTCCTTCAGGTCCACCTTTTCACCCTGGCCGATACCGGGCTTAGCGAGGCGTTCAGAACGCAGGACGGATATTGCCGGCCCGAGCAGCAGAGCAAGGATGCCGGGCAGCCCCGGAGCTGAGGGGAATAGAGCTCCGTGCCGGCAGTGGGGCTGGGGCCAGGACCCCCAGTCCGAGGGCAGGGAACAGAGTGCGGCTGTGCCTGTGCTGCATGCCCTGAGTGCGAGAAAGCAAGCCCCCTCCAAACCAGAGCTATGCTCCGCAAATACACTTTCCCCACCGCCCCTCAGACAACAAGAGTTTATTCTGACTCGTGTCAGCCCCCGGGACGGGCCCTTTCCCTGCCCGTGCCCAGCCGGGCCGGGACTCCCCGCAGTCCTCCGCGGCTTTAACCCCTCAGATTTCCCCGCGATCCGATGCTGTTTGCTTTGATTTCGGATTTCGGTGGCAGAGAGGGAAAACACCAGTTTCGAATTAATGGCGGGTTAGTCGGTGTCTGTTCTGCGAGTCGTTTTGGTTTGGCGAAAGGTTGGACTGCGGGAAAAAATAGGACAATTGTATGGCTGGGAGATGAAGTGGCTTTGGCGGCTTCCAAGAAGTCACGATCCCTCCTGGTTTATTTACCAGACACCCGGTGTGAATTTTAAATACATTCCTGGCACAGAGGAAAGGGCTTTCGTACTACATTTTCTATTTTAAAAGGCTTTCTTAAGAGGGGGACGAAGGAACGTGAAAAACCCCCCTTACCAGGGACTGTAACAAAGAATTTCCAGTGTTTTTAATTAAATCGCAGGAGAGAAAATAATTCCGAGATTTAAACTGAAGAAGGAAAAATACAAATAGAAAACCGAGATTGAGAGTATGTTGAGTCAGGAAATGAATAATTAAGAGCAATTTGTAACTTTTGACACCGAAACTTTTGAGGACACGCCCTGCCTCCTGCATAAAACACAAATCGAAAAGATAGAAAATGGAAATGCTTGAAGTTTAAAAAAATCCCGATTTTGCCTTGAGAAGGAAGGCGCAGAAATACAAACCAACGATTAAACCCCCGAACGCGGATGTAGGTAACTGCCTTTCTGTTTCCTAATAACTGATTTCCAGAACACGTTGCTTAAAATGTGAGGTTTGATTTCCAAAGAGCTTTAACAGCAAACACTCCTTACATTAGACATTATTTTTAATTTTCTGTGGTGCGATCTGTTTCCAGAAGCTATGTCAGTAATTCCAGCTCCGGTACGATCTGAAACATGTCAGCAGACGAAAGAGGCATTTCTCTGTCGCTGATTTTTTAAAAACTCCAGGGAGATTCCTAACCAATTTTTGGCTTCCGATTAGGGAGAAAAAAAAAAACCCAAAAATTCACCAAATATAAACAAAACAAAAAGACCTCCCCAACATTTGATCCGTTTCCTAAAGTGTATTTCTAGAGCTACAGACCTGGATATTATTAAGCAATTAAAAGAGATGCGGGCACAGGCTCCTGACACACAGACAGACAGACAGACAGCAACACACGACCGGTACGACAGCGGCACGATTGAGTCTGTGCAGATAACAGATGCCGGCACTTACATGCAGATAAATACAAGCAAATATCTAACTGCTCTGATAGAAAGAATCTTAGAAAACCACCGGGCAGAACAAAACAAACTCGCGTGAAAAATATCCGGACTGCAATAATTTGAATTATTAATTTTTAATTTTTTGCATCTGTTGCCTTTTAATACTTTGTAATGCGAGTTATAATAGGTGCTTTGAATTATTTATCATGGAGTTGCCGAAGAAATTGCTATCTTGTAACTTTAGAGGCAACATGTGCAGAAGGGGTTCTGAACAAATGAAGCAAGAACACAACAATATATACCCGCAGGTTTTAGTGGAGAAAGAGAAATATTCCCTGTCCCCTCTGAAATCCTAAATATGTTTTTAAAAAGACAAACAAAAGAACGCAAAAAATAACCCCGTTCAGCCTGGAACGACAAGAAAGCCAGCCGGCGCTCCGGCCGATGGGGCTGGGAGGGGATGTGTGAAGGTGTTACTGAAGGGGTGGGGGAGATGGGAAAAACTCTATTTGTGCGAAAGGACTTGGATCGATCGCAGGGCAATGAGAGTTTCCACTAAGTTCAGAGCCAATAAGTCAGTGTCAGAAGCAGGAGAGAAAAAAACCTCAACGAAAATACAAACAGATCATTTTTCAGCAAACTGCAAAACGAACTAAGATCTCTTGGCGAGGAAAATACAGGAGGTTAGGGTTATGTGAAAGGAAAGCTTTAATACAGAGTGCACTCCACAGCTATATCAGCTGGATATTCCAGAGACAGAGCTGCTCAGGTAGCAGTGCCAGCGAAGCTGTGCTGCCTGCGAGCGGGCATCTCCCCATGCCCTGGCAACGGCGAACTGCTCTCGGCTCTAACGTAGACGTTTGATTCACGACCAACTATGTTGTTGCGTCCCAAAAGGAGATATTTCCCTCCATCCCCGTCACTCTGTTTCTCGTGCCCGTACTTAGCAGGTGCATACTTATTTTTTTTCCCCCCAAGTCATTTCTAGAAACGGAGAAAGACAGATTGGGGAGGAAAAAGCAATCCTAGCAGTCCTATCTGAGAGAGAGCATGTTTTTGCCTGGAAAGGAGAGAACAGAAGAAAAGGGTGAATTTAAATTCTCCCTGAATTAGTTTTGTGTGTTGGGAAAAAAAACCCCGGAACAGTACGAGTCTGTCATTATTTTTTTTCTGGTAAATTTTTCCTGAAAAGATCGAAAGCTAATGAGAGAGAGGGTCCGCCTGTAAAGGAACACCAGCTGTGGGACTCAAAATATTTTCTTTCTCTCTCTCCCTCCATTTCTTTCCTTTTCTCTTTTTCTCTGTGAGTCCTTTCAACTCTCATCCCTAAATAACGGGATAGGACTGCTTGCATGGGGGACATGCCGCGGGGTGCGGGAGGGCGGAGTTCGCGAGGAACTGTAATTGACAACGTGATAGAAAATCCTGGAAAGAAAATGAGCGAAAAAACCCAGGAGTAAAGAGAAGGTGGACTGTGGCAGAGTCTGCCCGGAGCCTCTGAGAGGTCGAGCTCTGGAGTTTGGGAGCGCATCGCTGCCCTGCTCTGGGGAGAGAGGAGCGGGCGCGGGCGCTGTTTCCATGTTCGGCCCACCACAATGGCCGTAAGAATCCAACGCTCCGGCATCCCAGCCGGGACCTCAGGAGGAGAGCGGCTCGGGGAGGGAGGGCGGCGTACGGGAAGGTGGAGAATCATCTTCCTCCGTCTCGGGAAAATTCATTCTGCCTTCTTTTTTCTTTCTTTCTTTCTTTCTTTTCTTTCTTTCTTTTCTTTCTTTTCTTTCTTTCTTTCTTTCTTTCTTTCTTTCTTTCTTTCTTTCTTTCTTTCTTTCTTTCTTTCTTTCTTNTTTCCTTTCCTTTCTTTCCTTTCCTTTCTTTCTCCTCTTTATCTTTCTCTCATTTTCTCATTCTCCCTGTTTTTAGCTCCCTCTTTCTCTCTTTCTCCCTGTTTGTCTTCTCTTGCTTCCCCACGTCCTGTTCTCCACTCTCGATCCCCGCCATCATCTCCATCCATCTGTAATGACTGGAGATTTTGCAATACGAGTGTTAAAGAATCCACGACTAACGGTGTGTTTCTGGTGTGCGTGGGTTGTTGTGTTTTTTTTATTTCTCTTTCCCCAGCAGGGCACGGGGGTGTGAACCAGCTCGGGGGGGTGTTTGTGAACGGCAGGCCCCTACCTGACGTGGTGAGACAAAGGATAGTGGAGCTGGCTCACCAGGGGGTGAGACCCTGTGACATTTCCAGGCAGCTGCGGGTCAGCCACGGTTGTGTCAGCAAGATCTTGGGCAGGTAAGGAAAGAGGCAGCGCCTTCCCCTCCCCTGAGACTGCAACGTTGCATCCCTTCCCCGCTCCAGTATGACCTTCCGCCCTTCCCGCGGCACCGGGCTCTCTCCGCCACGACCCCGAGCGGCTCCGGCACCTTCGCACAGTGGGAGCCCGCGGCTGAGCAGGGCCCCCTCCTCCAGCTGGCAAGGATGTGTTTCTCCCCCGCCTCCCCTCTTCCCTCACCGGCGGTGTTTGAAAACTCCTGGGAAGACAAAATAATTTGAGAAGAGTGGGTGGGAGGGCGGGAAAGAGAAGGGACGGGAGAAAGAAACGAAAGAACGACCAAAAAAACGCCAATCCAACAAGAACAACAACAAAAAAAATCCTAACTCACAACAAGCCTTAAGCAGCCTTACCAAATACACGGGTAAATAAACAAACAACGGGGCAAATAAACAAATAAATACATAAATGCCCGCGGTAAGCGATGATCACCAAATGAGGTGTGCAATATCCCTGGGGGCTGCTCGAGAAGACCCAGGGCCCTGCCCGGCCGCTCGGATGCGGAGCGGTGTGAGAGGGCGGCAGAGCCCCGGCCGCCGGTGAGCGCGGTACCCGCGCTGCCGCGCCCGGCGAAGGCCGGGACAGAAACACTGCAGGCAGCAGAGCTAATGGACAGTGGGGAGTGGGCTGGAGCTGTCCTGTACGCTTTAGAGGGACCCCGGGGCGGGGATAAACTGTTCTCCTGCATCCGTAGCCCAGCCAGCGCTCCAGTTCGGGGAGAGCCGGCTGGGAGATTCAGGCGGGGAAGGCGAGCCCGTCACTGCCCGCTCCCCACGCCCCCTCCCCGGCCCGATCCCGCGTTCGGCGGGCTTCGCTTTCTGACGGCTGCATCGGGGAGAGGGTTTCTGTTTTATTTCCCGACCCCAGGGCCTAAAAGAAGTGTGTGCGCGAAAGGCGGGTGAAGGGAGAGGCAGCGCCCCTTGCTTCTATCACACACACAAACACACACACACACACAAAAAGGGAAAAAAAAGAAAGGGGGGGAAAAAGAGGACAGCAAGCCCTACAGAGGCGAAGGGACTGCCTTAGCCCCAGGTCAGGCCGCCTGGCGCCTCACGGACTGGCGACATGCAGCGCCCGAGCGGCCACGGCTCGACGCCGCGTACCCGCGGGCCGAAGCCGAGGTGGGGCACGGGGTAGGGGTGCGCGGGGCGCTCCGAGGGCCAGTGGGGTTCTGAGTGCTCGAGGACGGCGAAGCCGTTCCCGACACGGCAGGCCACTGACCATCTTTTGTGCAGGTATTACGAGACGGGAAGCATCAAGCCGGGAGTGATCGGAGGCTCCAAACCCAAAGTAGCCACCCCCAAAGTAGTGGATAAAATCGCCGAGTACAAGAGACAAAACCCGACAATGTTCGCCTGGGAGATCCGGGACAGGCTATTGGCCGAAGGTATCTGCGACAACGACACAGTCCCCAGCGTCTCCTCCATAAACAGGTAAGAGCAACCCCGCAGCTCGCGGCCCAGTCGCATCTTTACGGCTCCATAAAACCCCATCCAACAGCGAGGACGGCCTAATCCTTCCTCAGTCAGGGTATATCCAGCCTTCTCCATTCCCCTGCCCTCAGCGGGACCCGTAGGCACGGCCCGCCAGTCGCCGGCCCGGTCCGGCGGGCGCTCCCCGGCCCCCCGTGACCCGGGAGCCCAGCTCCGGGCAGCGGGACGGAAAACAGCCGCCCGTTCCCGCAGAGCCTACCCCGAGCAGCAGGTGCGCGGATCTGTCCCGGGGCTCGCTGCCGCAGGGCCGCAGCTTCTGCCCTCTGCCCGGCCCTGGGGCAGCGCTGCTGCTAGAGCAGCTGAGCTCCCGCCGAGCAGCCCGGCACTGCCGCAAGGTTTGGGTGCTGCTCAGCCTGCAGGGGTGGCGAGCTGCGGAGCCGGGGTCCTCGAATACCCCTGCCGGAGTGTAGATGACCTCCAGCCTCGCCAGAGCTCTGAGCCGAAAGGCTGCCGTCATCTTCTGCCAAGCCAGACTCACAGTCGCGAGCCGCTGAGCGGGGAGGAAGGATTCCCTCTTCCCCGGCTCACTGCCCATCGGTAGCTTGTGGGAACGGCTAAATTTGCCGGGCGATTCTTTACTGGGCTGGGGAGCGCTGCTCTCCGCGGTGCCTGTGGCCCCGGCTCGGTCTGATCCCTGCCCTCACAGAATCGATTTCGCACTAGCGAACCATTTCCCCCCTCCGCCTTCCCCATTTCCTCCCCCGGCTGCTAGGGTGAAGATTTTGTTGATTTTGTTCTTGGAGGGACTCAGATTTGGTCTCAGATTTTAGGTGGCAAAAATAACTATGTGACAGGCAAAAAACCAGGATCGATGAAAGAGAAAAGGGAATGGATGTAATCAAGTACTGACAGACGTCAAAGCACTCAGATTGTTCACATGCCTGCACGTTCAAACACAACGTACATCAGATCTTCACACTTTGGCAACACAACACTCTTGTGCACACAGTAGAAGTAATTACACTGTTTTAGTGTTATGTATGTACAGATACCCTGACTGTGGCCCACAGAAATACAACCAGAAAACAGAGTAACGCAAAGATATTCGCAAAAGGTACATACCTTTTGGTAGGCATGAAACACCTCACTAACAAAGTAAAAATACATGAAATTTTGGATGCAGTTCCAAATGTATGGCTCTTCCCAGTCCAATAAACATACACAGGGTAGGTGTAAATAAGCATACAGGCTTTTGTAGTGTCTACATAGATAAAATGAACAAATAGGTATACTGGCCCTTTTGATATATAACAAATTTAGCCAGATTAAAAAAAGAAAACAAAAAAACCCCAAACAAAACCAAACCCTGGTGTATTTATAGCAAGAGAAGCAAAAAATAAATAGCAAGGAACACACAGTGGTATTTTTTTGTCTTGCACTTTCCGTGGCAGATTTATCAAAATATGTCTAATAACTCAGGCTGTGTATTTCTAAATCTGGCATCCTATATAAATGTGTTTTAATATTTTGCAAATGATATGGAATTATCCCAAATCATCTTGAAAACAGCAGGTAGAATTAGCTAGTGGAATGTACCTTGGCTAAGAAAGATTCCCTCAGACACACTGTCTCTGTAATATACTGCTAGGCTACCCTAGGAAATTATCCCTGTGTGTGCCATCTGTATTAAAATGGTTATTAAGTTATGAACAGGGTAACATAATACTGATCGGCTAATTATACACCCTCCTAAAAAACCTCCAGGTCTCTGTTACTCTCTCAGTCAGGTATTGAAATAATAACAGTTTGACATTCAGACACCTTTACAAAGGCAGTTGTGGAAGGACAGACAGTTATCCCTGTAAGGAATTGAGCTGGTGCTATGGAAGTCCAGAGGAAAGGCCATAGGCTTTTTGGAGAAATATCATGTATGGACTGAACATACATTTATACTTTAGCTAGCTTAAGGGATCTTAGCATACAAAAGTCACTGAAGTCTCAGTCTTATGCTCGCTGGACCCAGTGTCTCGTGTCTGGGTTGTGATGTCCCGGACAGAAAGCTGAGCACCAGATTCGGCTTCCACCACGCTACCAGTTTGCAGCAGGGTTTTGGGAGTTTTGTACCTCAGCTTCCCCACGCTGGAAATGAAAACTGATTTTTATCACAAGGAGGTGGAAACGGATGTCAGTTAGATTGTGCTTATAAAATACTTTGAGGTTTTGTAGCTGCTAAATATTATTATACTAGAGAGATTCAGCCGTGACCCACCATGGCGATGGCATTTGAGTGTGTAGTCCCCAAGGCTCAAGAGCATTTTAGCTTTGTAAGATTCAGTCTTTCCCCATTCCTTTTAAAAATTCAGACTCAACTTCCCACTGTGCACCCTTGTATGAGGCTCCCCAAAACTCACATCTGTGAGAAAGTGAACCCATAACACAATCATAAAATTTGCAAGTCTGTCCTAGACAAGAACAGGACAGTGAACAGGGTAAAAATTGCAGTGATACAGGAAATATTGAGTATATTAGGGTCCAATCCTAGTGCTGTGGAGAGTAGCGTGAACTTCATCACTCCAGTGACTTTCATGACTCCAGCTCACAGAACTCGCAAAACACAAAGAAGCTCACAATTTAAATATTTATTTTTCTCTCCCTCATTGTAAAAATTCACATACAGGATTGGGTCAGCTCTTTGTAACAGCAAATCCCTTACCTGCAGTAAATTCTCATCTTTCTGATCACCAATCACAAATTGGAATTAATCTAACACTTAGTCTCTGAGCAGCTTCAGAGAGATGACAATTTTAAAACCTAGCCATGAATAAATATCTGTCTTCTTACTTCTGCAAAATGTGGAGTTTCCAATGCAAAATCTGGTTTTGCCCAGTGTCTAGAACAGTTAGAGCTACATCCAGACACGCTTTAACATCTTAAGGTAATTAGCAAGGCATTTGCAGAAAAAGAAGTTGCTTATATCCCTAGATAGACTGAATACTATGCTTCAAAATGGAGATATCCTTATACACAGAAAAAAATACTTTTGGTTATTATAAGATTTTTTGAAAATGTATTAATTACATTTTATTTTCTTTCTGAGAATTAGTCTAACATTAGTAAAGGTCTTTGGGTGAGAGACTAGAGACCAACATAGTTTCAATTCCGTTTTAAAAGTCTCCCCTAAGCATTTTAAAAACCTTTTTTTTTTAAATTCTGTGTGCGTACATTGCACTGCCCTGTCACTATTGCACTGATAATAGCAGGATGTATTTGGGACAACGTGTTATTTAGTTCTGAGTTTTATCAGAAATTTTTTCATACCAAACTCTTGCAGACAAAGGGTAGGTACAAGCTCTAACTACCCTGTTAAGATTCAGGAAAGAATACTAAAGTCTTCTGCTATGCAGTACATGTCTTTTAATTACGGGAAAAATCTAGAGATTGTACGAGTTAATAATCATATTGCACCAGAAATTCCAGGATTGAGATCTGTTACCTCTGCACCAACAGCTTTTCTGTTCCCACTTGATAATGTTTAGTACTATGCAGTATAAACCAATTGTGTATGTGTAGGTATACACACGTACATATATACAGACATGCATATACACATGCACATATGCAAACTCACACGCCTATACGCAGCACATGTTATTGGAAAGCAGGCAAATGACAGAGGATGTTAATTCTTCAGTAAGCAATGAATGCTTTAAGTCTCTTGGGCATCTTGCTTCTTGAGCACTCTGCCAGTCCAAACTTTTCCATCTATCAGATGACTATAAACCAGTTATCTTTGGTCATTTCAGGTTAGACTGTTTCAACTGAATTCAGACACTGCTAAATTTAGATACTCCTTGTGACAGTCTCCTAAAAATGAACTTGGAGGCAGATGTTAGTAAGAAATTTTCCTTTGTTAAGAAGAACATATAGTTCATAGAAACCTAAGAACACAGGTTTCATGAGAAGATAACCATCCCAGAGAAATCTTCTGAATTAGACACTTGTACACTAGAAGGAACAGGATGGAGCAAATCACAGACATACTTCACGGTTATGCAAGTTATGCAATGGACATTGTTGTTTGAGCATTATTTCTTGTTTCTCTTAAATTAATGAATTATCTTGGATTAATGAATGAGGTCCACAAAGGCAAAGCAAAACCACCTCCCCCCGATTTGTACCTCTATCCCAGTTCTTGGATGGCTAGGTTCAGTATTGGGAACTCCCAGTTAGTTCTTAGCCAAGGCATGCCGAAGGTAAAGCATTTCCAAGTTCAGTCAGTCTTCTGGATACACTTTGGACCCTGAGTTCCTGAGAGCAGACCTAACTAATACCCCATGGCAGAGAACAGAGTTTAGTGGATATATCTCAGTCAAACTGCTGGATGCTTTTTCGATCTTCTCTTAGGTATTGGGTATCCATTAATTTCTAGTGTTAAGCATGTGGTTTAGGGAGATGTTTCCTTTTTTGTGATATAGCAATTGGCTAATGATGCCTAGTTAAAGTCTCCAATAATGGTGTGCTTTTAAAAATACATATGGAAAGACACATACATTGACTTGGGTTATAAAGACCAGTGAAATATACTTGTGCATTGAAATATTATTGAGCATATGGCCAATTTCAGTGGCTGCAGGCAGGCCTGTGGTTTTGAGCAAAGAGTGGCATATCAGAAGATCAAATTTCTCTTACCAGTTCTGACATTACTTTTCTGACCAATCTTAGGCAGGTCACATGGACTCCTTAGAAGGCTGTTTTGCCATCTGTAAAATGAAAATAAGAGTTTTTAGTTATTTTTGTAAAACTCAATATGATCTTTCACTAAAAATGTCCATCAAGTTCAACACATAATGAGAAAAAGTTCAGAACTGAAGCTAGGTTGTTTTACATCAGCTGAAGCTTTAGCTCATGCAATTGAGGTGAATGCAATATTTCAAGACAAACAATTGTCCGGCAAGAAACAGGCGCATTAGGGCAGGGGCTGTGCTATATGAGGAAGAAATCAGTATTATGCAAACAAAGCTTTCTGAGCCACCCTTGCTAGCTGGCAGCACTTGAGAATTCCCCAAAGGACATCCTGGCCAAAGTCACTGTGAATCTCTTCTTATATTCTCCACAAATGTGGAATCCTTGGAAGACCGGTAATGAGTCTAGGGAGAAGTTGGAAGAGTACAGAGTACCTCTAATGGCAGCTTGTTCATAGTGATCAAAACAGTGACAACTGCATTGCCTGCAGTGAACTCAGGGTGAACTGCCTGAGTTTTAACCTGCAAGTGTGCGTGTGGGTGTGTGTGTCACACAAACCTATCACCACTGCTGCTATTTAGTAGGCACAAGTCAGTTTTCCCAATACAGAGACTAAATATTCATACTTGTCATATTCACTGGGTTTGCCTCTGTCTGACACTGTATTGGTGCAAGGGAGGGGTGAAGGAAACTTGTCTGATGGTACTCAACGGAGATTACCAGGACTTGTAACCTGGCACTTCCTAGTGCGCACAGAACAAACTCAGGATTCTAGCAGGAACCTTCTCTCCCAGCTGATGCTGAGTCTAAGGTTCCTAAGTGTCTTCCTGCTTCAGGGCATGCTCTCAAGGTAGAAGACTTCTACTGCCAGTTGCTTTCAGCTGAGCAAAGAATGTAATTGGGTCACACAGGGCTTTATTACAGGGAATACACTCCTTTAAATTCAGACTCTTTTCCATCAGACACAAACCTGGTATTATCTTCTTTTTATCATTGCAAATAAAGGACGGGCTCATAAAGCAGAGGTTACAGACAATGCTACTGCAGCTGAAAGAGTAAATGAATGCTCATAGCATTTCTCTTTGTCTTATTCATCGTATCTGGCCATTGGAAGGTTGTGGAGGGGGGAAATACAATAAGCTGGCTGCATTTTTTCTAATTTTCATATTGCAGAGATATTAGCTCAACAGAGCCAGTCAGCAAGTAGAATTGGTTGTGCCTGGGAAGTTTTAAACTCCCTGTTCTGTGAACCTTGAAGTTCAGAACCGTATCGGCCCCTTTATCACCTAAAAATCCCAGCCCTTCCTATTTTTATAGATGTATAAAAAGCTTGATTTTTGCTGGAAGTTAAATATTTTCAAGATTTTGCAGCTACTGAATTATTGCTGCATTCTGCCATAGAGGTAGATGCACTTCTGTGCTGGGTGAGTGAGTCTTATGGAGCTGAACTTCACTTAACAGAATCAGTATTATGTGAAAAAAACTCATGGCTTTGTGAGAAAAGAGGAAAAAATATAAGTGGCTTGGCCAAGAAATGACAGAGAGGTGAGAACAATATAGTGATCTGAAGGGCATAGTCCTTCCAATAGGAAGGGAATTATTCACATTTAAACAAAGCACTATAGGCAGGAATGAAGAGAGGGAAATAAGAAAGGAAACATTTAAATGGTAGCAGAAGGTATCCCCTGATAGGCAGGCCCATTAAAATGTGGAATTGCATCCCATAGGAAGTCCTGATTTCTTGGAATATATATAACTAGGTGGCATTAATAACAAGCAAATATACAACAAAAAATAATCTTTTGTTGGATAAAGAGAGAGATAAGGGTCTAGCAGGCCAGCTGGACCCTTTATGATGTGATGAGACGGTGCATACAAAGTTGTGTTTTCAGACAGATATCAAATGTCAAAAAACTCCCATCTCTAACCTCTTAGCCTATTAAAAAAAAAATATTTTCATATTACTTGAATAACTCGTTCAAAACAGTTGAACAAAGTTGAGCTTCACTTAGATTCCATTGCCCTTAATTAAGGCATGGTTAAATTCAAATGGAATTTAGGGTCTCAGCTTAAAATCAGCAAAATATTTAGAGATCACACTTTCGGTGTTGGTCTCTATAAATGGAAAGCTAGAGACATCTTAAAGCATTTGCCATTGGTCTGACATCTACATAGCTCACTGGGGGTTTGGGAAATCCCATCTGTGTGTAGATGGCTCTAACAATGATTACTACTCATGAAAGCATCAGGAAGGTTTGTGTTCTCCCAAATGATTATTTTTTTAAACTGAGACTAACAGAAATGGAGATTTTTTCCACTGTAATCCAAATTAATCTATTGGAGCCTATAGCTGCATTGCCATATTTATTAGTCCCAACTGTTTAAAAATGTCAAGACAGAGCCTAAACTGTAATTGGCATAAGAATCATGAGCTCTTGTAATACAGTGTAGGTTTGTTTTCATTTGTTTTCTCTTTTCTACTCTAAATTTTAAAGTGGATTTGGATATCAGACTCCTATTAAACAATTTTAAAAGCATCTTAACAATGAAGTTCTTTGAGTCTTCTGAGAGCTGACAGGTCCCTTTTCAAGCCCCCACAAGCACTGGCAACATACTTTATTAAATGAGAACTGAAATTCTCATGCTACCACTTGACTAGAGGAGCTGGAAACCCCCAAAAAACACATTTAGGCTTGTGATAAAATACTAGACACTACAATATTCAGCACTAGCCTCCAATTCTTTCTATTGCCAGTAACAGAGGGCTGATATTGCAGCACTTACATGGCTCCACCCAGATGAAAATCACAAATCTAATCACTTGGTTTCCAAACTCCTCAGGGTGCACTTACAAATATTCTTTTCCAATCAATTTACACCTTCTAATATTTCTCAATGCTCACATGTGATCATAGAGTCAGAAGCAATGCCAGTGCTTACTATTTCTATTGCAATAGCATAAAGAGGCTCTGTGCATAGATCACAAACCATTGTCCAAAACAGGCACAGCATAAATAGGAATTTCTTTCAAGCGGCACTTTTAGAAAATCAGTATATACACACATCTTGGTTTACACCAGCTCCTTAGCTTCTACTAGGCTCATAATTCAGACAGTCCTCAAGGTTTCAGGGGTCCTGAAACAAACATCTTTGTCTGTCATTGGAAATGAGATATGTGGGAAGGGCTCACTCATCAACTCCGAGTCTAGGTAAAAAGCAGGGCAAAGCTGGAGAGTCCTTTTCTATGGGCTCATATTTGACAAGACAGAGGCTGAACATCAGTTAGCCTGAAAGAGCCGCCCCCCTCTTCCATGATAAGTAGGCATATAAATAAATAAATAAATGGCATCCTAACTGCACTGAGAACTCAATAAAACAATCACATCAAATATGAGGAGGTATAAATCTCATGTCTGCACAGGTAACCCACTCAATTGCTTTTATTATGGCTCAGCCTGACTCCATTTATTACCATCCGTGGCCTGGGTGAAGGATGTTTGCATGGAGGGTGGTCTCCTGGTGAAATCCTATCCCTGGAGCAGTGACAATCAGCCCATACAGAGGTGGATTTTGGTGGGGAGACCAAAGGCAGATCCATCTGTCTGCATGAAAACTAATCAATAACCCTGTAACTAGACCCCTTGTCACTGGGAAATGGACAACACAGTAGTTCAGTCCTGGAGCCGTAGGAGAGGAATAGCTGTGGTTGGAGTATGAAGAATGACAGGATATATGCATGAAACATTTGAGACATATGGAGAGAATATGTCTGTCCATACAGACATCGAGGAGGAGTGATGGTATAGAAGGAGTACAGAGGGTACACTGGTATATAGCAGGCAAATTTGAAAGGTTGATGTGTTCAGAGGTGGGTATGGGGAACAAAAAAGCCGAACTATACAGAATTTTTTGTACAGGACATTTATACAGGCACTCTAAGTGCAAGGTAGATAGGTACCTTTGGTGAAACGTGCCTGCTGGTTGGATACCACACATCGGTATATGGTAGAGAACACATGTCCCTGAGCAGGCATGAAGATGGTGACACAAAATGCTAGTACACTAAAAGAGCATATGCAGGACTTCAATGCAGTCAGGGAAGGATATTCCTTTGTCCTTTGTCTGGCTTGGATTTATGTGTGTACTAGTTTTGACAGAGAGGAGGAAGAGTGATGTGCCAAAAGCCTGAGCTAACACACTGTGAGTACACAGATACACTTCCCAGAAAACGCTATATATAAAACATTTAGCCAAACCTCACTGTTAATTCAGGAAGGGAGATTCTGGTGGCTTGTCTCTGCCTCTATGAAAAACAGAAATAGGACATTTCTTGCTTTTGTCATCTCCTAGCTCTGCAGTTCCTGTAGCATTTCTAAAACCTGCACATCATATTGTTCCCTAGATTTCTAGCAACTCCCTAACACATGCACACACACACAGGTAGGATAGAGTTTGCCATTAATAATTGTTCTCTCCTGGGTGCAAATTTACTATTCCTACATTTAGCTCCATTTTCAACAGCTCCTCCTTCTTCCAAGGAAAGAATTCATCCCTCTCAGTATGGATGCAAGGTGTAAGGATTAAATTACCATTTCTGCTTGGAAGACAGATTGCTTCAAGATTAGTGATCAGCTCTGCTCAAAATGCCCATCACTGTATTTCATTTGAGAAGGGTGGTATCCATCTTTTGCAAGGCAGACTGGTATCTGTTTGCTAATTTACACAAGGAAAAGCAGAGACTGCTACCAGATGACAGAGTCACAAAAGAAACCCTCACATATCTGTCATACAGGATGCCCTGTACCACCTCTAGTTCCATGGTAGTTTGCATAGTTCTGGCAACAAAAAGAGTACTCATTTCATTGGTCGGGAAGGATTAATATTCCAGGTCCTTGATTCCCTAAACCAATCCTCATTTGTTTCAAGCTGGGCCAAAATACAACAGCAACTTCATTACCCCACTGCCCACTTTCAAGCTCTCACTTTAAAATTGCACTTGGTGCTTTGAGCACTAAGATTTGGGCTCTTCTTAAAGGGATTACTGTCTTTCAATATACTCATGTTTCTCTAAAAATTCTTTTAAGAACAAGTTTTGGTCAGCTGTTTCTAAAAAGACCACAGCACAATGTAGCTAGGTAAAAGTGCCTGCTGTTAGTATTTGCCTAAATTTAGGCCACTTCTTGGTTGTTTAACTGCAGACTTCTGAACTTGAAAAATTAAACATTTATACATAAATTACACACATACAAAAAATACATATTCATTTTAAAAAATCAATATGAATGGAGGAGATGTATAAGAGAAGAGAAAAGGAAGGAATAATATTTCTGAAGAAAAGGATATCATGTTTGCAAACTGAGTGCATGGGGAAGCGTATTTCAGGGATATGCTACATACAAATGTGCCAAGGCAGTGCAACCATAGGCAGAGTGGAAAATGTGCTATGTTCCAAATTCCCTTCCTCTATGGAACAAAAAACAAATTTAGAGTTTAAAAGAGACAATGTTTGTAGTGCTGACTCTGACAGATGAGCCACAACATGAAGTCTCCAGCATAGGAAGAGAGCACAGTTGGGTGAGGTTGGATAAAGAAAGAGCAAGAGATAAAGATGGAGTGAAAGGCTAAAGCAGATTTGAATTGCATACTGTCAAAATCAGACCTGCTGTGGCTTTCCAGAAGGCAGTTTTTGGGCCACTGTGCCAAATAAGATGCCGAGTCATTCAGTATTAACATACAACTCCCTTATGTGGCTTTAACAATTTCAGGCTACATGTGTGCCTGAGTTCAGGGTCTGTGAGTATGAAAGCAGACAGGATGGGGACAGAGCAGGCGGGCCTGGTTGTGTGCAGATTCTTGTGAGGGGCGCAGGCTGGAGAGCAGGGAGGAACTGCATGGACGAGTTTGTATGCTTGCCCATGAGAAAGCACATACAAATTTGTAAAAAGATGAGTGCCATGATTCTAAACCCTCTTTGCAGTTTACATGAAATTTTTGTGTCCTGCAAATATTTAAAGAAAAATACATGTCTATGGCATACATATGGCTCTTCATGCCCCACAGACAAAACTAGGAGAGTTAGTGGCACAGGAAGGCATGAAATGGAAGGGAGCATGGCTCATTTCAGTTAGATGTGTATACAAGGAAATGCCCCTGGCACAGTGAAAGACAAGGGATAAAGTGATCCTGAGGAACACAGTCTTTTGAAGCATGCATGCATGAGGAGGATGCCAGCCTTGTAAATTAAGCCTTAGCACTGTTCAGAGCACCATCTTCCAAAATGAAAGCACTTTCTGCACGGCTTGAATATGCTCCAGGATCACTCTGTGCACAGTGAAGTAATTTGAGCATGGAAACCTGGGTGCATTTGTGCAGATAAACCTTTGAGTCTCCATTGTTCCACTAGACAATCTTCTCTGTAATGGATATTTGGACGAGACGTGCCCTATACCCCACGACATGTGTACAAGGAGGAGCATGGGCATATCACTAGGGTAACATGTCCAGCTGGGAGTATAGACTTTTAGCAAGTAGGTATTATTGGTCTGTGTAAGAACTAAGAATAGCCTTATCCATGGAAACAACGCCGCAACTCCGCGGTTACACGCAGGGAGTCACAGTGGCGAGCAAAGGCACAGCAATACGTTGGACACCGCACGGGATTCCGCGCCACGGCTTCCCGATGGCCAGAAAGCCTCATAAATGCTGAATGAATGAACTATGGCTCTAAGCAGATGCAGAGGGGGGTCCTAACAGTGCTCATCTCTTTGCCAGCAGTTCTTTTGGACAGATGTGGGGATAAGGTGCTGGTGGCAGCCGTACCACCAATGTGCTGAGGAAACACAGCTGGTGAGATGGGAAGCATCCATAACACAAACATGTGTGCCAGCATGTGTATGACAAAGTGGCATCTGCTGAGATGTGTGAACACAAAAGGTGCACGGCAGGGCAAACACATGTACACAAGAAAATGCCATGCACAAACATAGGGACACATGCCTGCTGTGGGTACCAAGTGCGACCGAGGGAATGAGGGGCATACATGGCATGATACATTTGTCAGGGAGTGGATGTGTGGTAGTTCACCTGGTACATGAAGCAAGAAGAGGACACCTGGGGATTGTGGGGGCAGAAGAGATTACATTAAAGGAGATATTTCTAATTATAGCTATAGTTTAATGCACTGGACTCTGCCCTTCTCTCCTCTCCCCTCCCCTTGCACTCTTTTCCTCATTACCCAGGTTATCTTGTTTGGGTTAAGAGGCCAATTTCAACAGACTATAATTGAAGAGTGAAGAGAATCTGATAAGATAAGGAAGGGACATCATTCCTCAAGGGATCAATAGAGGTTTCATGTTCCTCCTTCCCCTGCTGTGTCCCTAACACGCTAACACTCTGTGTCCATGGGCCTGGTTTATTTACTCTGCTTGTCTGCAAGACTGGAAAGGAAGTGTGAGAGTAGAAGGGGGCTGTAGCCTGTCTGTCAGACAGCCAGAGCAGGGAAGGGGGCATAAGGAAGGGACCATGTTCCCCTCTGGGACTCATGAGGAGGCAGGAAGGTGAAAAGTCTGATACCCTCCTGGCTCTGGCAAGAGCACAGATTAACAGGAGAGGTGTTCACCTTTGGCCTTTTATCTCGTCATTGTGCTCTGCAAGAAAAGGATATTGATAATTTTTCTTGATTTAGACTTGCTTTCCCTAGCATCCATGTGCAGACAAGCACAGGCTTTTTATAAGCACTCACTGGGCCACCTCTCAGGGCAACCTCAGGGTGACAAAGGCATAATTACCCCTTCCACAAGGAGGGCTGGTAGCTGCTCCTGAGTAGATTTATGTTAGTATCTGAAGTTCAGGCTTGATGGACCCAGTATCTCACAAGCTGTTCTTAGCAGTTTTTTTGGACCAAACCACTCCATGGTTTGGAGGATCCCCTTAAGAAACATGAAGTTGTCTCAGCTGTGAATACAGGTCCTCATGGCAGGGCTGCCAGGGCTCCCACACTACAGAGTTGTTCTGCTCCTGACGCATGCTCTTTGGCAGGAAGACGTGTATCTCACAGAAGCAATGTGAGATCCACAGGAACCCGTGCCTGTGTGAGATGCATATGAATGTGCAGGCAGCTGGGGCACTGTAAAGAAGTCCCTCCAGAAGGACTCTCGCATCAGGCAAGCTCTGTGGATGCTCCCCTGTACCTGCAGCTGCCACAGGCATGCTCAGGCACAGGGAGATGAGCTGAGAGGTCAGCACAGTACAGGATACAACCCAGATCCCACACAACAGGGCTGGGCAAGTTGCTAGAGAGACTGAGACATGGAGGGGTCTGGGGCTGAGATATCTTCTTCCAGCTGATTTCTCTTTTATTTTTAACACCCAGAGAAACAGATGCTGAGAGCAAGTCAGTCATGCAGTGAGCATGTGGCAGAGTTGGGAATACAACCCAGATCCCCTGACTCCCAACCTCAGGCTTTAACCACTAGACCATGCTTCCCTCTAAGCCACCTTGAACTTTCCTCAGTGAGGATGGGGGCTACTAAGCCTCTGTGGGCTGCAGTTTACCAAGCTGTCAGGAGTGTGCTCACTGGACCGCCTCACCAGAGACAGCCTTCCTCACGCATGCTAAAAAAGTTGAAAAGAAATTCATTTCATGGCCGGTGGTTGCTTAAAAAAGGCGATTCCAGCATATGTATGTGATAAATGTTAACTGTGCATTAATCGCATTAAAGAGGACCCTATAAACTTTTCATTTCTAATTAAATTCTGGCCGGTGATTCTGGCGAAGCCAGCTCACTCCGGGCCTTTGTTTATGTGGAAAATTAAAATGCAAATACAATGGAATTTATTTCCATTACTAGAGTGATATGCTGGGCTCCTCTGTTTAACAGCCTCCAATTATTTTTCAAACAGGTCCCTCTCCCTCTTTCCCTCCCTCTCTCCTTTCCTCAGTCCCTCATTTTTTTTCCCTTCTCCCTATTACCCTGATGCTGCTACCCCAGTGTGAGGGGTGGGATCTAGTAAAGCTGTGGTTGAGCTAAGGATCGCGTAAGGATCTATTCCAGGTCAAATTCAGGCCTGAATACAGAGGAGAAAGTGGGGAAAGAGTGTGAGAGCACAAACAAGATAACAAGGCTCGATCTAATGCAAGGATGAGTAAGGAGTTACCTACTAGCAACCTCACTGAAAAATATAGGCTAAATTTACTGGCTTTCTAAATCCCAGCCATACAGATGGCCTGACTGAGGGAGGTCATAGATCTTTCCCTAATGAGGTATTTTGATGGGAGGGTACAAGTGACAACTCTCTCTGGAAGTTTTCTGGATCTTTCACAGCCTTTTTCATAGACTTTGTCTGGATGTGACTGCTGCTGGGCTAAATCCTGATGGCTGAGGCAGGACAGAACAGGCCCAATGCCAGACATATTGCCTGTGCAGAGCAAATAAATCCATGCCGCAATGACACATAATCATCAGCTGAAAAATAACTGAACTCTCTTGTTCATTTCCAAGGGACCAAATGTGGCCACACTGTCTTAAAGCATTACTGCACAATACCTGAGCAAGTCAGAAGCCATTGCACAAACCCAGAGATTCATTGTACATTTAAAGTTTCTTAACACATATATTTACTGCTAAATGCTGCTGATACAGAATCCCATTCTTTCTTACCTATATGAGGGACCCAGGTCAGTTCAGACTTGGGAACACTGCTAGTCAGTCACACACAGATCAGAGGCATCTGTTAACTGACACAGATGCCCTTCTATGCATTAATGTAGAAAGTCATACGAGAAGACCCTTGCAAAGGCAAGTGTGCACTTCACTGAAGACATGTAGTAATTTATAGATCTTTTCACAGACTCAGTCAAATCTGTTTGAAACTGCACAGAATTGTCTTGCACGTAATTGTGAAGAGCCTTATCCCAAAATGTGACTGAAAACAAAAGCCCTGAGTGCACCAGAAGACACACTCACACCTTGAAGCGTGCAGCTGAGAGCCAGCCAGACGTGCCACCCCACGCGTCACACACACACAAGAGATGTTCCTTTGGCATGCCCCATGGGCAGAGAGAGCTCGTGAGCCAAAGGGATATTCTTTTAGTGCATGTGAGCATCTTAAGGAATCACCTAGTGTAAATGATCCTGCCCCAGCCGAGACAGGGAAACAGGAGAAGGACACATTCACTTACAACACTGAAAAGAGGCCATTACCCAGTCAAACAACCCAATCCCTGACATCATTATTCAATACACAGGAGCCCTGAAATGCACACTAACTCAATCACACGATTACAAAATAATACTGATGGAATCAATGAGACAGACATGCAGTCATACAAAGCACACCCAGCCTGGTGTTAATACACAATAACAGCCACCCAACAAGCGAATACAAAACAGCCATTCACAACCACAGGGCAAAACACCAAAACATGGGGCCACATTCTCAAAGGAGACTTGAAAAGTCTGGTAACAAAACCCATCCTTGCCAGAGGGGGTCTTAGGGTATGGGCAAAATCTGGCAGTTCTCAGTCTAGTGAGCTGCAAATAGTAAAAGCCGTGTTGAGCAGCACAACTGAGCACATTCATGGCCTAGTGAAGCTGGTGGATTCCCAGGGCACTCAGAACCATTCAGGATTGCACCCACAGCCTTGAAATAGACTGGTCTAATGAAGTAACGCCTACTCAATGACCAAAAGCATCACGTGGGCACTCTTAACACAAGAAGGGGTGCATGACATTCAAGCCTCACCAAAACAAAAATAAAGTAAAAAATAAAAAAGGAAATCCTACAGAATATCAAAAACAAAACAAATTCACACCATGGACAGATGAAAATACTGTTCAGCGCCCAAAGCCATAGAACCGTCTCACAGACATGTCTCTGCAACTCGGCCAAATCCTCTTCACAAACCACAACAGCACTCCTAAACCTAAAACAGCAGTAGTGTCTTTACTCTTTGGAGAGGAAAAAAGCAAAGTGTCACATAGAACAGGCTCATAACAACACAAATAAGCAACCTTCCTTGTGCTTTGCAGATTGTGCCAGACCATGCTAACCCAGGTGCTTAACACACAGCCCAACAGCCAGCTTTTGCAAATCCTGCATGATCTTCTTGGGAGGGAGATGAGGGAACCAGACTGTAAATCCTTTCCCTAGCACAGCAGGCAGCAGCTTGTAGCAAGCTGCATGCACAGGAATATGCTGTTATTGAAACAGCCAGCAAGGCTGGGGGAAGTTGTATACTCCCAAATACTGTTGGCTGTGTATCCCTGCGTGCGTTGTGTGTACAGGAATTCCCCTTCCTCTACCCAGTGCCGCTGCTTGTAGCCATTAAAAAGCCCAGGTCCTCATGCTGGATGTTCAGTGAGTATTGATTCGGTCTGCAAGCAATTTTAATATTTCTTCAGGGACTTTCCAGCAACAGCACAAGTCATTAATTCACCCTCCCAAATTGCTTATTCAATAGAAGGAACATGGCTCCTGAATAAAGTCCCAGAATTTATGTGACTCACATGAGTCAGGAGGTCAAACAACTGTTATGGAGCGAAGTTAAAAATCCAAATAAAATATTGACACTTTTTTGGGAGTGAGAGGAGGGGGAAGGGGGAAGGGAAAGAAAAGGTATTTAAAATAGGGTTTTGTTGCAATGCCCCCAGGATAAAGAACAGAAAGAGATTGAAGACAAGCTGGAGTTTGTAAAATCAATGGGATTTATTGCATATCCGCTTGGCATTTAATAACTCCTTCCTTTCCATCTTCCCCTGCTCTGTTTGTACATGGGGAAGATAAAAACTACAAGTAGGCACCACAAAGGACACAGATGGACACCCCAAACATGAACACACAAAGGCAGGTACATTGCAGGGATGGATGTTACTGGGAGGCAGTGGTATAGCATCAGAAGGTCCTCCCAGGACTCAGTATCTTGACTGAAGTAGATAGAGCCGTTCACACAGGGAATTACATTATGCCCATATAGCAGCAGGGAGTGTGTGTCCACAGTCTCAGTTTAAAAAAGGGCTGGGAGGGGAAACTGAGGCACAGAGTTAATTAACACTCACAGAGCTCACCAACAGGGATCCAGGTCTCCTGGTGCCCAGTTTGTGGTTTTGCTGCTGAATGATGGTGCCTTTTATAGGAATGAAAGCACTCACAGTGACTGAGATCAGGACTCAAGAAGGCACAGGAGGGACAAACAAACCACACAAAGAAACAGATCTACAGACACCATGGAAGCCCATCCTTATGCAGATGGATGCACACACAGATACAAATACATGCTTTTACTAAGCTCATTGATATTCAGAAAGCAGAAGGGCCAGATCACCCACAGAAGTAGGAGCACACCTGCAGACAGACAGACCTGCAGTGGCCTGTGTGTACAAACCCACAAGCACACAGATACACACAATGATATATCAGTACAGCCCCGTAGAGCAGCACAGCCACACTGAAAGTCACTGCTTCTGCAAGCCTAGATTTTACTTACAGTGGTATCCTCTTAGCTAGCTGCACATAAATGGATGCCCACACACACTGAAGTGCATTCTGCACAAGCATATTAATACATAGGACAGTCTCCTTATTGCATTCTACTGTGCCTGTTTCAGTGAAACCATGCTAATTTTCTACTACTGAAAGATCTGAGACTGATGTAGCCATGAAACAACACTATTCATAAGAAATAACTCCATTAAAAAAAGCACACAAAATATTGCCTAACCATCTAATCAAACAGTATTGGATGGCTTGGGACATTTAAATGGCTTTCTTTGGTTTCTTAGTTTGTTTTATTTTGTCTGGTTGACTTTTTAGCAAAATTTTAGGGCGGCTGCTTTCTGAGATGAGATTTTTCAAGGGCATTTTTGCATTGTGATAAAGATATTTGACAGCTTTTCCTTCCTAAGGTACCTTTTGACCAAATAGAGAGTGTTTTAAAATTAAGGAAGGTAATGAAAACTTTGAAATTTCCATAATGATGCTCTAAAAATATTAATATTCTTGCATTAAAGTATGCTCCTGTCTTACTTCTAAGGTTATTTTGTTCTTGATTGATTTGGCAACTGCCTTTTAAAAGTGACATGATAGAATCTTTGGTTCACCTTATGCTGCCTCCTGTCTTAGACTACAATACATTCAAGAAAAATATACAGGGAATATAGTTTTTTAAATACCATTGCCTACATCCCTTTATATTCCTCTGCCTATAAATCCTGATTGCATCTACTCTTGTTGAACTTAAGTTAGATAAAAAAATTAAATACATGCTGATTTACAGCTGGAGGCATTTTGATTCATTAGGTGAACAAGTACTTAATTCATATTAAAGGGACCATGTTTTGAAATAATGGAACTGAATAAAATCACTAAAATTCTCTAGAATATCATGATTTGCAAAAATAATGTATCATAATTTGCAATATTGTATTCCACTGTAAAATCCTAAACTGCAAAATTTGAATAATTCAATATTTATAACTCAGGTCTTCAGATAGTGCTAAACAATTCCTGCATCTCTTCTGTGTTTACCTTAGCTGGTGCCTGGTTCAGCAAGTCAAGCTCTAGACAAATCAGTCTTAGAGATCACGAAAGCTCAGTGGGAGAAAAGTTGCCAGCATGGGGATGTAGGGATAAGGAAACACTTGTGCATGTGGGAGGATCATTTAAACTGCTCCTCTTGGGAGGCTGGTTGTCAATTCGGAGTTGTTGAAGGAGTCTCAGCTGAGATGGTTTCATTGAGAGGGAATAGAAGACAGCCTTGTTTACACAGGGGCAAACAGGAAAATTAATCTGAATTAACTTTGCAAGTACATTGGTTAAAAGCATTAAAATATTGTTCAGGTGCTCATTCAAAATTTGAGTGTCCTAAATTGAATTTAGTTCACTTCATTTCCAAAGTGAATTTAGCTAAACTAAATTAAAGCTGCCTTAATTCTAAACAAGAGAGTCAGAGGTGTAATGCAGTTTAACTAGACCACTTTAATTTCACATATTCAGTTAATTCAAATTATTTTCCAGAGCCTTATGTAGATAAACACTTAATCTGTTAACTTCTATGGACAGAGACTGTACATATCCAGGAGCCAGGAAAAGGGGACCCAGATGCTCAGGACACTCTACTAGACGCTGCAACTGTAACAGAACAGGATGTATATCATAGGTTGGTGAAGGCTCACAAAAACCCACAGTTCTGCAGTTAATTGGATGGAAGCCAGATATATTTTTTAAGAACAGAGCAGTTCTGCATTCACAAAGTTACACAATTATGCAAATGTACACACAGGTATGGGCCTTATAATACAGCAAGGTTCCACATAAATTATGGATCAGTATTCAGATATGTTAGCTATTATATCATAGATATTATAGTCTTGTTAAAGACTAACGCTAGGTGATTGGGACTTATTATTTGTATTAAGTGTGTGCTGTACAAAAACATCCATATAGATAGCTGATGGTTACAAGCCACACATCTAAATATTTTCCCATAAAACTCTGTTAAAACTTAAAATGTTTGAAAAAATATTTATAAATTCTTTATGGGGCCTGAATATATAATATGTGACCCAAATGTCTAACTCCATCTAGCCACAGTTATAAACGCAGACCTATAGGTAAAGATAAACAAGTATGCTGGCTGTTTGGTGAATGAAAACATACCATGAAACAAATGCTGATGCATTTGCCAACACAATACTGGAAACATAAACATACAGCTTGTATCTCTAAACACTAGACCTGACAGTGACTTACATAAGCCAAACAGACTGCTTACAGATTTATCTTTTCACTATACATAGCTGGCTTTGCCCTATAAATATGAAAACTGGACACCCTTCTACAGAGACAGACACCAACCTGATGCTGGGAGTCTATGTAGCACTCACACCATGAAGTGCTCACTTGTGCTTAACTGCATTGGGTGACATGATAAAGCATGGAAAAAAATTATACCAAGAACAACAAGGACTAGAACAGAAAGGGAAAGATTCTGGTTCTCTGAATATTTTCTATGTGGTTTTGAATCAGAACTTTATTAAAATTCTACATTTCAGTGTAGTTGGAACTGGCTTTTTCAACAAAATCAAAACATTGTTTTTACTTCTTAGCATAGTCACCAATTCACCTGAAAAAGGTTATTTTAAAGAAAAAACCCACAATTTCTCCATTCTAATAAAACTTACATTCTTCTTACAATTTTGTTGATTTCTTTAAAAGCTGAGGTAAAAATAACATCATATCACATCCTCAGCACTGTTGGTTTGGTTTTTTTTTGGCAAAAATCTTCTGATGGTAAAGAGTCCACTGTGAAAATTTTCCCCAGTTCTGACCAGTGTAAGGGAGGCACACAAAATGACTTCCCTGTAGAAGGAAACATTTACTTATCCAACACATGCAAGCACATACTGCAGTGCAGCACTCTGCAGGATACCGAGATAATACACAATGCTGCCAAAACCAAAAGTTAAAAAGTACTGAGTCAATATCCTCCAAAATAAAGTGACTGGCATAAGATTCCCAATGCTGTAAATAAGATTGCTTTTTCCTTTGCCTCCAGTTCTGGCCCCTTGGGAGGCAGCCAGGTCCCAGTTCCACCTGGTCCTTGCAGTTATGAAAGCCAGAAATACCTTGGTATTAAATGAAAGCTGAACTGTTTAATTGTTTATCTTTAAGATCTGAGGCTTTACACAAAATACCAGGTATGGCATAACTTGCAAGAGGGCTGAGAATGTTATCTACATTTATCTGATTCCTCCCAGTTCAAGACTCCCTTCCTAGTACACACATGTCTTCTGTTAATCAAAATGAATGTCCACAAGGAATTCTGCACAGACTCTTGAATTTTAATAATTGGAAATGGGCTCAAAGCAAAGCTTTCAATTAAAAGTTCCCATACTCCAGATTAAGATATTTAACCTTGGCAAGCCCATGTGTTTCTGTAGGTCTTAACTCACCTGCTGGCACAGCCTCTGTTCTGACAGCTCCAGCCCTCGCTGCATGGCAGTCACTGTGTGCTGGCAGCTCATGGGGCTGTGCCCTATGCCAGCTCCATGCTGCAGCAGCAACATTGCTGGCAGGACTCAAGCTGGCCAGTCTAGAGGTAACAGAAGATGACACTCTGACCTGCAGAGCTGACACTCTGAACTACGCATCACTGCAGTGTAGGTGTAATCAGAAAACAATTCTTAAGAGGTCAAAAATATCTGGGCCTTTTCATGGCAGAAATGTCTTGCTAGTGAAGGGGACTTCAGCTACTAGTGATGCTTTTCTCTTGTTCTCTTCCTGTGGCTTGTTGGTTTTATAGCTTCTGGTTTTCTGGTGCAGAGATTATGAATTTGTTGAGGGGGAAAGGTAGATCTGTAGCTGCTCTGATGGATACTTTGATGAATACTCTGTGTTGAATGTCTGCTCCATGGTTGCCTATGGTTTTAAAATTTGGACTTAATGACCCAGGTGGTTCCTTCTGCGCCTGTGTTTCTACATCCAACACCAGTGGAACTGTTTTTGTCATTTAAGATTTCCTTTACACACCTTAAAACCAGGATGTCAAAAACTCAGGATCAAGTTTGCTTACAATATTTTGGTAACTGTATGATATCTTCTAATTGTTTGGATTTTAATGAATTTCTGGAAGAAAGCCTTCCAGATATGAACTGAATGTCGTAAAAGTAGAAACACCTGCCTGAGGACATTTCTATGCTGCAGTCACTGCTTGAGTGCAGCTCACATAGACATGCTTTAGCCACCTTAAAGCCAGCCAGCCTGGATCCTGATGGCTCTGTAGACACAGCTTTAAATACTAAATAAATAAATAGCAAATATTCAAGCACACCTGTTTCCCAAGTGGGGAAATTGTTCTTACAGCCTCATGCAGCAATTCATACTGGGAGGTCAGGCTAGGCAACCAATACACCTGGGGCTGACCGCTGTCAGTCATCAGTATCAGGGCACGAAGTTGCATGTTACTGCTCAGCAGAATGAGGTGGCAGGCCAGCCTCCTGCCTGGCATATCTACTGTCAGAAGGCAGACATCTTCCCCTTTCTTTCCTTCTACCCCTCTTCCTTATGTCTGCACTTGTACCATGTAGCACAGCAGAACTGGAATGGGTAGAGATCTGCTAGAAGCTGAATGTTAATGCTCTGCTCAAATTAAATGAAATAAAACCATATGGTGTCATCATGGGTCACTGATTTAAAACAACAAAAAAAAAATCCTAGCTCCTCTCTAAGCCCTTCAGATAGTAAAACTGATACTGTGAATTGTGTGTCTTCTTAGAGTGCAGTCAAGAAATGCAGTGAGAGAAATGGGCAGGATTGGGCTTTCTCTCGTGTTCGTAGTGAGCAGGCTAACCTGGAAAAATGTGACACTTTTTTCCCTATGTCTGCAGGCATGATGTCAGTCTAGCCTCAGTGAAATTGATGGACCTACACAATCAACAGCAGATACAGAGTTGATTCTCCTCAGATAGGACTGGGATTGTGTTTTAAGATATGTAAGGCATCTCCATTTTCACCTCTGATCTATTTGGAAGCTTTGGGAAAACATAATCTCTCTTCATGCACCTTTTAGGACTATCAATCTAATCAGTCTAATTAATCTCTCATACTTCTGCTTATATACTAACATAGTACATGATCACCCCTTTTCTCTCTCCT
This sequence comes from Anthoscopus minutus, assembly GCA_013399455.1. Taxonomy (NCBI): domain Eukaryota; kingdom Metazoa; phylum Chordata; class Aves; order Passeriformes; family Paridae; genus Anthoscopus; species Anthoscopus minutus. Next base: position 370,923 of record VWYI01028725.1, read on the forward strand.
TTCCCAAAAGGTAGCGAGAAGAAAATGCAATTTTCATGACAGAAGCAAGTTTGAATGTGTGAATATTACTTGTGGCCCCTGAATATGGCAGGGTTTGAAGGCATTCTGCTATCTTGGCAGGGAGTGCCAGAGCCCCAGGCCAGATAGCGAGGAAGCTGCTCCTGCCAATGTCAGCTGTTTTTCTGGAGGTTCTAAGTGTTGCAGTAGATTTTGAGAGCAGTAGCTTCTACTGCTCCCACCCTACTTCCTATGAGAAATTATGCAGTGTCTTTTATGTAGCAACTGCAACTCTGATCTTCCCAATTACATCTGCTGTTGCAAATTCAAACACCACCACCAAAGCCTGTGCAGCTGAAATACAATTCCTGTTGCCTTTGCCCATTTCCCTTCACATACAGCCATTGTCAGCAGGGTACATGTCACTTCTGCTTCAAGCAGGAGAACGAAGCCAATACTGTGCTACAGCTCGCTGAAGCACTTACTTGGCCTCTGTTTATTAGAGAGTCTGAGCCCTTCACTCCTCCTTCCAGCTGTCCTCACTGTGCCCCAGGTGGCACGGCAATGCTCCTATCTTCACACTTCAGGCAGGAAACAGAGCACAGAGAGAAATGCCATTTGTCCAAACTCTTGATGAGAGAGGTCCATGACAGAGCAAGAACTGAAGCCCTTCCCTAAATCGGATTAGGCTCTAACTATCAGACTTTCTATTTCCCTTCCTTCACCCTCAAATCCCTTGGCTGTTTTTCCTCATCATGTTACAAAGCTTGCTTTCCATTTTGAACTTTGGGCAAACAAGGTTTTCCCTCCCCCCATCTTTCGCTCAACCATGAATTCAGCTGTGTTTCAACCTATGCAGAAACTTAAGACTGTCTCCTATCTGAACCGAAGCCACGTTCAGAGCTCTTTATGCCTCTGCACCACCAATCTTCAGGTGGGATATTGCTGGCTCCATGGGGGCTTTCACCGAAGACCCCAAAGCTGCCTCTTCTCATCGCATGTTGTCCCTCTTTGCCAGCACCACTGGGATGGTCACAAGCCCTTTCGTAGGGAGCCATCTGATGCAGAGAAGGCTTCGCTATCTCGCTTAGCGCCGCTCCGTGTGCCCCGCAGGCTGCCCCTGCGCTCAGCGCCGGCGCAGCCCGAGCCTCAGCCGCACAGCCCGGCGCTAATTAAGCAGTGCGGCACAGCAGGGCGTGTGTGCCTTGGCCATCACAGCCTCCCCTGGACACAGTGCAGAGAAAAGGCTGAAGCTTCACAATGTTAGCCTTCCAAGAACCGCTTTAATTGCCCAGTAATGCGCACCCTGGGGTCTTGTAATGTGCTTCTAATATGGAGCATTTAAAATATGAATACTCCAAAACAATTGCAAGGAGTTTGGTGCTATGCTGAGTGTATCCTTCCACTCTCAAAAATAATCCACGACAAAGGAATATGATCAAAGTGAGGATACCAATGCTTTCTGAAATCTGTCAGGGCCTTTTTGAGGCAGCAGGACACACCAATCTTGCCTTCAGTTCAACTTCACTCTGTTCTTCCAGGATTAAAAGAATTGCTAGATTGTGAGTCCAGATTATTCAGTCCTACCGTATCTCCTTCTTATCAGCCCTAGTATGATTTTTTTTGATTTGAGATAGTGTCAAAACACTCTGCCAGCCATCGTAAGAGAGAAGAAACCACAGAGTATGTTAGGCTATAAGAGATCTTGGAGAGAAATGTCGGAGAAGCTAGGTGAGTTTTCTATGATCTGTTGTTCTTTTAAAAAGTAATTTCTGGACAAGTTTAGAAGTGATTTTCTACTTGCATCACCACTTGCTTATTTACAAGGAGTGAAAGTTCTTCTCAGAAATCACTCTGGCTCAGCTAATTTTAACCTCTAATAGCTCTTATTACATCTCTAGATTAGAGCTTGTTGCAATTGTAATACTAGAAGAGAAGATTTTTGTCTGTCCATCTGTATTCAGAATCAGGAAAAGGAATTCCATTAAAACTGACAAAAATAATGAAATAGAAATCAAACATTGGAAATTCATGATCTAATGTTGAACATTTAAGAAAGTCAAAGGCATTTGGAAATAAGCAGTTGGTTTCAGCTGGTGCTGTATGTAATATTAAGTCTAGAAGGAGTTACTACAAGCCAACTATGGCAACTCATGAATTCCAGGATGGATGTATAATTTACAGTATGATACTATTTACTGTAATGACATTATATGCCATCACTTAACATAATAGTGCATATTAAATTCAGATTGTGAAATGAAGTTCAGTTGCTTTACTGCAATCAAAATCTATAAATGTCCTGTTGCTGAAACTTCAGAAGGTTATGTATTAAATTTGTTTATATTATCCAAAACTCAAAGTAGTCAACTTGTGCAAAAATCTCCCACTGGAAAATGAAAAATGGGTATTTACAGTAAGTACCAGTTTATGTTCCTAATTAAATGCAAATGCTATTATTGGAGTCACTGATTGTGATGGAATTAGAGCAGGAATTAATTTAGTCCAAGGGGTCAATTTCTCTTGGAAAAAGTTGTTTGAAAATATTGGCATTTACCTCAAAAAGTCAGCACTGCTAACTGTTGTGCCAGGACTTGTGTCCCTTCTGCTTTTGGGAAGGACTGAGGATATAACCTCAGGATAACCTGCAGGATAACCTGCAAGAATTTCTCCCGTGTCTGAAGGCAAGAACAAGCCATGGAAGATAGCAAGAGGTGATCGAGGCTTTGCAACCTCTTATGCAGCAGTAATCCAGAAATCCTAGAATTGAGGCAGCAGAGCTGGCTTAGTGCGTATTTCAATCCCTGTAAGGGCAAGAAGCTTTCAGCGACGCTCAAGTTTAAAGACAGCATTATTATGCTGCATTTGTTGCTACGAGGCCCGGTCAGCTCTGTTCATCTTTCATCTGCTGTTTCATTAGGTGATCTTTTGTAGGACAGACTCGCTTGAAGCCTCTCAAAGCAGTGTTGCCTAGCTATTCTGCTGTTTATCACTGTCCCTAAGTTAATTGACCCAGGGGGATGCACTGCCGTGTTCTGTACTGAGCATTAGGATCCTGAAGTTTCCCCTCTTTCCCTAAAACTGGAGTTCAGTCATTACTTTAGGGCAAAGGAATACTGCTGGGGAAAGTCTTTTCAAGATCTGCCTTTGATTTTAGCCGTAGAAAATATGTTCTACCAGATACCTCATTAGATTCACTGTGCATTTGATGCCAAAAATTATTTGACCCAAGCCACTGGAGGCTGCACAACTAGAACTGCTCCCCTCTGCTCATGGTTTCCGGACACTTTCTTTTGACATAAAACCAGTTTCATTCTTAGGAAGGGAATGTTTTTGAACAGAGCCTTTCACCTCTGGGTCACTAGCAGAAATCTGGCCCTGCTTGGTAGTGACCGAAAATCATTACCAGCTGACAGCTACTTGGTGCAATGAGCTGGTGAGTCTCATTCCAGTTCCTAATGGACACATCTCAGTAAACACAGTCACAACTGGCACTAACTGGTGTTCTCAGCCAAGAGACCTCAAACTGTATGGGGAAGGAAATGGAACCTTCCTCTTCATCCCCTGCCTGGGCTTTGGAATATTATGGACAGGCTTTTTATACCTGCAGCGTTTCACAGGCTGTTTTTACTCTAAATGGGTTTTTGAAACTTTGCAATTTTCATGCAGCATGATTCAGCACAGCCTGATCTGCCATCTCAGTATAATTAGACTCATCTTATGGCTCCCCTCAGTAGAAGCTGAGCTCTCTGGTGCCAACTCCCAGTACAAATGGTAAATCTGATGTCATATCTCAGTATGAATGGAGCCGTCTGATGTCACCTCAGTGCTAACAGGACATTTTATAATATGTAATCGAAGGCTGCAGGGGAAACCTTCTAATCCATTCACTATGCTACACTACAATAGAACATAACACAGTATAATGTGTAGGTTAACTTAGACACCCTCAGGCAGATTTTGAATAGATGGATAGATGGATGGATAGAAATATTTATACAAAGTATACATATATTATATCACTCTATTGATTTTAAAAAAGTTTCAGGACTGCCTAGCTATAATGAGATTTTTGAACTTTGTGTTGCGATCAATGAGGGGAATATTATTGGCGTGGAGAATTGATATACCCGCTCTCTGTGGCTTGTTCTGCTCCTGGACTGCCCCTGCCCCCAAGGTGTACGATTCCATCAGACACTTAACCTCTTTTACAGTGTCATCAGGCTAAAAGGAATCTAATAGTGACACGGGACTTGTGCTCAGCACTCTGGCACTATTGCTTTCCTGTCACAAATAATTTATAGCTTTCTATTTCCATCCCTTTGCCTGCACCCCATCCCCTTTTTCTGTTTCTCTGGGCTGGGGGAAATCAATAAACTCACACAACCAGAGTGGCACTTCAGGGGGTTTTAGGGGGAATGTGAGACAAGAGGGGAAAAAAAGAAAAAAAACAGAAAAGAAGAAAAAAAGTTATATAATTTGCTGTAACATACTTTTCAGATCAGCTTTTCACCTAGTACCAATCATAGGACCTCAGAATCTGGCCCTGAGGCCTTCAGACACTTTTTGTATAGGTTCCCAGTAACTACGGATTAGGACATCTGGTACCACTCATCGGTATGGAGTGAGGATTTGGATCTCCATCCTCAGCTTGAACATTGACATTCTCTCTCTCCAACTATGTCCCAGGCACTCCAGCTACTGGTCAGGCTTTATCAAGCATGTAGCAGTTTTCTAACATGCTGAAATGAGATGTTCTCATTCTTTTTCCTAGGAAGGCTTCACTCTCAGAAGTTATGTTTTTTAAAAATTGCCCTCACAATGTCTCTGCCTATCTATACACCATTTATCCATGACATATCACCCACTAGCCACACATTTGCTCTTTGAAGTTTTGCCAACTTATTCTTTAGAATGAATTTTTAAGGGAAGCTCTCAAGTGGGCAGGAAGAATCTTCTATTTGCTTTCTCTTTCTGGACAGATTCTTGGGTAGAAAATAAAGCTAATATAATTCAAGGCTAAGAGCTCCAGAAACTCAGGCTGAAGAGAATCTGCAGCCTACACCCTAGCTGTAGTGGCTGAAGAGAGGAGAGGCTTGTTCTAATCTCAGAAAGGAGGATGGTTTCCATGTCCTTCACAGGGCATCTCTTATTTACTGAGCTCCTTGGTGGAACAGCTGTTCCCAACTCACAGATACCCAATATCTGCCAGTAGGCAGGGACCTTGCCAGTCAGGTACTAGGCACTAGTGATTTTCTTTCACCACTGACCTCAGATGGATTTAAACCAGTGACCTAGAGGTGAAAGATTTCATGTAACAAGAAATGGAGCACTGACAATTACAGTTCAGTTTATTGTGATTCTGAGCTACATTATAAGCTTTGTGATATCTTTTTGAGTTCCCATATGGTGTTCATTCACCACCTAACGAACACCAATTTTGCCCTGTTTGATGGGCCTTTTTTTGCTGGTGATCTATATCCCATCACCACTCCCTACAGATGCTTTCTGCTTTCACCTCATTTATGAAGGGTAAGGACTTGGGGTAAGCCTTCCACAGTACAAAGTATTTAGTCCGTCAGAAGGGTATTTTTCAGGTAGACAACAAAATTAAAGCTACACCATTTGTAAATTCAGCAATGTCTCTACTAGCTGCAAAGACTGCATTGTGATTATGCTCACAGATCAGACCATAAATGACAACGCAGCTGTTAACACACAGAAGATCCTTGCTTGCTCACTGAACACCCTTATGCAGTGAACATCCAAGTTTGGGATAAAGTGAGCATAGCAGAAATAGGATGATTCTCTGAGAGCTGGGCTATCAAAGCAGTAGAATCAGGACCACAAGGCAAATGAAGCCACTCTGCTGTACCGAGAGCTCAGACCAAGCCTTCAGGCTCTGATAGTGGGGCTGTGGGTCTGCAAAGGCACAGAGAAGATGCATTTGAGTTCTGAATGTGTTTTACTCTTTTCCAGGATCATCAGAACCAAAGTTCAGCAACCTTTTCACCCAACACCAGATGGGAGTGGGACAGGTGTGACTGCACCAGGGCATACTATTGGTAAGTAAACTGACATGAGGGGTGGTGACAGGTCAAGTGGAAATGGGGATGAAGCTTAGTTGAGGGAACAAAGTCTGACAAGCAGATGCTAAGCAGAGCAAAAGGGAGGAGGGGGTGGGGGGAAAGAAGCCTCCATGCAAATCAGAGTTTTCTATTCTTCGTCTCCCCTGTTGCATTGCAGAGAAGTGAATCACACAGAAACTAGCCTGAAGTAGGGGTTTGCCCAAGTGATCCTGCCTTAGTGTCCATTTCACATTCATGCTCTCTCCTTCATCTCCCTATAGAGAAGTATTTAGTGCTGTCCTGTCTAAGCATCAGTCTTCACCTTTTCTCTTGTTCTTGCTCTGACTCTTTTTCCCCCCTACCAATTTTTCTTCTCTCCCTTTGCTGGAATTGGTCCATTTCTTAGTGCTAGTAACACTGTGTAAGATATTCCGGCTGCCTCACAACAAAGTTCTTCATAGTTGTAACTCTGCAGTCAGTCCCATGAGTGCATTTCACTGAGAAAGGGTATTTTTTTTTTGCTGGGGGAGATCTTTTGCTGGTTTGTTGAGGTGAACAGAAGATGAAGGTTGTAATACAGTGACCAAATGCCTCCTGGTGTGTTTAAAGATACTGTGTTAGATGTGTGATGAGATACTTTTTAATCTGTGGGCTGTGTGGTGGATATGTCTGCTCTTGCTAGCATAGCTTTATCTAGTGACAAACTAGAGCAGGAAAAACATGCAGTATTCTGGGACGCCGTGAAATGCAGTGGCTTATTTGTGGCCTAAGATTTTTTAGATTCTGTTTGTTATTGAGAATTTGCTGCAACACAAGGATTTACTGGAAAATGCTCATCTACATGGGACAGATCTGGTAGATATAATCCTGTACACAAACTGTATTCAGGAGTACAATTGGCCAATATGGGCAAGTATTTCTGGATGCCCTTTTAATATGGACTTGCTCACTGGACTGGCAATCACTGATCACAACAGATGGAGCTGGCAGATATTCCTTCTTGGAACAGTAGTGCAATGTCTAGGCAATGCAGTGGCTGAGCTGGGGTAGTGATTGTGACGGCTTCTAGTAGAGCCTCTCATTGCTCTGGGATTTACTAGGAAGAGTGGGTCTACATTGGAAAGTGTTCAAACGTTCTGCTCCATCCTGAAAGGCTTGTGTTGAACCTATTGATTGCTTCAGGTTATTGCTCTATGAGCTGAATGATGAATAGTGGCCTGTAAGAGAACTGGGATATTCTCTCCAATACTGGGATGCAATAGGTATGCCTGCTGGATACATAGGTCTACCTGTTCTTCTTTCTAAAGGCCTGATTATCATGAAGGGATCATTTCTAATCTGGGTAACTTGTCACTTTTGATATATTGGAAATTCATCAGCAATCTTGGACAGCCAAGTGGCCAGATCCTTCTGCCTATTGATATTGGTCAGTACAAGAGGCAAGCACTAGATTTTCATTAATCTGGATGGTAGCATGTATTACCAACCAGTCATTCCAATAGGGAACTGAATTTATTAGTCCAGAACTGAAGTGCTCCTAACCTATGCTAGGAAGGTAATTTTTCACTAAGTCTTTCATGTGGCCATGTCAGAGGCTAGTCTGCCTAAGACAGAACATGAAAAAATGCTGAGGGGAAAGGATCTGGTAAAATATGGATGGACTATGAAGTTACTAGAGAATGTGGCCTATTTAGCACTTCACGTGATTACCTTGAAAGCCTGCTCTGAACTGGGATGTAACAACATTTAACTTCTTGATGGAATACACTTACTTGTTATCAATGGCACTGTACTGGAAGGCTGTGAAGCTACAGTATAGAAGTGGACAAGCAAAGCTGGGATGCAGCTTTGCTGTGATACAGTAGAGTAGGTCCTTCCACATGAGGGACTGGCAATCTGCTTAGCGCCCAGGCTTTCCTAATAGACTGGTGGCATGCATAGCTTTCAGCAGGGGATCCCCGAGCGCTGTGCTGCTCTCCTGATGGCCCTTTCTCCCTTTTCCTTTCGTCCAGTGCCCAGCACAGCATCCCCTCCTGTCTCCAGTGCCTCCAATGATCCAGTGGGCTCTTACTCCATTAACGGGATCCTGGGGATTCCTCGGTCGAATGGCGAGAAGAGGAAACGTGATGAAGGTAGGGGGAGGGGAGAAGCTCATCCTCCCTTTTATATTCTTTGTCCCCATGTACAGGCTCCAATTTCAGGCCAAGGTTTGCAGCTGCTCCAGGGGCTAGATCAGTTTTAGCAACAGAGACCAGTTCCCCGCCACTGCCCTGCTGGCTTGGAATGCTCTTCTTCTGAGGCCCTTTCATGACAGGCTGCGTCTCCAGACATCTGCTCAGCAGGCAGAGAGCCGTCTCCATTGCTGGAGCTGATCCCAAGTTCATTCACTGCTGGAAACGGCTGGAACTGAACTCCCCAGGTGCCAGCAGGTGCCCGGACTTTGAACTGTGGGTAAACATGGTTTCCCTGACTCACTCAATTTCAAACTAAATGCCATCTTGGAGAAGCACCAGCAATGTGGGAGTTGTCTTTCATTCCCCTTGCAAACAAGTTCCTGCTCTGTGACGTGCCATGAGCTACATTAGCTGCTGATCACAGGGGCCCAGTTTTCAATGAGCAGCATCTACCACAGCAGAACTATCATGCTTGCAACAGTCTGAAAGCAGAACAGGAGGTCTTCTGAGTGCTGTGATCCTAAGGCTGTTTCTAAGCATTTCCCTAAGGCTGCAAGGAAATAGGATTAAGCCATCTCTTTTTGCTTCCTATTTGCTATGAAGTATTCATGGCAAAGATCCTGAAATGAAACAAAAGTTGGACCCTCAGGTCTAAATAGACTGAATCAGGAGGGGTGGGTAAGGTCTTGGTGCTCTTATGGTGGCTTTCAAACACTTTTCCTTAAATCTGTCTCTTTTAGTTTGATTTGTTCTAAAACTGAGGGCCAAGAGGTGAACTTTTAAAAGAATACTGACTGAGCACTCTGTTGGGTTCAGCTCTGACTTCAGTATGTTGTGTTGCTTGCTCCATGGAAAGACCTCTTAGGACAGGTGTCTCAGTTTGCTGTGTGCCCTGTAGTCCCAAGGCTGTGCAGTGCAAGAGAACACAAGAGTTCTCTGCCATATGTGGTTAGCACAGGAAGCTCTCCTGGGACAGATGCTGTATTTTGAGGTTTTGCTAGGAGTTTTCTCAGCATTGGTTCTGGTGAGGTTCACCTTTGTAAGTTTTTGATCCAAATAAACACAGTAATCCTAAGGGAAAAAAAAGCAGTCATCATGTTCCCTTTCTCCTTAACACAAAGTAAAACTAGACGCAAGGACCCAATCCAGCTTCTGTTAAAGCAATTGGGAAGATTTCTGCTGATGCCATTGGAAATTGGATCGGGCCCCAGAGGAAGATCCATTTCCCAGCTAGATGGCAGTAGGGCCCAGCTAAGAGAAAAGTGTAGCCATGGAAGGGCTGAGTCAATGCCTCAAAGTCAAAAAATGTCAGGAATAAGAGGCGAGTACTGCAAACCTTTCCAACATTTGCCATCATTACATATACTGGAAAAAGTGACATTTCAAACTGAATGACACTTTTCTCTGATGGTTGTGCAGATCTCCTTGCAGTTTTTTGGGGGTTTTGTGAATCCCCGTTCTCATACAGTCCAACGTGGTGATCAACAGCTCTCAACATGGTGCCTCCACATCTGATTAGAAATTAAGCTCTTCAGTCTGGCTTCAGCTACTATTCAGGCTATACCTAGAAAGATCCTCCCACTTTAGATGCAGCCACACAGTCACTTCCAGCCTCAGAACTTGAGCTTTCTTTGGAACAGTACAATTAAACACAGAAACAACAGAGCAGCCATCTAAGACTGTGACACCTCACAATGATATATTGACACTAAGAACTATTCTTTGTGTCTGTCCTTAATTCATTCCAGATTTTATTTAGGCAAGTGACACTATGCAGCTCCTTGCTGTTGGCTGACCGCCCACATATCCCACTAGGAATCAAAAAGGTACTAACCAGACAATCCTGCAGATGTTGCTTGTCTTTAGCTCTCAGAGTTTCAGGTGGCAGTTACATGACATGGTTGCCTTCATCCTATCACCCCAGATATCTGCTGCAGGGACACGTTGTGCTCCTGACCCAGAGAAAGCTCACATGGGACCCCCAGCTAGCTGCTGAACATCTCTAACCATGAGTTGAGTTTTCTGGGCTCACACTGGCCTTCAGAAATACTGAAAAATATCATCCCTTTGCAGAGCTGAGTCCTAAGGTGAGAAGGGTCCAAGGGGAAGTTTTGCAAAGCCAGTGACCTGCACTCATTCCTGGGCAGTCTCCTCTGTAGCTCTGAACATTCTGATTGTTTCTAGTTGATATGAGGAGTAGGAAAAGTTTGTTGAGAGCTATAATATGAACATTTCTTTCAAGTTCATGATGGATGCATACACCTTCTCAGTATTTCCCAGAGCTTCTGAACACTTTCTTGCAGTTTCTTTAACTTCAGGTTTTATTCTCACATTGAAAGGCCCTTGTGAGCTTTCACATCTACTTTCCAAGCATTTAGGGAGTGGTTCTTCCCTAAAGGAGGCAGAAGGAGCAGCACTGTTCTCTCTTTCTTTTGGCTCTGTTGGACCAGCTCTGCTGCAAGGATTCCTCTGTGAGGAATGCAGTTCAGCAGAAGGGGAAGTACCAAGCTATTCCTGAACACCCAATTCTGAAAACCTTGTTAGCAACCTCTGTGATGGCTGGGGAAACAGGGTGGGAGAAAGACAGAGAAGCTTCTATGTGAGCACACCCCCTCCCCCAGGTCCTCCTTGCTGCAGCTGGTGCCTATATTAGACAGTAGCACAGATGATTAAGAAAAGGAGAGATAATTATGTGTCAAGATGATGTAGCAGAACTCCCAAGTTGGACAGAAGGAGCCAGACGGATGCATGAGGTGGGCTCAGAGATGGACGCTGACAGCCAGGTGTGTCCCTCATGGGGAGTTAGAGGGAAGAGTGGGAATCCCAACCTACCGGGTTGCAAGTGCAAGGGTGGCCTGGGAAATGTAAGACACTGAGAGAGAGCTAGCTGTCTACTAGTCACAACAAGGAACTGTTTGGCCAGGAGTCTTTCCTCAAAACTCAACACGTCTTCCTCAGGTGAATTCCAAGAGCGGATGGTCAGGATTTACCTTTTTAAGACCACATCACCCTTTTGTTTCAGTTTATAACCAGTGATTATAAGACTTCTGACTACTGTGATAGATAGAGTTGGTCTCCTGTCATTTTGAAAATAATTTGTCTAAAAAAGTTCATCACCATTTGTGTAGCATAATGTGTTTCTTGTTGTCTGTGGTCATTGCCAGTAGAGCTGTAACTTCCCTCTGACCTTACAGCCACCATCACTTACACATACCATCTTCCAAAGGCAGAGGGGACCCTGCAGCATGTAATGACTTTCTCAAGACCAATGAGGGTCTTACACTATCAAGTTGCATTAGAAAACTTGAATTCCTGGCTCTTTATGCTTTGAGTGTTGTAGTACTTTGTGATGGCAGGCCAACCATGCTCAGCAGGGTCATTGCCTGACTAAGAAGCAGCAATATAATGTCCAGAAGGACAAAGGGGAAAAATATGCAGCTATTTCTGTTGTTTCATAACCCCTTAATTGACAGCTAAAAGAATGAGAACTGGAGTGACCCAGAGGCACTAACAAAACTGTAGTATCACTCATATTGTAGTCTTGAGCACTGTACAAGGAGAAAAAGGAGAAATACAGAGAAAGCGAAAGGCAGATAGATAGATAGACAGACACAGACAGATAATAAGATAACAGAAAACAGTATATCAAGCTGTTGCCAGCATACTACAGCGTCTTCAGCTGGGTGAAACTTCAGTAATTTTTAATTTTTATAAAACCATTCTTACGAGACACGGCCCTTTCTTTCCCTAATAGTCTGCAAACAGACTTTCTGTCCAAACCCAAATTCTCATTTGGGATTAATCTTCCAGTGAGGTTGGTGCTGTAACATTCCCAGCATTATTAATCTTGGTCCTTGACAGTATCTGTAGTATTTGACAGCATTACTGGCAATAATATCTGCAGTGCCGACAATGGCAGAGATAATATCCCCCAGTATTATCGGCATTATCAGGGATTGTATCTGCAGCCTGTTATTGGTGGGAGCAGACGTAATGTGTCCAGTATTATTAGTATCAGTAGTAATAAAACCCAAAGGCTTGTTAGTGTGATCAGTGCTAATATCAGCACTAGGTTTGTGGGAGAGGAGGGGATGGAGTGATTGCTACTGTAAATGGCAATAATACTCCGTCTGTTTGCAGTAAAGGAATCCCCAGCAGAGATGGGGGAGCAAACCTGAGAAGCCAGAAGTCTCTCCTTCCCTTTCTTCACTTGTCATTTTGGTGATTAGAGTGAGTTACATTGATGCCTAGTAATGCAGGGCTGTGTCAGTGCAGGGAGACAGCGAAGAGTCACCAAGATTTCTACAGATCTGGTGGTGTTCTCCAAGAAGTATCAGCTGTATCGGTGCAGATGGTTCACCATACTCTTCAAATGGGATTGAGCTATACTGAACAGAGTGCTTCCCACTATCTGTAAGAGCTTCTGCACTGTTAATCCTGTAGCTATAGGACAGACACTGCATCACTGCCCTTCTTTTTGGTGCTGCTTATATAATTTTCTGACTGTTATTGCCAGGACACCCTCTACTGAAAATCAGTGCTTTTTTTACAGGTGGTTTTCTGTTTCCTCACTCCAAATGGGAGAACTCTGAGTGCAGAGCAAGGTCTTGACAGTGTTTAACTTGGGACTTGTCCTATCTTGCCATGATCTCATTTTTGTATTGAGAAATTACAAATGCCTCCTTCCCATGGAGTGTGAGGCAGGGATATCTGTGGCAGTCCCAGTACTGAAAGTTGGTTTTTTAAAATATTGTCCCAGGACATAGACTCTCTTAACGACTTGAGCTCAAAATTTTCTTCAAGTGGAAAGTAGCACGGAGCAGAGAGGTGTGTAATGTGTCTAAGTTTTTGAACAGATATACAGAATCTGAGTATGCCACTGCAAGTATGATCCCATTTGTGTTGTTCAGAGTGTCAGGGATAATATAATTTGAGAGATGTAGCTATGACATTTCAGATGACTGTGTCATTGTCAGTGGCACACAGTATGTGTTGGCAGGCAGTTTGGTCGTGGTTATCCTGTTGCAACTATCACTATAGGTTGTGGGTTTGTGACACTAATGATTAGATTAACTGTATCACTACTTGCTCTGCTGCCCCATTACACTCGAGGCCATTACGCTCTTCAGAAGCAGCTGTGAATTGTTTTTTGTGGTACATTTGCATCGCGGCGTGCAGTAAGGTTGTTTCAACATTGTTGGTAATTGTTGGTTCACTGGTACAGTTTCTACTGTGCTGTCACTGCAATTCAGTTGTTACTGCAGCTGATGTTACATGTTGGTTGAAAACAGACTGTCACCTGGCCATGCAGTGAAGTCAATACAGCTATGTCACTGCAGCACCATGTTCAGAATGGTGTGTTTTAATGAAGTATGATATTAGTGTTCCACAGCATACTGGGGTCATTTCAGAGCATACAGTATACTTATGCTGTCATCTGCAGTATAGTGATGCTTTGCTTGTGCTGGAGTTGTACCAGAGCAGAGGTCTAGCCCAGAACCATCCTGTGGGGAAATGCATTCGTTCATTCTTCTGCACTGCCTGCACATGTTTGCAAAGAATGTGAGTCAGTCATTCCACTTGACTGTGTCATGGCCTGATGTATGTTCATCTCTGGGCATATTAGGTATATTTCTGTTCTCCTCAAACCCTAATAATTGTTGAAGACAACAGGGTGTGTTTGGACCCCTGCAGGTGACAGAACAGCACCACCATCTATGCCGAGCCTGCACTGTTTCACAGTGTGATTTTTTGTCACCACAGCTGACTTGTTTGTGTTATTCTATATGACTGCTTTATTGCAGGTCAGCAATAGTCTTAATGACACTGGAGACACATGCAGTTATATTGCCTCAGGTGCTAACCCCATGTTCCAGCCATCACACAGAGTTGTGGGGCGTACACACAGCAGTTTATGGCTGTGCAGATGGGCTGAGCAGATTCTGGAGTCTTTCACACTCTCACAATGTCTTTCTCCTACTTTCCCTGGGACTATGTTGTTCTATGCAGCACAGCTGAGTTTCCAGTGTCTGGCAGCTTGCAGCAATGGTGTATCCCTGCAAACAGGAGTGGTTCACAGGGGACCAGGCTCATTGTGTTTACACACACAAATCTAGGTAACACTCCCTGCTGTTGGAGATGAAAATATAAAAATTGAAGAGGGAGTTTATTCTAGATAATCACCCACTTCCCCCTCCTGAAGGTCTTTGGCTAGTGAGACCCCTGGAAGGACATAAGAAAAGCACTTGCTACTCATCCTGCACCTCTCTAAATAAACTGCAGGAGGATGTCAGAAAAGGGAGAGTATGTATGGGAAAAGAGAGGAGGGGGAATCTGGATGAAGCAGAAGACAATGAATAAGCAGCACAGCACTGGCAGAAATGTGGGCTGCTGCACCAGGAATCTGGAGGTCAGGAGAAACAGGATACATGTGTTTATGTGAGCGTGTCTGCACACATGCTGGGAGTTTGGGGAGTATGCATTGCTCAGGAGGAAGTCAGGTAAGGGAGAGTTAACAGCTTACATCACAGAAAGCAGTTTGGACAGAATGCCCTGCTTTTAAAGCTTTTAGTGCTGCTTAGTTTGGCAGGGGTTGGTATTCTCTGAAGACAAGCTGGTCTGGCTTCAGTTGTATTTGTATGCATCTCTGATTGTGTATTTGTGTCTCTAGGAATGCACATCTGTTTGTTTTGTGTATTTCTGTGTTAGGATCGCTGGTTTCTACTTATCTGTGCTTATGTACTGGGGTGAGTGGCAGGTTGGACCCGTATTTTTATGCATGCCTATGGAGACCTGGAAAATGTGTATGTTAAGCTGTGTATAATATTCCATAGCAGGTGGATCATATGGATGTCTGAGCATGTATGGCTCAGTATTAGTGCTATGTATTTCTATGAATGAGAGGTATTTGTATTCACATTTTGAGCATTTATGTGAATGTTATATATCTGTATGTATATTTGGAGTGTATGTGTTGTTACATACTTGGAGGATCACTGTATCTTTGTGGTTGCTGGATATGAATATGTAGCCTGCTAGTGCTGTGCACTTCTGTATACAGTTTGTACAGATGTGTATTTGCATTGAGGTTATATATTTGTGTGTTTGTTATATATATATATATTTATATATACATATTGGTTGTTCTTGCCTGTGTGAAGGCTGTTGTTGTAAATATTTTGTATTTGTTTATATTATTGGATTCTGTACATGTTAAGGAAATTACATTCAGCTGAGGTTTTCATTTAGTTAGTGCACATATACTTTTGTAAGTTATTTGTTTATTCAGAAATTACATTTAATTGACATGCACCTGCATTAGTACCTCTGTGTGTCCCGGTTTGCATTCTTGTGTCTTTGATATTAATTTGCTATGTTTTGTGGGTGCTACTTATGCATAGAGCTTTTCTTTACATTTATTTGTGTGAGTACCATGAGTGTGTGCTTTTCTGACTGTTTATTATGGATATTTAGTTTGTGGCTAGATCTTTTTCCCACTTTTTGATGCATTCTTGGGAAGGGTTGTTGCAGTTAATGTGTCAGCGGGAGTCAGGCAGCTACAACTCCACCCAGCATCTCTGACTCCTCTATGATTCTACCTGTGCAAAAGCTGCTCCCCAGTTTTGCTAGATGCCTGCTTCTCTGGATCTTCTTGTTCACTTCAGATGAGTTTTACATTGAGTCTCCCTGCAGTCATGGAGGTGACCTTTATAAGTTTTCATGGATGTAAAGAGTATGGGAGTCAGAGGGAGCATGGTCTGAATCCATGAGGATCCCAGGTTAATGCACAGTGGATGACAGAATCAACTGCAAAAGGAATCAGAAGTAGCTGGCAATGTGCAGGCAAATGCTATTTTAGAGGGCTGTTAATATAACTGCGGATGAGGATGCCATGACAGTGAGAGATGACACTGGTTAGGGGTCAAGTGACAAGGCAATGAGACATAAGGGCAATACTACTGCAGAATCAAGGTGACATGGCACTGAGACAAAGCATGGGTCATGGTGACATGCCAATGACCCAGGCTGATCTGTCAGAACAGGGAGAGCTGGAATCTGTTCATCATCTGAATAGGCAAGGGAAAACAGGAGGAGGAGGGTGAAGATCAGAGGCAATTCAACAGACCTGTTGATGGCTATAGGACCCAGGTCACAAGCAGTGTGGGACATGCAGTGTCTCCATGGGAGCAGTTGTGTCCTGATGTGAAAGGCTAGGGCAATCTGCTGGCAGTGGTTGTTTGCTCACAGTGATGGAGAGCAGGGATAACACTGTGATGACATCAGGTGGTGGCCATATCCTCTGAAGGTAGCCATGGACCATGGGGACTGTGTGGGCAGAGCCATTATTCCCAGTTGCTGGAAAAACAAAGAACCTAACAGGCAGTAAAACAAAAACAAAGGAGACTTGGAAGCACCTGACAGGCCTAATTCATCACAGCCCAAGATTTTTTTCCCCCCTCATGTTCCCATTATATTTGTTTGTAAAAGTGGAAATCAATTTTGAAGGTAATTTTCTGGAAAGAATGGAAGGGAGGTGGGAGGGCCGGATAAGGCAGAGATGGCAAGAGAAAAAAAAAATTTAGGCCAGGCACAGCCCAGGGGCAGCTCTTGGCAAGGTGAAAGAAAATTGCATATTCAATCTCCATCCATGAATCTCCCTTGCTGCTGCCCGCCTCCTGCTCGAAAACAATGAAGGCTTTCTCCCCTACGCTGCACAACGCCTGAGTATCAGCGCTCACTTTAACTTCAGGGTCATTAATTCACCTGATTATTGCAGGAGAGGAGAGGGTTGCAGAGGCATCCATTCTAAAGAGCCCTCCCTTAGCTCATCCTTTGATTAGTTCAGGGTGGAGGGAGTTGAGATAATGTGTTGTCTTGGACACAGTTTAAAATGGGAGGGGTTGAAGAGGGGGTGGAAGGAGGTAGAGGTAGAAAGGGAAAGATGTGGCCCAGCTTGTTGTGTAAGGGAGGGTTGGAAAGCAGTCATTCTTGCATCCCTCTGCTGTGGTGTTACTGCAAATTAAAAGTAGCATGTTCCACTTCGTAGCTATCTTTCAGGGAGGGGAGGGGCATGGGTATATGTCGGCATGGGGATGGGGGGGATCTTATCATTGCTTCCTCAGCAGCCCAGCGTAGTGTCACCCTGTGAGGTGACATTTGAATTTACAATTCCGCAGAGAAAAGCCATTAATTCACAAATTAACATTTCTCCCTCTCTCTCTCTCTAGCTCTTTCTCTCTTCCTCTCTCTCTCTCTCTCTCTATCTCACATGGATGTGCAAGCAATTGAAAAGACAAAGGAAATAGCCTTAAGGAAGAGACTTTACTGCTACTCTGTCTGTGCAGAGATTGCTACTACTGCTTCTAGATAGATAAACCAATTACCTGAGCTGCTCTGTTCATGGCAGCCTGCTATTACCTCCTTTTGTAGAGCTGATTCCATTGCTGGATTACACTGTGTGTATCTCATTAATGTAAACCAGCATGATACTGGGCACTGTTTCTGACCCTTCTTGCCATAGCCCCCTGCACTGCAGTGGAAGAGGGAACTGGGAGAGGAGTTGAAGAGAGGTGACAGTAGGCAGGTTACACACTTCCTAGTGCAGGTTAAACACAGAGCTTGTTAGAACACCTGTGCTAAGCTTAGGGGAGATGGGGGCTTCACTTCTATGGAGCAGATTGCACGACATTAACCCCCATCTCTTCCATTTCTTGGTGAGCACTGAGGGTGCTGGGCAAGAGGCCTTGTGTATGGGCACCAGGTATGGGCAGCCCCTTGCATTCTCAGCCCTATACGGAGTTTTCAACACGTGTAGAAATGTGTGTGGCAAGCAGACACAGAGGTGTGAGTACAAAAGCTGCATATCCATAGCCATAGCACAGGAGTGACTGCACCAGAAACTGACTCACTGAAGTACACAACAGAGATCAGAATAAGAAGCAAGAGTCAATAGAATAAGTATAGAAAAAAATAAGAAACAAGAATCAAGATTTCTCTTTAGTGCAACTCCATTGAAAGCAAGTAAAGGATGCCTGCAGAGATGTTCTTGCCTAAGACAAACACTAGACACTACTTCCACACAGCCCTGTTGTCTTCTAAATCCCTCTTGTTGCTCTTTCCTGCCACAGTCTTTCTCACATACTTCTGCTATCACTGCTGCCATGCCTGCTTGGACAGCACATGTGCAGTATAGACACATACGCACACGTAAGCACTCAGCCACACGCTGGTGCCACCCCAGGCACACACCTGTGACACTGGCAGCCTGGCTATGCAAATTCATACCTCTGCAGACACAGCTTCTCCTCATCTGCTCTGGTTAGGTCTCTTCAGTGGCTCCAAGCCCACCTGCTGCAGGTCACACGGCAGTCGGCTTTCTTAGCACCTTCTGACACTCTCTGCAGACAGCCTTGTAGGAACATACTGGCTACCCTGCCTTTTAGCCTAGTCACACAGCTACGTGTGTTTGGGGAGAAAATGTCCAAGCAGTATTGTTTACATAAAGACCTGCACATACTAAGATGCACTTATCCAGGTAAAAGAAAAATGGATCAGAACGGCTGTTTCTAGAAACCTCATCTCCACATGCTCACTGGTTGGAGCATGAGCCTTTCTTCAGCATTGCTCTGGGTCCTTAAATCTTCCTAAAACTTATCCTTTTAACAAGAGCATCTGCCTCTCTGACATTCCCTGTGCCCCACACCGTGCACAGCACATGGCTGGGGAGCATCATCCCACAGCTGGTGCTAGAAGACGGATCACGATCAGCGGAGGAATCGGCAGGCAGTGCCAGTAATTCAAACCATCCTGACCGTTCAGTGAACCTGAACCTGCTGACCTTGACAGCACTAGACAGCAGCGGCCTCAGGAATCCCAACCTTTAGAGAGGCGTTGGTTGGAGGATGGCTCCTGCTCTCTGTTTCTGTCTTTCTCTTTGTGATCATATCCAGCAGCCAAGGGGGCCCAACAGTCAATCCCCAGTGCACCAATTAGCTCCTAATTTGGCTATCTCTGCACTCCCAAGTCTACATCAATGTAATGTTAAGCATTGCTTGCTGTTCCTAGATGTAAATCATTCCTATAGAGGAGTGTCTTCCTAAGGAAAACACTAAGCACCTTGTTCTCAGTCAGGGCCATGGAAACCCCTCCTCCAAAAATGGGAGCTGCTGCTACTGCTGTTTGGAAGGAAAGCAGACGCTCTTTACTTCTCTAAGTGATAGTATCAGATCCTCTAACCTTGTTTCACTAGATCCCAGGGGAACAACAAGATCTCACCAAGAGATTAGCCTGTGAGAATCTTGGCAGGATAGATGAGGGGCAAGGAGGCAATTTGATTGGAGGGGAGAAAGAAAGAAAAAACAGTGTGTTTAATTTTGTTACCAGACCTTGCATTAAAAAAAATGCAGTCTGTGAACATTTCATGATGCTTTCATGACTCCAGCTATCTCTGTAGCTGCCAACCAAGACCTGGAAAACCAGCATTTTGGGTTGGCCTGCAGAGGCTCTACTAAGCTCTAGGATATTGCGTATGAAGGACAACTCTGTTAGCAGTAGATGGCTGGAAAGAAGCAGTTACAGATACATATTTGTATCTGTCTATTGATTGGACATATTCTGTCTTTTGTCCCCAGCCATAGCTCTTTGAAGGTGATTTTTCCAAGTATCAATCAGATAAAAAAAGGAATGCTTTAAATAGATGTCAAGTGCAATTCATGCCCATATCTAGGCCCTTTAAAATGTCAGAGTTTTGTTAAGGGGCCTAAAAGTAATGCCTAGATCCCCATTTCCCTTTCACCTTTCCTTCATTCATCCAAGCATCCCACTGCTTACATGCCAACAGGTTCAATGTACCAAGGCCTCTTCCCACAGAGGTCAACAACTACAGGAAAACACACAGGAGCACAGTGCTAGAACAGGACCTAGGTCACGGGTATCATGATTTCCATTTGGATGTGCATCAGGTCAGGATTTCTTTCTCTCATTGGCCCTGCCTTTTTTGGTCACAGGAGCTATTCTGTTTTTAAGTTAGGGGATCTGCATTGGAACATATTTGTAGACATCTGATTAAACTTTAATGAGGTGGTTATTCTGTATGAAATGTCCATCAAACATTGAGTGCTCTCTACTCCTCTCTTAATTGCCCTAGAAAAGGCTGTTATAAAGGACATGTATACTTCCATGCCTGGTTTCCTAAAGGACCTGGTGTTCTTTTGCTTTTGATTTGGCATCTAGTCTGAGAAGAGGCAGGCCTCAAACAGAAGGGTTGACTTTCCAAGATCAGAACTGTTCTAGAGTTGGGGACGGCTTTATCAAATCCCAGCAAATGAAAAACAATACTCTACTAGCTAATCCTCACAGATACTTATGGCTCTTCTCTGCAGAGACCTCACTTGTTTTGATTGCTGCCCATGGCTGGGCCCTCTCCTGTTTGGAGACTACCTCTTACAATTTGGAACATACCTGCAATATACATTTTATAGAGGTCACATAAGTATGGGCTCCTTCATGCACCTATAATGGCCTTCACATGACCTCATGCAGAAAGATGAAAAATTATTCTACTAGTGGTTTACAGTCATTACAGGAAGGAGGATTCAAAAGAAAAAATATTTTGCATGGTAACATTTCAAGCAGATTGCTGCCTATAGCAAGCCTGTAGTTCTTTTGCCATGCTCTATTGCATGGCATTTCACAATTATCCATCCTGTATCATATGTTGTTTATTAACCTTCCCATTTTTAAGATCTCATTTTCTACTGAAATGTGGTTGACTCTCAGGTGGACCATAGCAGATGTTGAACAATACAGAGCATCAACTGTGAAATTTTGCTGTGCCATGTCCAAATGAAACCACAGGAGAATTAAGATATGCTGTGGGTAATCACTCAGGCTGGATTTTGTTCAGGACAGCCAGGTTAATGTCTGCACTCTTGCAAAAAATGCCATGGGAATTTTAATGACTCTGAGTGATTGGAGCCTTTGTTTTATGGCACATCAAAAATGGCAGCTCTAAAAACACTCTGCTTGAATACTAGTTTAGTGCTGACTCAGAAGAGCTTCCAATAACATGATTCACAAGTATCTGGCTCAAAGGCAGATACAGACTCCTTTAACTGGTGAGGTTAAGGTAAAAGTGTACATGAGGGGAAAATAGGTGGAATGAAAGAAGGGAAAGTCTAGAGCAAGGGAAACAGAAGGAAAGGAGGTATTAAGAGGCATATGAGTGGGTGACCAAGCCAATGGAACCAAAAAGTCTAAAGAGGAATTCATGTTTTCTGGACTGTGCATTACAGGTGTCCATGGTCTGACCCAGATCTTCTGAGTCTCTATGCTGGTGTCCTCTCAGTGCTCTCCACTGGAATCTCAGGGATTCCCAAAAACTGTGAGGTGGAACTGAATGGTGACAGTCTAGCTCAGGGCTCCCTGCCTTGTGTCTAGCAGTCTTGATAGCAGTGTTGATTTGCATGTCAGGCAAAGCACTGCTTGAGGAAAAAAAAAAACCCTCCAAGTGTGGCGGTGTCAGCGCTCGCTGTTGTTCAACAGTGTAAAATTAAATTAATAAAGCCCCCAACACAGGAAAACATAACAGGAAATTAATGGCCTTTACTGTCGCTCTGATGCAGTCATTTGCAACCCTGCTTTCCGCACCAAAGACTTCATAAATGCAAGCAGTTTCTCTAAACAAGCATAGTTAGGGCTCCATGCGATGTAATTTTTTGTGTTGCTTCTGTCCTTTGGAGCTAACAAAAGCCACCCTTTTTTATATGCTCACCAAGGGGGATCCTGCCAAGAAGTAGCTCCCTAACAAACATGCTTAGGAAGATGAGAGAAGAGAGTGAAGTCATGACAATGATGCTAAGAGCATCATCTTCTCTGGCAGAGCGAAAGCACAGCTTCTGGAGCCCTGCTTCCCTGCAGCAGCAGCTGTCCCCGAGGGCACTCCACTAAAGGCAACGTTGTGGACACCACAACAGCATAAATCAGGATAAGCCTGATAACTTTTAGGATGTGTAAATCAGTATAACCACTGAATGCAAGAGACTTACAGATTTACACTGATCAGAGGATCTGGCTCACTGTGTCAGAGTGCAGGTTGCTACTCTGTCAACATAAACAAAGCAGTGTACTGGATCCTAGAGGCAGCTGTATTTCTATTTGTCTAACAGTCAAGCCTAACAGCACTAGTAAGAGATAGTGGACCTAGGAAACTACAACCTAGGCTAAAACCCCTCACCTGCACACCCACACATATTGTAGTGAATGTTGTATACACATCTGAGACAGCTGCTTGCATCCTAACACCTGGGTAGACTTTTGCTGGCATTTCAGTAAGGCTGGATGTGCTGATTATTACTATCCGACAGAGACTTAGTTTCTCAGATACTCTTGTCCAAATTTGCAATCATACACTTAGAGTAGTAAATACATATGATTTTCATATGCATATACACACTTCCTTGAGTGCATTTTGCATGCTACCATGATAATGCAAGACAGATCGGAGCATTCATTACACATTTGCACACACAATTAATTAAATTTACATTCTTATTGGGCACTGCCATTTTTGCTCATGTAAGCTCTGTATTAAAGCTGCACTTCCCATCCCTGCTCCATCTAGGGTTCTCAGTCATACACAACCCCTGTGTTAAATGCACTGCTGTCAGGCACCAGCACACATCTCACTCTTCCTCAGTCAGGTACACTCACTTCCCTGCATGAGCAGCCTTCCTTACTCACCAATTCCTCATGTGAACCATACTTTCATTTCAAAACATAAAATCCTTTGTTTCTGAGCCTTTCTGCTTTAAGCCTGAGTATGGAAGAAAGAAATACACATAGTCCATGTGTTGCTGACACACTTAGAGACACATGGACCAGCACAGTACTATCAATTAGCACACTGAATTCAGGTTTGTGAATTCCCTTGAGGCAAATGGACACAGGAATCTGAACAGCTGTGGAGTTCATGAAGGCTGATAATCTTCCTTGAGGTGATAATCCTCCAGTATTTGTGTCCCACTCTCCCTTTTTCTGTAGGATACTGTACATAACCTGAACTTGTACTGTATCTTCTTTCACCATTGCAGCAGAGATCCCTGATAACATTCCTTCTCTATGCATTCCTGAACTTTGCCAGTCCCTTCCAAGCTCCATCATCTCTATTTTGCACTCACTTAGGATCCTTCCCATCTGAATTTGAGGCTCATCTTTCTCCCCACCAGTTATCACAATCAAAGCACTCAAAATTCTTCCAACACTACTACTATGCTGAAACACAGAGCTGATCCATCTAGAGATGACATCTTCTTTCACACCGTCCAAAAGATCACAACAATTCTCCTGGAACGAAATGTAAACCAAAATTTAGAGCCTTCCTTTTCCAATCCTCCAACTAGTAGGGCAAGGAAGTTATATAGGTGAAAAGATCACAAGATTAGGACTGTCAGTCCTTGTGCTTGTCCTCACTGGGGGAGTACAGTATTAGTTTAAAAATTATTGGGGATGCAGACAGTGTCTTTGGAAACATTGTGACAGCTAGACTGGATCAGCTCGTGTAGATCAGGACATCAGTACCAGACAGTCCTGGCCATCTGAAAATGTGTGACCCACTACCTACCAAGGACAAGGTCTTTGTCCTTGGTCTCTGTCCTGGCTGGGGTCAGACACAGATGCGGGAGGTCTGCAGTTCCCGGCGGGAGCTCAGGACCAGCCCTGCAAGCCCAGCTCTGACAGTGCCGGGGCCCTTGGCGGCGCGGGGCCTGCGCGGGGCCTGCTGCCGTGAATGACAAGCACTGGCTATCGATCGCGTTCTGAACTCGGCCCAGCCGATAGAAGGTAATTAATGACTCCATTTGCCTCAGGACCGAGGAGAACAATTGAGTTTGAAACTGCAACAACTGGCAGTGTAGGGAAAGGCCCCTCGGGATGGACAGGAAAGCTGCCTGACAAGCCCAGGCTGCATGGGGACACGGGAACATATCAGAGGGGGAAAAAAGAGAAGATAAATCAGAAAAATTGAAAGAGCGGTTTTAATACAAAAGTGTGATTTGGGAAGGGGCAGCACTTGTAGCCACAAATGCTCAGGAAGTGGAACAGGGCTGCTCTGAATTAAGCATCCTGGCAGGGATGGTGCAGGCAGGCTGCAGGAGAGGACAGGCTCGCCTTGCTGGTGCAGAGGGACAGCATTGCAGCAGCCAGCTCAGCACCACTGCATCAAACAGTTGGGCTCGGAGCCTCTGACAATTAGATGGGTTTTGCTGTGTCACCTGGCTGACAGTTCTCAATGCCAGTCACATTTGCTTTTATTATGACTGTGATTTCTATTGGTAGAGATGCAAGGGCCCAGCTGAGATCAGGGCCCCATGACGCTGCAGGCAGATATGTCATAGGGAGGGTAACAGCTCCTTCCCTAAAACAGAGCAGTATCTCCATGTTTGTGTGGTAGCTGCGCAGCTTCTCGTCATCTTCTTAGATGTTTCTGTGCTACAGACCTTCTTATATCAGCAATACTTCTGAGTTATTTGTTGAGATGGTCCTGTCCCACCCTGAGCAAGAATTCTGTTTGTCACTTGTAGCCAGGGAAGTAATGAATTATGCCACCTTGTGCTACTTGTACGTTATGGTGTCTTTGTGCCCTCCAGACCTGAGAATGTGTCTTTGTTTTGGAATTATTTAAGTGGCATATTCCCTTATGTGTCAAATAGTTAAAGTTGTTCTGTTGTTCTTTGGCACAGCACTTCATTTTTATCTGTGACACCCATGGAGCATTTCTGTGTCTTGTGTTGAGGGTTTACTCTGAACTTTCACTGTGTGTACTCCCTTGACTGTCCCTTGGAAGAGACATATTTCCTGTCACATGTGCAAGTCCTGATCACACTGACAGCAATGTGCATCTTTGTGAGGGACACAGTGACCGAGGCCATAGTTTGCCTCTCAAGCTGCTTGTTAAGATTCTAATGGTTGAAAAGAGAGGTTTCCCTTGCCACTAAAAGGGAATTGGGAAAGGTGATGGTGCTACTTCCTGTTGGGTACAGTTACCAGTTACCCAGGTGGCATCCTCAGACTCATCCTGAAGCCTTCCTTTTCCCCTTTAAACAGGACTCCTTCCAAGCTCTGCTTTCTGGGCAAATCCCTGTCCCTTAAGCTTTTACTCCTAGCACTGTTATTCATCAGCTGAAGGGGCTGTTGCCCACCACAGTGCCATTCCTTGTGGGATCTGCTAGTCTTTCCCAATTCAAATTTTCCTTGTAAGCCCTGTCTTCACTACCACTCACAGCCCTTTGATGGACTCTGTCTCTTCGCCAAAGTCCTCTCTGGTCTTTTTTGCCACCTTTGCTCATACCCACATGGCTGTCAACTCTCATACTTTGTGTATTACACTATTTGAAGCTCTCCTGATAGTCCAGCTTACAGAGACATATGCTTAGATGAGGATTGCAACTTTGATGTAAAATCAGATATAAGTGTCTGGCCCTTGCAGTTTCAGGGAAAAAATGAAAACACATCCTCTGTAGATTTTAACACCAGAAGACAAACACAGGGGACTTACAATCATTTGCTTTTGAAGAAAATAAAACTGTCTGTGATTGTGACTGTCTCAACATTAGCAACACAAGACATACAAATCTGTCTTTCAGGATCACCTCTGTGAAACCTTCTCTGCTTCATAAGTAAAATATATATGCACGATTTTTATAATTGCTCTGTGAAGTTTGGGATTGCTGCATCCTACCATTATTAAGCCAAATATTACTGCAAGATGTTTAGACAAGATGCACCTCAAGGCACCCTATGGGCTTCTGTCCAAAGTTTCTTTGCTTTTGCAGATTTTAAACCATAGGCTAGGGCACAGTGGCCCATCTTCCTCCTTCCTCCCTCTCTCCTCCAGGAATTTCCACCTAGATTATTGTCTTTCCATCTAAAGCATTGTCTTCCTCCTTACAAATTTTGCAGCCATCTCTATCCATTTGTTTGCTTTGATCATCCTTCTTTCTTATTTAATCCCCTTCTTTAGCCTTCTCTTTCCTTCATCCTTATCTTTCATTTCCCATAGACTGTACAGATCCTCTCATCAGGTGGTCCTGGGTTTCCCAAATACACATACACGCTTATATGTGCACACGCACACACACACACTCTGACACAAATAAATAAATAAATAGAAAGGTCAGTGAGCAGAGCAGCAATAACCCCTAAAACAGTACTATCAGAGGGACATGATTGATCAATTGAATTCCATAGCGGCTCAAAAATGTGGGATTAAGTAGTGTATTATACGCACAATGAGTTGAGGCATGATGTTCATTTCAAGTTCATTTCGCCAGCCCTCTGCCACCAGATCAGGCAATCAATAGGGGCAGCAGATATCATATATCACCTCTCTCCGTGCTAGGCAGAGAGCACCATAATCTCTCGCAAATTTAGAGTGACAGATTTGTCAAGATCTGAAGGGCCCCTGAATAAATGAAGGAAAAGAGACTCTTACAGTGACTCGGGAAAGCTGTGATTTCAGCTTCTCCACACAAAGGCATGGCCTGTGCACACGTGGAAGACACATGTGCACAGGGCTCGCAAGGCAGACAATTGCAAATACCAATGCATGTGTGCACAAATCTGTGTAATCACTCAGGGCAACTCACTAAGGGTAAAATCTAGTTTAATGACAATCAGTGAAGGTTTTACTGTACATCTGTCCACTCACACCAAACACAATGCATACTATAGGGCTGCCATCCTTGAAAATCTGGTATAGCCAAAACCAGCAGCCACAGGCAAATGCCTGGTCAGGCATGTACTGTGATGCAAAATCTAAAGAACAACAGAATAATTATCTACTGCAAAAATACACATGTGTATTAGTGTCATGGTGTGTACAATCATACACACTGACTGACACGTGTGGAAAAATCCTCAAAGGCAAACAGCTTCACAAGCTTCAGACAGATTGAGGTTGATACAGACGCATTTTTTTTCTGAGTCTGGACCTAGGAGATCTGTGCCAGCTTTCTGCAGGAAAGACCAGAGTTCTAGTCCTCCTGAAAATCATCCCTTGCAGAAACAGGGAGTTCATATAAAACATGAAAACTGTACTGACCCGCAGAGTGTACAGTCCACCAAGCCTGATCTTTGCTTTGTTTTCTTAGCCAAATCTGTCATGAACTCCAGGTTTCAGGAAATTGATAACTTTCTCTTGGGCAAATAAGCCTGGGGAGAGGAGAAAACTCTAGGGATCAGTGCCAGTAAACAGCCTTGCTTTGGCTTGAGGTGGAAAAGGAGAGAAGAGGCTGCTTGAGGGAAGGCTGCTGGCAGGGACAAATCAATATGTAATATTTTCTATGGTCTTGTGAGTGGTACTGTACTACGCTACTGTATATAATGTACTATTGATTATATCATATCGTATAATCACCTATAAACGGATATATCTCATAGGCAGAAGGCAGCAGGCTCAGTCATAACTCTGGGCCACCAGCTGGGCATTAACTGTGCCAGGAAAATACCATCTTGGCACTATCCAAGAGGTAAAAAGGAAGCAGCAAAGTGGCATTGTTCTGGATGCTGCGCAGTGAATGTCACTCCAGGCTCCTGGCAGCATCATGTGTCCATGAGCACCTCACAAGTGTATGGAGGAAGGGAAAAGACTATACTGAACCCTCAACCAATTTCTTGACAGACAGCAGGTTTCTGAGATTCATAGACTGGAGGCCACCAAGAATAGCTTAAGTATGAGGCATATTAGTGAAAAACAAGGAAGATAATTACCTCACAAGAGGGAGAACTTGATATTAGGTTAGTAAGGGTGATAAGGCAATCAGACGTGTCTGAGGAAGCACAGTAGGTAAGGATTCAGCTTGGAGAGGATGAAGATATATCAGCATGGATGAAGCAGGGGATTATAACCAGGCACACGAAAGTTAGGCTGAGATGTGACAGCAGAAAGATACTTAGCTCAGTTGGGGGAGATTGTAATGAGAAGACTTGCCTCAGATGAGATGAGGGATTATGACAGAGGAAGATTCACTTGAGCTGGGACAGGAGGTTATAACAGACAGACTCACCTTGGATATGACAGATGCTAATAGCAGGATGCTCACTCGAGATAAAAAGGGTTTATAACAGAGAAAAATGCACCTCATTTGAGTTGGGGGATAACATGGGAAAAAAACCAAACCAAACCCAAACCCAGATAGGTGATCAGATGGTTTGTCACAGGAAAAAATTCACTTTGGATGGGACAGGGCATTTATAACAGACGCACAGCAGAAGGGATGAGTGCACTGTAAAAGATGTGGGATGGCACAACAGAAATAGAGACACCCTGGAGCATAGCAGGAAGCACTGCTGTGAGATTGGACTGTGTCAGAGGGCTGTTGTAGGGACAGAAATGCACTTCTAGGGAAGCTACTACCAGAAGGCAGCTATATTCCTAGTAAGAAAGCAATACCAGGAAGGCTGATTCCCACTGGGCAGGACTAGGTTTTGTAATACAATAATTCATTTTGGATAAGAAGGGAGACTGGCAGAGACAAAGATTCATCTCATTTTGGAGGGGGTTTTATAATAGAGATATGGGTTATGATAAATCACAAGCTACACATAGGTGAATGGGACAGAAACCAACATATGTTGGATGGGACAGCTGCCCCACAGGGAGAGATTTGTCTCTGGTGAAACATGGAGTCAGAAAACAGATTTCCCTGTTATGTAAGGGGGGTGAAAGACTCGTCTAGGATTTGATCAGATGAAAATGAAATTATAACAGTGATAGCTGCTCACAGGACTGGGGAGCTACAATGGAGACTAGCTCCCCTCAAAACTGTAAGAGAATCTTTTTCCTACTGCAGTCTCCCACAGTCCTCTCCAGTACAGCCCATCCTCAGCACTCTTGTTTCTCTGTGAACTGCCTCTCCAGTGGTCTTCTAGCGATGCTAATCGCTGTGCTTTGCTCCTATTTTATGCTCAGCAGTGGAGATTTGGCAATTTTTAACACTGAAAATCAGCGGAACCGAAACTCATCTCTGAGCTAAGCACCATTCTCCACAGCCTCACTCATCCTGGGCAGGAGAATCCCACAGAACCCACTGGAGCAGCCTGGCTATTCCATCAGAGAGAAGGGGACTCCTCTTGGACCCCTGCAGCCTCCTCTTCGCTCAAGAGTGGCACAGCTACTTGGGTGGAGGCACAGAGCCTCACTCTTGCCCACTCTGTCCTTGTCCTGCATCCATTACCAGTCCAAGCCAGGGTGGTGCTAACTCCCTGTTTTCTCTGTCTGTGCCCTGCAGATGTATCCGAGGGCTCAGTTCCCAATGGAGATTCCCAGAGCAGCGTGGACAGTTTGCGGAAGCACCTTCGTGGCGACACTTTCACCCAGCAGCAGCTGGAAGCTTTAGATCGAGTTTTTGAGCGTCCTTCTTACCCTGACGTCTTTCAAACATCAGAGCACATCAAATCTGAGCAGGTGAGGGCCTGGCCTGGTAATGGGAACCTACAGGCACTGAGAGGATGATAGCTCAGGGATTCCCTCACCAAAATCCCTCTCCCCCTCTCCGTCCCTGATGCTGACCTTTTACAGCCCTGTCTAGTTGTACCTGTATCATTGTGCTGATGCTCCTGTATACACCAGCATTACCTCCTCTTCTGAATTTGCCATGTCCACGCACACTGTGCTCTCCCTACATCCTCATGACCACTTTTCCCTATGCACGCCCACCTGTCTGTATGCCAGCCTGTTCTTGCCACATCCATGCCTACAGCCCCATCCGTGTTCACTGGCAGGCTGCACTGCACAGAAACCTTCTGTACCTTGAGATCACACTGGTGACCAGCAAGCCACAGGGTTTGGTTTTACTGGATCATTTTCCTTCATGACCCAAAGCTGAGACTTGACTCCCATCTCCAATGCAGTTTTCCATACTTCTGCAGCTCTGCCCACCTTTTCTTTACTCCCCCGCTCTCCTAGCCTTTTATCCCAAAAGCTGTTTGTCTTAATAAAATGAAAATCAAAAGTCTTTTTAAACCGCCCCAAGCCATAAACCAACAAAGGAAGAGAAGGAGAGGCTGGCTGTGGACTCCCTTCATCCCAGAGTCCCTGGGTTTATTACAATGAATAACCTTTATTTACTTTCATTAGACTATTAAGCACCAGCACAGTCATTTTTCCCCCTGAAACTCTGAGCAGGGCCCATAAAGCAAATCCAAAGCCTAATTGAGTTCATTTTAATTTCTCTCCGATCACAGCGAATTACTCTGGTGATAAATCAGGGGGCAGGCTCACCCCCAGTAGAAGGCCTAATTTGCAGCTAATTACAAAACTGATTTCTACAGGAAGATCAATACAAGAAGGAATTGGAAATGACTAGGCAGTCCTAGCCAAGCAGGGACAGGGGCGGGGAGGGGGCAGCATGCATGGAACCTGCTGGAGGAGGGGAAGATGTGGGGAGGGGGTTGGGGAAGTGCATGGAAAAAAACAGAGGAGAAAGAGCAGAAAATCAGTTTTAATTTAACGTAATATTAATCAGAGCAACTTTTCCTGCTGTTTTGTAGCCTTCCTGGTTTCTCCAGCTCCCGCGTCTGGTCTGGAGGCTGCCACAATAAAAAGGCAATTACCAGAGCCTTTCGGACAGGACACCCTTTCAGATTCAATGGCTCTCCCCCTCCCACCCTTCTGTTAGCCATGTGGCTCCCCTTTCCCCAATTTCATACCCCAATGCACAGAGTGACAGAGGCAGGGGATGAGGCTTCTTTGTTTTTAAAAGCTAGGACAGAGGTAACAGTGGAGGAGAGGCAGGCGACCCAGGCAGAGACCCTGGCGACAGTGGGCCAACACTGGCTGCGTCCTACAGCCTGCCTGTTCTAGTCATGTCATTGTAGTTCTGTGCCCCAGCTGTCCTTGTCACCAGGGCAAACACCTCCCACTACCACTCAGCCAAGAGGAGGGGATGTGGATTTCCCCTTTCTTTTCCCCTGGGCTGGCACAGACAGCCATCCCCATGCCCACAGCACCGAACACAGGCTCAGCCATACCACTCATAACAGGCCAGATCCCTCACCTCTCTTCCCCTTCACAGCATCAAGCAGGCGGGTGGGACAGTTCATCTTAGGGTGCCCCCCCTCATCCCTCTCAACCCTCTTGTCACTTTATCTTCTCCATTTCCTCCTCCTCCTCCTCTTCCATCTGTGCAGGGGTTTGCAGCTCTCCTCTTCCTCCCCCCCATCTGTACACCCTTCCCTTTCTCCCATTGCATCAATAGCAAGCTGTCTTTCTCCTCTCTTCCCCAGGGTAATGAGTACTCCCTCCCAGCTCTGACCCCTGGTCTCGATGAAGTCAAATCAAGTCTATCCACCTCTGCTAACCCAGACCTGGGGACAAATGTGTCAGGACCCCAGACGTACCCTGTGGTGACCGGTAAGCTGCCTGACCAAACAGCAGAACCAAGCTTTTTATTTATTTCCCTCATCACCATTAGCTTCTGCTTTTTCTGCTAATGCAAGATACCCCTCTGTGGCAAACAAGGAAAGAGACAGAAAGACTGTGGAGAACATAAGGGTTCAATAGAAGTTTGAAATTCAGAGTGTTGGCAGTTTTGGGTACACTTAGATGTGTCCATCTGTGACTCAAAGACAGGCAAACCCAGATATGAATCACAAACTTGTGTGCCCAGATGGGGCTTGAGGTTGGGATGTTGGTGGAGGAAAAACATGTCCAAATATGCACTGTGATTTTTTCCTTTGTATCTGAGAACAACAGGGTCATGGTTTACCCATGATCTCCACTTGGTTTTCTTTTGGAGAAATAATAGTTCAAGTTTTATTCTTAAACTTGGAAGGTACTGGCACTTGGAAGGGGCATTTGCAAATTAAATACTGAGATCTGCTGAACTGTAGCTGCTAAACTCCCTCCTCCTTAAGCCCATGAGTCTCTTGGGAAGACTGGCAAAAATTGTTCACAGCTTTTCCTCATGTGTGGGCACATTAAACTCAGGTGTGACTGGGAGAGTAGAAACTATGAGCAAGTACATGAAAGCAGACAAATCCGGATGCAGGGAAATAGGAGGCAGTCTCTGTACCAGATGCTTCACTGAAACTTCCTTTTTGCTGGTAGCACATGCAGAGCCTGAGTGGCACAGGTTGGCCTGGGGCAACGGGTCACTCCCACAATGTCCTGAAACTGCCTGTCCTGTGTGTGTCTAGTGCTGTAAGGAAGTATTCTGGTGCCACAGCCCTTCTTCTCAAGGCATTGGTTGCCATCAGTGGCTGCTTACGCAGCTACCAGGCTTGCACATCTCCTCTTGGGTAGCTAAAGTGGCTGCAAGGCTCAAGTGACTTGCCCATGTTTGGTATATCCCCCTTTCTCAACAACTTTTGTAGCCCCTCTAGAAATCTCATGGCAGAAGTTGAGAACTCATGACAAAGAGATCTAAGTCCTGTTAGCAAGGGAAGAAGCTTCTTGTCCCTTGACCAAAAAGTTGTCCTCTGATGGCACATAATCAAGAGCACTGGAGTTTGTATCTCAATTTTTTCTTGCAGAAGCCCCAGATAATAGCCTCCAATGTCAAAGCAGCTCATGGCTGAGGCAGGCAGTCATTGTTTGTTCAGCAAACACTGAGCAAAGGCATATTGTTGCATGCAACTTTTGGCTACCAAGCACTTTGGGACCAGGCAGGATTAGTAACAGTTAACTCAAACACAGAGGATGTCCAGTGTGAGGTCTGCAAAATCTTGTGGAGAACATAGAAGATGAGCTATATTATTCAGGAAGTGTCTAGAAAGCATGACATCCCAGACATTTTTCATGGCTTTTACAACCATCAGGCTTGATTCAGAACCCTTGTAGCCATGCGGTTTCTTAGCCAACCAGAAAAAAATGGTTTAGCTGTGGCAAAAGTATTCTGCCTTTCTTTGGATTTTCAAAACTTAGCTGGCGTTCATCTACTGTTTAGCAGATCCACATTTCTTACAGGAAATATCTTCTTGTCTTTGAGGGGCAAAGATAGGAGGAGAGCAAGGCAAATCCCCACAGCTAAATGTAAAGGTGACGTGTCTACAATCAGAATTTAAGATTCAAAGAGACCATGAAAATAGTTATTTTTTAGTCCTTCTGCCTAAGCGAAGATAGTGCATTCCAGCCTGTTAATGTGAGAGGAGGCTTCCTGAATGCTGGGACACTACACCAGCCTTGGACATGACTCTTACAAGGGCACAGCAGGAGACAGATTTGGTCTCACAGAAGAGACTATATGTTGAGGAAAAAAATTTTCTTCGTTTCCTCCCACCCTATGCTACCCCTACTCTGTTCCCTGCCACACTCCCAGCTCAGCTTGAGAACATCCCCATCTGATCCATCTGGATTCAAGAGTGAGAAAAGTTCATTTCAGACCCAGCTTGACATTCCCAGGTGGCAACTTAGCACTAACATCTCAATCTGTATGCGACATTTCAATCAGTGCAGAGTAACAAAAGCAGAACTATTAGCACTGGGAGCTGTTCACTGGTGGTAATGATAGAGAAACTCAGAAACTGGAAATGAAAAGGGGAAGAAAAAGCCCCTCAACACCCTGAAAGGCATCAGGGGAAGAGGGGTAGAGAATTTTTTCTGTACATTTAGGCCATGATCCAATGTTTGGATTAATGGTGCCATTACCCAAGAAAGGACTTCAGATAATGCTCATTCTTAAAATGTTTTTGCTGGCAATTAAATGGTTGCAGGTATTGATCTTCATTGATCTGATGTTCTCAATTTGCATAATCTATTAAAGATGAATGATTCATGATATGTTTGCTGTGGGGCTGGGCAATGCTTTCAGGAAGGACCTGAGAGGTGAGGAACTCAGTGCTGCCTCTGGATCTAGCCCAGCTAGGAAATTAAGGGAGAGGCATGCAGATTGGTATCACACATGTCCTGCTCCCAGGAAGGGATATTGGTGTAATAGTGAGTATTGAATTGCTGGCTGCCTCTTTTGCTGCTATGGTATCATCCTTGAAATGCCTCATACTTTTGTCCCAGGGTAGTCTGTGAATTCAAGTGATACCTGAAACAAGTGTGAAACAAATCTAACCATTCAGGGTACAAATTCTGTGTGGAGTCACCTCACAATGTGAGATTTAGAGCTTCAGTCTACAAGCAAGTCTCCTGAGCTTAGTCTTCCCAGACAGAAAAAAGTATTGCTAGGTCTTTCCAAACCATAGCTGTATGATACCAGATCCTTGTCCTTTCTGAAGACTTAAGAGAAAGTCTTTCTCTCTGGCTCATGACTAGCTGTCCTCAGCAAGTTCTTTCAGCTCACACCATTCTGAGACTACGCCCCTCCAAAAAAGCCCTCAAAACCTCAACAATATGTAGCTACCTAAGATCTTGAAATGTAGAGAGATAGTTAAGGAACAGTGTTGCTGAAGTCCCTTTGTCTGGGCCTTCTTAGAACTGAAGAGTTGGAAATGCTGCAACACAGGCAGCCACCTCTTCAACATGCCAGAAGGCCTTCCCCAAAGTCCTGGGCATCTCTTCAAAGATGCAGCTTAGCACCACAGCTATATATAGCCCAACCTTGCCTCGTACTGCCAATATCAAACACTCCCTTTCAGACAATTGCTAACATATTAGATGGCTCATTTATTACTCAAATCTCCAAAAGCAAGTAAACAAAACCACTTTTTTACTGTGGAACAGACAGGTCATCCTTGTTTGTCCTTGTTTAGTATGTGCAAGGAATTTCCATGAATGAGTTGTCACTTAGGCACTGGCTGGACACTAGGCTTCAACTTTCTTGTGAAGATTCAGAGAGAGAAAGCTCTTAAGAGCTGCTTGAGAACACCACCTCACCACTTTCTGCACACACAGGCTAGCAGGCAAGCTACATCTTGCCTTGATGTTGCATGGCTCTCATAGCTGGATTGGTGTAGATCCCTCTCAGTTTCTTGGACAATATTTTGGACACCAATCAGAATTCCTAGAAGCAAAGATCCAAGCTCAAACATATGGCAAGTATGTACAGTTGAGCAATGTTACAAGA
The DNA here is from genome assembly GCA_013399455.1 of Anthoscopus minutus. Lineage (NCBI taxonomy): Eukaryota > Metazoa > Chordata > Aves > Passeriformes > Paridae > Anthoscopus > Anthoscopus minutus. The sequence goes on from VWYI01028725.1 coordinate 406,170, forward strand.
ATTCTGTAGTTCAAGGTTGTTTTGCTTCAATCATTTCTATTCAAGGCAAACAGTCAAAGCAGATGGGTGTAAATCTGTGGAGGGCTAGGTAAACACAGAAAATCTCAACAGCTCTCTTTTATTCACTCATTTGCATGGATCTTTGGGTTTGGAAGGTACTCAATAGCTAGGTAGGTGTTCAACAGCCAAGAGGTGAGTGGAGAAGAACCTCAAGATTTTGGCATTAGCAGTAGGAGTACTTTACAAGCACAAGCATGTTCACAGGAGCCTGGAATCAAGAAAACAAAGTTAAGATCCGTCTTTAAGCACAACCAGAAGGCACAGCTGTTGGAATAGTCATGCAAAGAAGTAAGAAATCTTCAAAGCAAGTTCTGAGTTCTGGGGACTTAGTTTAATAGTTTGGGAATAGAGCCCTTTCCAACTCAATTATCTAGCCCAAGAGTTACCCAACAGAGAAGCAGTACTAGAGCACAATAGATTTTTCATGTGTGACTTGAAACTTGCTTGTTATCAGATTACTAAAGGGGAGAATTTACCTACTGGATCATAAATTGACAGCAAAGGTAAAGAAAATTTCCCTTAGTTAAATCCCAGCAGTTTTAACTAAATAGACCTCGTCTGCAAGCCCACTAAATCCATGAGATGTACAAAGAAAAAGTAAAGGTAAAAGACAAGATGAAAAATAAAAATCACTTCAAGAACTTCTACTGTGGCTGAAATGGGAATATGTGTCCCCTTCTCTTCCTGTGAGGAAGTTTATTAGTGCTTCTCTGCTACAGTTAGCAACTATTAACAGGAATAGAGAACTTTTAAAGTCATCATAACTCACCAAAACAGTTACCATATCCTATATGGAAAATTTCTCTCTAGGAAATAATTTTTTCCCTAAAGCAACAAATATAATCCAGGGTGAGAAATCCTGATGACAACTAATGATGTATCGAACAAAGACACCACAACAACAAAGTTCATGGATTTTACTTCCCTCCAGACCTCCCCTCTCTGGCATAGGATCAGATTTTTTCAGTTTATTTTTTTAAATTCATACATGACTGTACTCTAAAAAAGTTGGAATTACTGACAAAAATAGAATACTTACTATACCTGAAAGACATAAAAATGTAATACTCAAACAGTATCTGATTTCTATGAAAGTTTTCAGGAAAGCTGTGGTGCTAATCATGGAGAAAGCACTGGCTGGATACTTGGAAAAATTTTCTGAAATGCTAAACAATCTTTTGAGAACTTTAGCCTCTTGCAAGGTGAAAATATACTATTTCCCTTAATTTCAAATTAGTGAGTGAACCAAAGAGAATTTTGTTCTGTTCAATAACCTGGTCATGTAAAATGAAGAAACAAACTAGGATTTGAAAAAGCATGAACATTTGTTTTCCTCAAACTGAGTGAATTAGAGTTGTTATGAAAAGATGAAATCTGTTTTAAAATAGGGTTCTTAAATCAGTCCAAATTCCTTCCTTTCCTCCAGTTAATAAATATTTTTTAAATGCAAAACCTGCTTAGAAAAGCTTGCTTTTTCTGTTCTAATATATGTAGGAAGTCTGGGAACTTACGGTCATTTTGTTTAATTAGCATGAATAATTACAAATATTGTTTTTAATTTAATTTTAATTTCCATCCAAATATAACTTGACACAGATAACAAGTAAAAAGTTAATAATCTAATAAAATAATAATATGGACTCATCGTTCTCTATTTTGCCATGTAATAACATGTGAAGACAAATTATATTAAACAACATAATTGCTTAAATAAATGTGCACATGATGCAGTTCATCTGCTTAGCAGAAACTGAAATACCTGTGTTTGGGGTGAATTTTTTATTTGTCAAAATATTTGTTACCCCTCATAAAATCCAAGCTTGTAGAAAACAGCCTCACAGTGGAAAAGTAAAACAAGTTGATCCAACTTGCTGTTTTAACTCATGAGTAAAACTGACCATTACATTCAGTTGTACTTATAATGTAACAGTGAGACGGGAAGTATTTCCTTCCCCATTTTCTTGTTTGCACTGGTGAAAAATCCCTGTCTTGCTCCAGCCTACTTTAGCCTCTGATAACAGTAAGCAATGGCGCTGGCCGCAGCTTGACTAATGTGATTTAAAAAACCTGTTTAGCCAGTTGCTGGGGGACCTAAGTTGGCTTTGGTGATGGCAGATCCCACAGACTCTGACCCCGCTCAGCAGCCCAGCAGCATGGCTGCAGTCACCAGCAGTCAAACAACCTCTTGGGCACATCTCTGGATGCTCCTTTGCCATGAAAATGGAATATGATAATCATTCATGCATCTGCTGCGAAGTTGTTAGTATCCTGCCTCACTAAAAAGAAGGCAGTATTTTCTGTGAGCAAGACTCTCATATTTAAGATGAGGAACTGGTAAAAGCAGAAGTGCACAGGACCTCCAAGTTTAATCAACTGTTTCCCCTCCTTAGGAAGAGATAATATCTTCTTATCTAGTCAAGGAATTTGTAAAAGCAAAAGGTGTTACTATTCTTCTGTGGGACCAAATGGCTGGGAGTGATAGGTGGTCAGATGAATGATCCCTGAGACAGACAGGAATGGGGGTGGAGGGGAAGGAATCACATAAACTATTTATGGGTGTTCAGTGGAATTTTCACTGACAGTAACTTTAGGATGCTGAAGAAAGCAGCTGGTGGGATTTAAAGGCATATTCAACTGAAGATCACAGAAATGGATGGGCCCAAAAGAAATTTCATCTTTGCTTTCCTTAAATTAACATTTAAGTGAACAATAGCAGTGAATAAAAATAATGTCATATATCAGCAATAGCAGTGAGGTGGCATTCCCAGTCAAATTTTCTTCAGCAAGAAGACAGCACTGCAGTCTGCCACACTCTATGCTGCTGGACAACAGGGGACTTTTTAGAGAAAATAATTGTATTATATTGTCTTTTCAGCTATTCAAGTTTTGCCTTTTCTTCTGAGGTTAAATGAAGGACCCAGTGAGTACAATTTTGATAAAAATTCTATGATGTAGACATTTTCCCAGTGTAGCAAAGACTGCACTTTATACCAGAGTTAAAACAGACATTAAAAACTTTTGGTGTCTGTCAGCTGTACTGGATTTACTCAGGCCCACGTCTTGTGTAAGCAAAATTGCCCACTTCAGTCTTTCAGAGAAATTGAAAGCCTGAGTAATCTTTGTCCCATCTTTTTAAGTTAACAACTGCTGTGGGCTACTAAGGAAGATCTATCATATTTTGGGATCAGTAAAACGTCATGATGATGAAACCTTGGAGTTACCTATAATGAGGACTGTATGAAAAACTAACAGGTTCTAATTGCACTGCCCAGTATACATTTCAAAAGTGTCTTTTTTAACAGGCAAGTAGCAAAACAACAAGGAATAAGCACATGCTACTTTTCAAGAGAGGCAGAACTTGCCAGATCCAGTAGGCTGGGACTCAAGAAAGGAGACAATATAAACTCCACTGAACTTCTCTGTTTGTCAAGTGCACAAGTTGCATGGACATCTTTCTCCCTTCCACCCAGGACTTCAAAGCATATCTTCCTTCTTCAGCTCCATCTTTAAACAAATGTAATGAGAGCCACATGAAACAGACTTCAGTGGAGTTCTCAAGTGATTAATCAGTATTCAAGTAGCTTCAAAGACTGAGTCTAGATCACAGGTCTACTGGAAGCTCCATGTTTTACTCTGCATGAAGAGTATAAAATTTTCTCTTCAAACTAACATACAGAGTTAGCAGGTCAGTTTACCTGGAAAGCAGCAGTTGATCAGATCAGACAAATCTAGATTTATAATATTCAGTTCAATGAAAAAAAATAACGGCAAATAGATTACAAAATTTGACATGGGATGTGATGTCACAACAGCTTTGACTCTTAGGGGAAAGTAGTCCAAGGTTGTTTCTTTAAACATGTACTCAACAATGTAATGGGCTAAGAACATGGATGAATGTGTGCAGAAACAGAAAATAAACCTGAACACACAAGGCTCACTCTCCAGTAGTAGGAAGTCGAGAAAGGTATAATGAGAAGCAGGTTAATCTTGGCACACCTGTAAGTTCTTCTAGCAAAGGTCTGTTATGATCAGAGAAGAAAAAAAAACCAGGACAGTATTTCTTTTCAATGCAACTTGCAAAATGCCCTTGCAACAGAAAACCTAGAAAACTTAGAATAGAAAAAGTGGTTCTTCTGATATAACAGTAAGCAAAAGCAAGCAATATTCTGTGTGAGTCCTGTCTGGTATTTTGTATGGTTTTTGGAATTGAAGATCCCCACATGTGAGAAAATTATGTAACTCAACTGCCTATAGTGTAAATTCACCAGTCTGTGAGCTCTGAGGACCCAGTCCCATTTTGTTTACCACAATAAAACTTTTCTAAGGAATAGAGAACATAAATACAGAAAAAGATGTTTCAGAGGTCATTATAAGGATAGAATTCAAGACACCTGAGATGAGATTCAGATTTGGCACAGGATTCCTACACAAACTTGAGTATTTTTCTCTGGGCTCAGTACCTCACAGATAAAAGAGTGATCCCTAAGCAATGCTGCAAGGATTTGTGTTGTAAAGGGTGGAGCATTGGGGTCATACAAGTATTTGTTACAGACTTCAGGAAAAGACAGAGAAAAGGAAACACTGTCAAGATGGTAAGCAGTGTTGAGTGGGTGTGTAAAAGCCATCCCTCATACATGGATATGCCATCTTGGTATTCTTTGTGTTCTATAAAGAAAAGGAGCACTGGATGCAGATAGCTTATCCTCCAGGAAGGCAGCAATGAAAAACAAGCAGCTTATCTAGTCCTGCAACCAACACCCACCCCTTACCCGCCCCGCTTCCCTCCCCTTCAGCAAGAGAGAGCATGATAAAAGCTGAGATGAGTCTCTGTAGGAACCCAAAGCTGTGAATCTTCCTCACTGTCTGGTCAAAATCCCTTCATTCGCAGTAGGAATTTAGGCTAGAGATCACCAGTTCTTGCTCTCTGCCAGAATAACAGAGGAGAGGGTTAGAATGGAAGAAAAACAACTGTAATTCAGAAGGTACAGTCAGAGAGAGAGGACTAGGTGATTCACAAAATGTTGCACTCTGCTATGTGTCCAGCTATATCCCCACCCTGCTAACTTCCAAGTTTCTCCCACCCTGACAGTGTATGGTGGTTATTTTTTTTGCCACCTATAAACAAGAATACTGTTTGCCTTTTAGAAGAAAAAGGGAGACTGGGGCAGGAATAGACTTCTGCTGCTTTGGAAAGGGGTTGCAAACTCATTCACTCCCCTCCCATTTGATTACAGGTTGGTATTCCAGCCTTAGGAGCAAGGCTTGGGATTCACTGAAGGAGCCTTACTAAGGAACACTCCTAAGAAAACCTAGACAAGCCAAAATGGCACTGCTCCACAGCTTGCTGGCAGCAGTGGGACTTGGGATAGGCAGGGGCAAGTTCTCCATCACAAATATGAGAGAATTAGAGAACGGAGAAAAACAAAACTGAAAACATAAAAGATGCAGCTGAAGTTTGAGATGGTTAAAATGAAAAATGGGACTGTGCCATTCACAGGTGGATAGATAGATAGATAGATAGATAGATAGATAGATAGATAGATAGATAGATAGATAGATAGATAGATAGATAGATAGATAGATAGATAGATAGATTTTGTATACAGTGACATGCTTTGGAGCTATAATTCACTGCTAGGGCAATTATTCCAGCACAGCAGTGGCAGGAGTTATTCCAGAGACAGAATTCAGGTGCTTTTAGTCAGTGGAGAGTTGGACAACAAAGGAGTAAAAAATGGTAAACGCCATCCATCAGTAAAGATACATGGGATATAAATTATGCCTGTGCAGTTTCAGAGTGTAGAGGGAAAGATAGACAGACAGATAAATAGACACATAAAAGTCTGAGTTTTGGTTGTGCAATCATTCGCTGTCTGACCTTATCCTCGCCTCCTTTCCACTATTCTTAGAGAGAAGAATGTTTAGCATTATTGTGTTCAAGTCTCTTTGCCATGTTACTGTTGACTTCTTTATCCCCCCCAAACACTGAGTAAGTGGTGATGCCTCTGGAAGGTGCGAGGAATTTTTCTTCATAAGCCTTGATGTGTTCAAGAGAGGGCTGGGCTCATCTCCACTGTGAGTCTGACAGGGGTTTTAACAGCCTCGCAACATCAGGACAAATAGCTTCTGGTCCCTTAACCCTTCCCAGCTTTGCAAGGCAAGGCCTAGCACTGTTGTTCCCATTGCAAGGGCTTTACACAGTCTTTCAGGCTGAAATCCTCTCTGTGGTGGCTGGGCAGAGCGGAAATCCAGGGGCTGGATCAGGTTGGCCTAATGCTACAGCAGCTTAAGCAGTCTGTTTTACCAGAGATTATGGTTTCACTTACACAGAGTGCCTGAAAAATGCTGTGGTTTAGGAAGGATTATAGCTGAAAATTCCATGCTTTAAAAGAGAAATAAAGCAGGGGAGGGACTAAGAAACCCAACGTGCCTGGGGGCTGTGCAAACAGGATTAACCCCTGCCCATAGCACCTCTTGCTTCTGCCCACCCACGCTTCCATGTCCACCTTATTCTCTGCCTTTCCTCCTCAGCAGCTCCCCACACCTGCTGTCTCTTGTATAATAAAGAGAGTTGAAAAAGGAGTATGGAAAATGCCCAGGACCGAAGTGTCCCTACTTTATTTACATTTCACTGTCAAATGGCTTCCTTGAAAAATATCCCTTCACTTGCAGCCTGTGAAAGACCAGGGAACTTTTGGCCCCTCTGCCTGCAGATAGGTCTATTCATCGAAGTTATCTTGTATCAACATTATTTAGATAAAGGCTTCAAGCACTCCCAGAACGCTGGTGGTGACTCTGTCTGTTTGGTCTGAAAGTAAATCTGTGCATTCCTTGCCATCTGATGACAGAGGATGCAGGAGAAAAATAGCTTGGGAGGGTTCTCGATCTACAGAGACTGGCTCTGGCACATAAAGACTCACTAGTGGGATGGTAGGAGAGAGTATGGTTGTAAAAAGCAGAAGCTGGGTGCTGATGTGCTACCTACTCTGGGGACTTCAGTTAACTATAGAACAAAATCCAGATACTCCAAATTCCATTCCCCATATCCTCCACAAAAAGTCCTTGCCAAACAGAGCTTCCTAGCAAAAAGGGAAAATAAATTATGATCCTCACTTAGCATGCCAGTGACTTCACTTAGTAAACTAAATGAAGAGGAAGTGTATCCCTTTTGGCCAGGATTGATCCTTCCCAATTAATTGAAACATGAGCATATGTCTTTGCTGCAAAGAAGTCTTGGTGATGACAGACCTTTGCTGGCCACGAATGTTGGAAGTACTTGGAGGCAAATTATGGGAAAATATTATTTTTGCCAGGTAGGAAATCTTTAGGAAACAAATATCTCAGGATAAACAGCATTCACAGAGGGATATTGCCCACCCCTTTATTGTTTAGGTGAGCACTATAGCCTCGCAACAAGCTGCCTAAAGTTAATTAAGGCAGTTCTACATTAATGAAGTCAGATTTATGACCTAATTATGTGTCACATTTCTATTTCTCTGTATAAATCAAAACCACCAGAACTAACTTATTTCATAGGCCATTGGCAATAGTCGCCCTCATAGCAGAGAAATGGCTTTCATTTATTGGCTTGAATTTGTTTACCTGAGGATGGATGGTTTGCTAGATAATTTGGATTAGATCTGATCACATCATCCATGCTTTGCTTTCAGGTGTCCAAATAAAGGACTCTATTACTGCTGGCCCAACAGCAGTGGGTATTCTGGAGTACCCATGCTTTTGGTCACAGAGTTCTCCAATTCTCAAACATCTCACTTGGCAGCCAAGTTAGGAACAGTTGCAAAGCTGAATCTACTGTGCCTATGAAAATCTGCACATCAGAAAGGGAGGCTCAATGCAAACAACAATGAAAATCAGACCTTTTATAAGTCCCTCACATTTCCTCTCTTCCATTATGTCTCTCTGTCAAGGTATCTATCTGGCAAAACTACGCTCTGGGAACAGAGTCAGTCCTGACTGCTTTTATGGTTAAATCTCCAAAATGTACCACTGTGAACAAGATCAATTGATTGATCCATCTGTCTATCCACCTATTAATTGCACAGTCCCATTTGTATTATAACCTCAAACTCCAGCTATACCATTTATGTCAAGCTTTTATGAAATTTGGCTTGAGAAGCTTTGGCCACTGCACCCAGCAGTCTGTTTAATAGATGCTTATAGCAAGGCTACTCTCCTGAGGAAGGTTACCTGGGTTTGAAGACAAAAAGTGGTGCAATTCCTTGGGCAAAACTGTGTAAGTGTAGCATCTTCATATGCCCTTGGCCAGCAACAAAAAGCAGCAGGAAAGGGAGCACAGATGCTTCAGAGCATTCTTCTTCCCAATCCTATGCTTGTTCCTGTCCTCCCTCTCCTGCATGTTCCCTCCCTCACCTCTCCTCTTCTTGCCTCCCTATTCCTCCCTTCTGCCACTGCACTCCATTCCCCTCATCTCCTGCTGCCCTGCAGAGGCATTCCTGCAGTCCCAGCCTAGCCCCCAGGCACATTTACTGCTGTTGTCTCAGCACTGGCTCCTCTGATCTACTCCTAGCCTTTATTTTTATTTTTGTTTTAAAATTAATTTCCCTGTAGATTTTAACCACTCCATTTTCATTTACCCATTTTGTTCTTCCTCTCCTCCCTTCCCCACCCTCCTCTTCCTTCCCCTGTTCCCTTTGTCTGTCTGTGTCCATCCCTTACCCTACCACAGAAAACCTCTCCTCTCCCCTCAGTATAAAGCAAGAGCCTCATGGAGCCTCTCTCACCCCTTTCACCCCCACCACGCCGGTCGGCTCTGGGCAGGCTGATCTTCAGCCCTTCCACATGGCCCTTTCAGACGATGCGTCCACGCCTTGCTACAGTGCCTTCCTTCACCATGGTGCCCACTTTGGGCAGTCCAGCAGCCAGCCTCTGATAGCAGGTAACCGGCCTTGGCCACAAACTGAGTGGGGATGCTGTAGGCAAGGGGTTCAGTTTCGTCTGATGGGGAGGCCAGTAAATGCTGCAAGCTCTTTGAGTGCAAGTGGGAACCAGAGCAACCATGTTCCAGGTCTGCATCTGCAGCATATGTTCTCAGCTCCATGAAGAGTCAAAAAAGTTTTCATGCCTGTCCTTCATTTTTAGAATAAAATGGGAAAAGAAGCTGTAACTACCTAGAAGTTACTGGGTGTCCCAGTTGGATTGGGTTTGGGACTTAGTATAGAAACATGCATACTGCAAAATGCTGTGTTGCCTCAATAGCCATGATGTCCCTGAGTACTGCAGGCACAGAATACGGTGTGCTAGCCTAAGATAGATGATGGTAGTATGAAGATCCCAGCCAGCTCTAGGCCTGCCTGGGTTGCTCAGCGTGGGTTGTAGCTACTAAGTCAGATAGACCTGGGCAGCTGTTGAGCACTGGTGTAGCTGTGCTGTAAGCAGTATTTGAATCACCTGGTTTGGGGGTATCAATGTGAGTTGGTACCTTCACACAGCAGATCAAGTAGTTAAGAAACCCAGCATCATGTCTGAGTGTCAAGAGCAGGAAGGATGTGTGAGAGACTGTGTTTTACAGCCAAAGGAATACAGAGCTGAGGTAGGTGGCCTTTAAGGGAAGAACAGAAGTGAAGAAATAGGTTGCAGAAGATGGCAGCATTTATGAGCAGAAGGCAGGAGGGAAAGATGAGGAGGAAGGTCAGGTTTGAGGTGGGTACTAAGGGAAACTCCTGAGCAAGGTGACAGAAGCAACTGCAGAATGCTTCAGAATCTCAGGCGTGACTTGGGTGAAATAGTGGGTATCATCTTGGGTGACCACTGACCATTTTTCAAAGGATGTAATCTGGGCTTTTTCAGAACAGACAAGTCTTAGTTCAGACCACAGTTCCTAATACTCAAGAAACATATCTTACCTCTGCCTCTTTCATGTTCCTATATTATTTTTCTCTTTTGACCTGATATCCTTCTTTTGTCTTCTCATGTGAGATTACTATTTCTAAACCTCCAAGTAGGAAAACAGCAATTAACAGTGTGTTCACAAAACTGTCTCGGTCCTACCTTACTGCAGCCAGTAAGAGGCTCTGAGTTCTGGGCACTTCCTAAACCAAGAGGTCTCCTGATTTTCCTCAACAGTACAGACATCTGGGGATACTGTTATATATGACTATCTTCCAGCCTAGAAGGCACTGTGTCTCTCTCGAGGCCTTAGGACTCTTACAGGGAATTAGACATGGGACAAAGTGTTCAAAAGCACAATCATCACAGTGATTCAGGTGCTGTTCCTCCACTAAACCCACTACACTCACTCAGAAGGTTCTTGCAGGAGGAAGAATGGATGCAGCTGGAAGCATGTTATGAGCTAGCTTTGCCATAGCCCTGCAGTACAAGAATTTAATAATCCTATCTACCTGTTTGTAATGAGAGGAAGTTATGGAAGGGGCCTGTCTGTACGTAATAATATTTTAAGAGTTTTTCTGTGAGACCTTACTGATGTTACTGATACAGTACTAGTTTGTTATCTTCTTTTTCAAGACTGGGATTTTAACAGATGATCACTTCCCAACAAATTTTCCATGCTCAGTTTTGAACATCAATCTCTGTGCTCTAATGTCTGAAAAAAACCATAAGGGCATATGTGCACATATCAAGTAGCAGAGTGAGTGTATATGTGATTCCCACCTGAATGAAAGTGTCAGGATGAATTAATTTTGCCTGCAGCTACATAATGTTATCTCTAACTTTCCAGTGACACTGTTTTCTTACTCATCACTTGTTGTTATTTATCAGACTAGTCAACAAATGAAACTAAAAGAACAAGAATTTTAAGCATAAAAATTTCTTGCCTTAAACCAAAGTGAGAAAAAAAATAACTACATCTACTAGGTGTTACTCATACTGCTTAACATACAGCTACAAGTCACTAAAGGAATGATGGTGATAAAAGAGTAAAAGAGTGTAGAATATGAATCCCTGGTACATTATGCATTTATTTTTATCAGTATTGGGGAGTGGCTGGAAAATGGCTCAGCTGTTGTCTAAGAGGACATAAGTTAGGAACATCAGCCACTGATCAGGAACCTCTTCAGGGAGAAAGAATGAACTTGCATTTCTGTTTTCTTGAGTAAATCACCTCAGTAATCCTTACTCAAGAGCTGTGTAAGAAATGACACTGGTTTAGCCTACCTCATCCCAGAGAAACTTCCTCCCTTCAGGTTAATGTTCCATGCTTATTAGTTTTTGCTTTGCCTTGTAACTGTTAATTATTTCTGATTCCCCAGCCAAGGTTCATGCTTGTTCCAGGGCCTGCTTTTATCAGTTATCATTCTGCTGGTAGTAGAGCTAAACCAATGCTTCTTCTTCTTTCACTGGTATTTGCCAGCACAGTGCAGGTGACTCCAGTGGTGTTAATGGGCTATACTTAACCTGTCACTCCTAAAGGAGAATCAGACTCTTGCCTTCCAGTTAGAACAGACAGGAGAGACAAAATTTAACAAAGGAACAACAGATAGCACAAACTTCTTGGTGAGCTACAGTTCACCTAGGGAATGTGAAAGCCTTTCAATGCCTGGAACAGGCTGACATCTCAGTAGGCAGTGTTGGAGGTTGAGCCGTAAATCTCTCAGCAGCTGTGGGGGAAAGATTATCTTAATTTATTTAGCTTTTTGTTTTGTCTTGTTTTTCTTTGTTTGTTTTGTTTTGCTTTGGCTTGAAACTCCCAGCAGCTTCTGAGATTATTTTAGTTCATTTAAATGCAATAAGCACTAACAGCAAATGCCCTTCTGGCTGGCCCGTTTTCAGGCTAACCAGTCCAAATGAGGAAATGCCTCTGGCATCAACCAAGAAGCCCCCAGCTGCACTTCCTAAGAGAAGAAAAATAAACTACAATCACACACCCAGTCCACACTCCTCTCTACTTCTTTGGTGGTAGAAAGAAATGACATCTTAAGTATCATAAACAAAAACTTGTATGTGTGATAAAAATGAAGTGAGAGTCAAACTAATTTGCATGATCCTATTATTATATATAGTACACCAGCACCTGGAAGGAGTCTAATCAGTATTGGTCTCATGCTAAGCACTGTGCAAATGTACTAAAAGCGTGCCCTTGCACCAAAGAGTTTGCAGCATAAAAAGAAGCGCAGAGAGGTAAGGTGACTTGCCTAAAACCGTCAGCAGGTGAATGGCAAAGGTGGGAAGAGAGACAGGCACAGAAAACTCTTGGATCACTTCCCAGTGCCTTGCACATTGATCACGCCCTAAAGCAACATCACCACAGTTTTGAAACAGCATCCACTGCATATAGACAGGAACCCAGCTACTCTGACAATGAATATGCTGCTATTCTCTGTGCAGATCAGGGCCATTTTGATTTAGTTAAAATAGATCCAAAATCTACAATGAAACAAACCTAATTCTTTTGAGCCTCATCAAAGCTAAGTTTTCACATCCATCCTTACAGTGTGAGATCAAAAGTAACCCCGTCTTCACCCAGAATTTTCAGTGGGTATACAGAACTCATGTAAGAGAAGGCTGTGCAGTAGTTGCCTGTCAAGTCATGTGACAGTGGGACAAGAGGTGATACCAAATCAATATTGATCACCTGTCCTGATTCTCTCCCTTTCCAGGTCGTGATATGGCAAGCACCACCTTGCCTGGCTACCCACCCCATGTTCCCCCAACTGGACAAGGCAGCTACCCAACATCAACTCTTGCAGGAATGGTTCCTGGTAAGTCAGCTGCCAGCCCTCAGTAATGGTGCACACATGTCTGAAAGGTTACCAGCAATGTGAGAGCTTTCACAGCTGGCTTGGCTATTGGTTTGCTGACATGAAGAGCTATTCTTTTCATAAAGAAACCATCAGTTGCCTATAACCAATGTAGCTAACAACTCTTTTTGTAATGTATCTCTTTCCCCTAGTAACTGATTCACTGCGGGTGAATTAATTGGTAATTAATTAACCCTAGTATTCATTAACTAATGTAATTATTTTCCAATGACCCATGCAGATTATTATGTACTGCTCATGGCTAAAGACACTCACCTATCTACTAACTAAGGGTGACAACTCACCTTCTGTTTAAAGCCATGGCATCAAGCTAAAATTATCAATGGTACTTTAATACCTGCAGTATTTGAAGACCTACTGTCTATATAGACTAAACGTACTAAGAACTCAGAAATTATTAACAGCATTTCATGGGAAACTTAACTATTCACTCTGAACAACCAACTATTGAACCACATCCTGTTTCTAAAATGGTGCCTCCAATGCAAGAAACTATCAACCTAATCCTACATCCGAAGACAAACTCTTTGATACCCTAATGGTTTGGAGAAATACCTTAGCATATGGATTCTCCTACTCTTTTGGAAGAAGAGAGGACAATTTACTCTAGGACAATTGAAGAGCTTATTACCTCGGGCTCTATTACCCACTCTCCTCTGATGACAGTGTCCCCAGTAGATAAATGAAGGCAGGATTTTCTTTTTTCAGACATGGTAGCTCAGAACTGATCTGCCACTAATTTCTGCTATTTATGGCCCATGGTTGTGAGTTGTGATGCTTAAGGGGCGGGTACACAGCCCACTCTGCAGCCTCTGTTTCTGAAGAGATGTGTCCAGAACCAAAGCAGCAAAAACCTGAGGACAGAAAGCTCTGAAATTACTATCATATGCTTTGCCAGGGCTTACGAGCAGAAAGCCTAACTTAACCCTCCTCCGGATCTCAGAACAGGCAGCTAAACAAGCATTAACTTCAGTGAGAACAGTGAAAATATAACTGTTAGGAAATGTTTTCAGGTCAAAGTCTCAACATCTTTAAGTGACAAGTCACAGAATGGCCTGAGTTGAAAGGGACCTTAAAGGTCATCTCGTTCTAACCACTCTGTCAAGGGTGTCGTCTTTACAGGTTGTGCTAAGCCCCATTCAGCCTGACCTTGAACACTTTCAGGGATTGGGTATCCACGGCTACTCTGGGCAACCTGTTCCAGTGGCAAATTTTAGGACATATCCTACACTAAATTATTCAGGGAGATGGTTTGGCTTCAGAATCAGACAAGCACTAAGACAACATAAAATCAAGTAACACCCCCCACAGAGCTCCCCCTAGTAACAGTTTAATAATATCAAAATAACTGGATTTTTGAGTAGAAACTGTTCAGTGATTGCTATGTAAGTTCAATGACCTCATGACAAGGATGATATTGACTTCTAAACTCAAACAAAAATCTTAAGATCACTAATATCAGGGGCCACTTATCCAAGAATAGGGTAGTTCAGCTCCTTGATGTGGAGGCTGCATATAAGACAGTAGTATCCCAAAAAACACAAACCCATAAATATTCCCCAAAAGAAAAGGAACAGAATTATACAGAAAAAAGTTAAGTTATACTTCAAAGTTAAAAAAATTATTGTGGTCAGATGGATATCTTCACATTAAATCTGATGTCAACATTCAATCAAAGGGAGTTTTTCCAGTGACCTGCTTGAGCATCCTGCAGTAGTTAGTGCATCTTTCAACAGATTCTGGCTGTTTCAGTCATACCCCACTGGTCAGACCCAGCCAGGAAGCCCTTTTCTTCCTGTTTTCTAGTGTGACTGAAGCCAACAAGATGGAGATAAAGAGGCTTCCTGGGAAGAAGAAGAAGACTTTGCTTTAATGGGTCACTCCGCAGATCTCCATCTCCACTACTTTGTGTCAGGGGCCAGCAGGGGAAATATGAGGGAAGGCGTAAGAGTAGAGCAAGCTTGTATTGGTACTTTCTCAAAAGATCTCCTAGCCTCCATGTTGCAGCTAAGAGACTTTCTAAACCAGACTTAGTATCATTCTATTTAATATTAAATAGAAAGAGGCTGATAGGTTTTCCCTCTACAAATGTAAAAAATGTCTACTGAACCTATATAAGCCTTTAACATGCTTAGAAACCTTTCACAAGAAGTTCTGTAGCTAAACTACATATTTGTGAAAACTATATCCCTTATTTGTTCTGAACTGCCACCTGCTAGGCTCACTTCATGCCTCATCGTTTCTGTATTAGAGGACTAAACCAATAAGATTTAAATACAGATGCCGAGAAACAGTGTTAGTAAAGATTCCCTGAGCACAGATTGCACAGAATATTGGCCTCCTGAGATCAATCCTCTGTGCTGACTTGCAGCCTCTGTTTGGAGTCCAGTTTGAACAATCAAATACAGTCGTGCCAATGGTTTGTTATGTGCCCTTAGGCCAAGAAAGTTCAGAGACCAGTGTTTTAACTACACTGCAAACAAGAAGCCAGCAAGATAACTCCTCAGGAATATCTTTAAGAAACATACTTACATGCAAACAAACCTATTGGTCAGATGTGAGAAAACATGGGAAAGAGGCTCTGTCTTTTCTAAACAAAGGTGCAGAGCTAAACACACAACTGTTCAGAAACCAGATTTCTAACCCATTCAAAATTCTGATTCCTTGATATTTGTTTCACCTTGCATTGGTATGAAGAGTTAGAACCTTACAACAGTTCAATTTGCAAGCATCAGGATAAAACATTTCAATAACATCAACATGTTCTAGATGTCAAGACATATTAAAATAATGAAAGAATTGAAAGAAAATTAAATGAAATGAGAAAGGCAAAATGAAACAAAACAAGAAAGTTGAAACATAAAAATTTGTTTCAATTTGCAATAACTTCAGAACTTTTCTTTCCAAAACTCTATTGAAGCTGACAAGCTTGGAAAGAACATTTCCATTTCAATGAGACAGCATTTTCCAGCGGAAAACTGAGAAGATTGTTTAACCAGTACTAATCAAAAGCTGCTATGTTCTACCCATGACAACCTTTCACTAGACTTTTACTCCCATAGTCTAAAGAAAAGCTTGTCTCCTGTAGCACTACATTCACACAACGTGGCCGGCAAATGCAAAGTCTCCGAGGCTTGTGCAGATGACATGATCAGATACATATTCCTGCATTTGCCCTTCCTGTAACTTCAGGTCCCAGGCTGTAAACACGGACGAAAGCCAGTGGTCCTGAGCACACCCTTGGAAAAGAAGGGCTTAGTCACTCACAGGAAGATGGATCAGGTATTGGGCTACACTTAACCTGCATATCTGAGAAAAGTTTCCTAAAAATGTGACAGAATACCTTTGATCCCTGTCTCAATTCTTCCTCTTTCCCAAGAAAGAATGTCAAGTTTCTGCAAACTGTTTTAGTGAAGTGAGCATCCACTGAAGAAACTGAAGTTTACACAGAGCAGTGCGGAGCCTGCAGAGGGCTGGGGATGGCAGCAGCAGGGAGTCGTTAAACAGAATCCAATGTTGATGAGGAAATTACACTTGTTTCATTAGTGATCGGGGAAGGCGATAGCTCAGTTCCTCTTGGTCACAGTTGAGCTCAAAAGCTCATTATCCTGCTGCATGCATGCTTTCACTCCTCGTCAATAAACACTGTTTCCAGTGGCTGCCCTCCCTCCTCCCCACGCTCCGTAGCTGTGGCTCTTTCTCCCGTGCTTAACCCGTGCTTTAGCAGCACTATAAACAGTTTAGGGTGTCAACTCAGCCGGGAGTGAAAGAAAGTCTTGAAATACCAGAACAATTCCTTTCCATACAGTGAAATTATCTCCTAGGAAGCACTTCGAAAGCAGAAATATTAATGAGGATAGTTTTTTTTTCTCCTTCTTTGGGAAACAAACTCCTTCCAGTATATTCCACAGATAAGTCAATTCAGAGAGAGAAAAATATGGACTGTGTGTTGCATGGTCATCTTTGCAGGTTTCACCTATTCCTTCCCAGCTAATTGTCAGATTTTCCATGCAGGATGTTTCTAGCTATGAAATTATGCTGAGTTATTATAATTAAAACAGCAGTTAGCAAGATCTCTCACACAAAATGAGAGAGGTTTTATGCTGAAACTAAAAGCTACTGTGACTAAAATACCTTTGGATGATGATTTGGTTTGATTCATACTCATTTTTGCACTGACTACTTTGGTTATGACCCTGAGTATCTCTAAAAACCTTGCTGGAAACATTCTCCTCAAGTTTAAAGCAGTACAAATCCCCTAACCTGAACACATTTCATTTCCACCATCTGAGAATCTGTGATTTTGGCTTTAACACTCCAGCAAGAGGAGATTTGCAGATATTATGCCATAGTTAACTGATATTCTTTCATAATTGTATCACAGGCATCCATCCCATCTTGCATTACCTACTTTTCCTGTTCCATGGTATCTAGCAGGAACTGCCAGGTGCTCTTCAAACACTTCTATTGTAACAATTCCATCTCTGCCTTTGGGCAGACCAGAAGCTAATACCCACACTATTCTTCCACTGCCTTTTAAGCTCATAAGGCCTTTCAGATGGCATTAATTGTCCACAGTCTGTTATTACTACATTAAATTGAGCTAATGATCAGATCATGCCACAATTTTCCATAATACAATGATACATGTTTAAGTTTGGGGAGATTTGATTATTTTCAGGGAGCACAATACCCCTCCAGTTACCAAATACCCTGTATAGCATTTTAAGAAACAGAGAGTTTCAGAGTTCTTCTGAACAATAAAATAAAATGTTTTATAGGAAACTGCATCATTCAGATCTTGGTTCAGAGTCGTACTAGATCACAAATCTTGGAAATATTTTGATTTGGGCCCATTTTCCTAATATGAAAAGAGGAGCTGTAGCACAACTTGTCTTTCAGATTCAGCACATTACCTAAAGTGCTAATCGTTAGAAAATTATTTTCTAGAGCTAGAATGCAGCAAATTTTCTCTATAATGCACTAACTAAACATAAAAGAGAGGTTTATAATGTATGAGTCACATTTCTGACTAATATTATCATCCAGAGTAAGAAAGAAAGAAAGTGATTCATGTGTTTTCCATTTTGTTTTGTATTTAAGCACAGCCAACTAAGAACATTTCCATAAATGAATTATACTCTTCTCCACAAATATGCCATCACCCTCAGTACCCTAATAAAAAAACTTTAGCAATACATATTGCCATCAACAGCACTGCTAACTCCAAAGAGTTTCTTGTGAGCTTGTCCCATCAACCTTCTGTGCCTGCTGGCTTGACACTACTGGAGAATCTTTGATGTTATTCATAAGAAAGCGTATAATTAAGTGCATAAAAGCTTGCATATGCAGTCCTACTGCAGCCTGAGAATTGGAAGACAGAAGGTAATGAAAAAACAAAGAAACAAAACCCCCCAACTTTAATAATTTATTTGTATTATTGAATTGGAACTGATTTCTTGATTGTGAAGAAGTTAATCTTGTGACTCTTAATGGTATGGGTAAGCAAATTTGCACTGAACAGGCACTGCAGTGACTTGAAGGGAAGAGATCCAGCTAGACTAGAAAGGAAGCTACATACACCAGTTTTCCTGCTGCCAAACAGATTCAGCATGAACACTGGTCTGATGGAACAGCAGATGTAAATCTTTACTCCTAACTGTATTTCATACCTTCCTTGGTTTCTTCCAGGGAGCGAGTTCTCAGGGAACCCCTACAGCCACCCTCAGTACACAACCTACAACGAGGCCTGGCGGTTCAGCAACCCTGCATTACTAAGTGAGTACCTCTTTCCCACAGCACACCCCCAGCCTCGCGCTCCTTCTGTTTGTCTGTTTTCTTTTCTTTGGTTTGCTTGTTTGTTTGTTCCTGAAAAGGATTTTCAAGTATTTGGGCAGGCGAGAAGCCTTTTTCCTCACTCTCCAGTCCAGTTTGAAGTGGGTATATACCTCATGCATGTTTTGTATCAGTTCTGGAGACAATTCCTCTTTCATGAGACAGTTCAGAACTCCCATAGAGCTCTGGCTTCTCCATGGGCTGCATCCACAATTTATTCCAGATTACATCAAAAGTTAAATTTAGGTTTTGCTACTCTTAGGCCAACACCAGCATACTTTCAAGGCCTGGTTAAAAATTCAGATAAATTTTCACTCCTCTCTCAGACTAAATCCAGAGTCAATTTCATGGAAACATGGAAATCTTTAAATCCCATAGATTTTTTTCCAACTGGACCAGTTGGACTAATGTCTAGAGTGGGAGACAGGCTGCATCACAAGATTTATAATAGCCAGTAGAGTTCTTTTGCAGGTGTATATATCCATCTCCAGTCACTGATATGCTCATAAATAGTCATGGTTTTTTCAGAGGAGAAAAAAACTTCTATGAGACTTTAGCTTCTAATACAACATTTCTTTGCAGGGGAATAGGAAGAGATTTATTATATGTAAAATAAACCAGTTGTGATTATTACTTATGTATTTACTGAGGTTTAACAACTGGATAATAGATACACATTTTATTCCGGTGCTGTTAAACTTCAGTAAATGTGATCTTAATAATCAATCACTATTTAATACACATTCAATAACCATCTAAAGAGCTTTCACGCCAAATGTGAGCTAAATCCCAAGTAGTAAAATACTGTAACTTTGTTTCATTTCTCCCCTTCAGGTTTTAAAGTGACCCATTACACTTTGTCAGTTACACTCAGAACATCTGGCCCTGACACTTCCTTTGTGGCTATGGATCAGGTGTGGCATATTTGTGCTGCAATGTTTGTTGTGGTTTAGCCCCAGGCATTAGCCAGGCCTCGTGCAGCCACTCATTCATTCCCCCACCAGGAGGATCAAGGAGAGAATTGGAAGAATAAAAACTAGAAAACTCCTGGGCTGAGATAAAGGCAGTTTAATATGGAAAGCAAAAGTCACACACAAAATCAGAGCAAAACGAGGAATTAATTCACTGCTTCCCATGGGCAGGCAGGTGTTCAGCCATCCCCAGGAGAGCAGGGCCCCATCAGGTGTAATGGTTACTTGGGAAGGCACACAGTGTAACTCCAAACATCTCCCCTTCCTCCTTCCTTCACACAGCAGCCATGATGTTATCTGATCTGGAATATCCCTTTGGCCAGTTCAGGTCATCTGTCCCATCTGCATCTCCTCCCAGCCCACCACGTGCTCCCAGACTCCTCCCTGGCATGGTATGAGAAGCAAAAATGCCTTGGCTCTGTGTAAGCCCCGTCAGCAATAACAAAAACAACTCTGAATTATCAACCCTGTGCTCAGTACAAATCCAAAACAGCCTCTTACTAGCCACTGGGAAGAAAACTAACTCTACCCTAGCCAAAAGCAGCACAAATGCTCATGGGCTTACTTATTGATTGTCAGAGGATGCAAAAGGATCTCCTTCCCGTAGAGGGGCATCCTATCCAGAGTCCACAGTAGCATCTATCAACTGAAGTGTGGCCCTCAGTTAGCTTCCATTGATTGCCTTTCCCTAATCCCATTTGGAGCTCAGTCTCCAAATTCTTCTTTTGGTTCTTTTGCTTCTCTTTCTTTCTTTCTACCTTACTTTTTGTTTTCAGTTGTCCTTTATTTCTTTTCTTAGTTTGATTGTTTCTGTTTTTTGGTTTGTTTTTGTTTTTTTTTTGTTTACTGTTTGTCCTTTCAACCAGTCCATTCTTCTCCTGTGTTAACTTTCAGGTTCCCCTTATTATTATAGTGCCACATCCCGGGGCTCCGCACCTCCCACTGCTGCCGCTGCCTATGACCGCCACTAGTTACCATGGAAACCACATGAAACTGCAGGGCGACAGCTTAGGCCTCCACATTGTACCTGTCTGATCACCTCCCTCCATCCCTGGGAAGGGTGAAGAGACCTTCTCCGTTCCTCCCCACAGTCCAGTTCCTTCCTCTTCGCCACGAAGGCGCCGGACCAAGCGCTCACCACATGAGACTGAGACCCCCTTGTTCCCCCTGCCCTCCGCCCCGACCGCTCCCCTCACGCCAGGAACAGCCTGTGGCCAAGCGGCTTCCCCTGAAGGAGCCCTCCAACACCCCTGAGTAAAGCTCAGCCATGCAAAGTCCCCTTGGCTTCCAGGACTCCAGGGGCACTGGGAAGCAATGCAGCTGGCAACCATTGCCTTACAGGACCCCTATCTGGGAGCGGTAAGGGCCAGGGAAGCAGGGGAGAAGGCCACTCGTGAAACACTGTTCCCCAAAGATATACTCTTCTGTGGTGGACTCTTGAGTGTGTGTAACCTGTGATGCTCACCCTGTTTCCCAGGACAGAGGGAACAGTCTGGCTAGAGCAGAGATGGCAGCACAGAGACCTGGCCCATCTGGCAATGAAGAAAGGACCAAGTAAAGATCTGCACCCCATGAGGGGTTCTCTGTGCACCTCATCCCCACTTTCCAGAATGGATTCCCCCACAACTGGCTGCACCTCACAGGTGGTGACTTTGCAGGCCAGAGTTGGGAGGAACCTCACACATACACCCACAATTTCTGTGACACACAATCAGCTCAGACAGGAGGATGGAGCAACATTTACAAACAAACCGACGAAATGAAGAAATATATAAATAGATATATAAATATAACTGTGTTTTTATGCTTTGTCATGAAGGTCTGTAAAAAGGAACAAAAAAATCCCCAATTTTCTAAAAAACCCAAGCAAACAAAACCAACAAAAAAACCAAAATAATAATTAAAAAACCCTACAAAAATAAAACTCCAAGTCCCATCTCTCCCCACCACCTGAACAGCAGCCGACTTCCTCTGACGTTTGATGCTCCTCTTTCACTCTAGGGTTTTGTTTCCTTTCTGTTTTGCACTACAATGGGATGATGGTATTGGAGAGGATTGGATGCCAGCTCCACCCAGTCGCCTCCTCCTCCCCCTCCTTTCCCAAATCCTGTCTCTGGGGAGCAGTGTGGACAAGTCACATCTGACAAAGTTACCAAATACATCCGTCGACAAAAAAAAGCACTCTGAGGCAACAAACGTTTTCCATGTCACTGGTTGGCAAACAAAGAAAACAAGCCCAGCTGCGCTCTCTCTGCGCTGTGTGGTGGAAAGTGTGGGGCTTCATGTGGCCCATCTGATTGCCCTCTGGACAGCTGAGACTGAGATGGACAAATTCAGGATTGGCTGGGATAATTGCTTGGTTCCCTAGTCCTTAGCCTTCAGTCCTTTTACCTTAAACTCTATACCTGTGACAACTTCAGTTCACCCACATCCCAACTTTTGCAATTTTAGATATGCCCAACACCTATTCTCCAGATCTCCACTGCTGGTGACAACCACCTCATGATCTGTGCCCAACACCTAATTTCCTAACCATTATAGCCCTGCTATATGGGCCCCCCTTTGATTCCCTACCCATCTGCTCATACACCTACTAATTTATAGGCCCCCATTCAAATCCATATGCTTGCATCCAGCCAGACCCAATATACAGCCCCATCTTTTCATCTTCAATCCTGTATTGTGCACCCTAATATTTACCCCTTATCCCAAATGCTCACCTGATGATTCTCTAGGGATTCTCTGCTCATTTTGGTTCCCAAGTGACGGACAAACACTGTTCTGCAAAAGGCTAATTGTCAATAGAAATGCTTATTACTCCTGTATTGTCAGCAAACTCATAAACTGTTCCTTGCACTGACACTTCCTCAAAATTACTCAAAGAAAACATGAAGGCAGCTATAGCCTGTCCCCAGGGCACCAAGTCTGCCAAAGTAGATCCTTGTTGTTTTAGAGAGGTTTCAGATAAAACTCGTGGGCTATTGTCCATGGACAAAGAAAGGATTGAGAATAAAACCCCCGAAGGGCATAAAAGTGAACAGTGGAGCAACCTGTACAGCCAACATCATGTATAAAATCCAAAGTTCCAAGCCTCTGAGGAGATGTGGTAGTGGACTTGGTATTCTGTCTCCAAGTTTAACTTGTATGTATTAAATCCACCATCAGTAAACAGCTGTGTTGATCCCAAAGGCCCCTTTCACCTAACTTTTCCAGCCTTTGCATGGCTTTAGCTGATTATAGGTCTGTGTCTTCTTTAATGGGGTGCCCAAATGATAAAGGGTATTTTGGGGGACATTTACATAGAATATAAAGAGCTAAAATCTGTTCCTGTACAGAATAAAATCAAAGAGGTTACTTCTGATCTATTAAAAAGTGTCATTCTGCACATCTTACTCCTGAGTAACCTCTGCTGCAAAGAGTGGAGTTGTTACACTGTCACCAAGACCAGAATTTGGCCTGTTGTCTGATCTTACTCTATGAGAGAAGAAAATTCTGTTCAGTTTCTAAAAATATGCTTTCACCACTCCTTCTGTTTTCCTTCACAGACACCAGATAGATGCTGAACCCTGTTAGAATGGTCTCTCCTTTAGTCTGTCAGTACAATCTCTGCTCTACTTGTGCACCACCCAGATTCACTCAGCAGGTAGTCAGTGCAGAGGCGAGAAGTCCCAGGACCAGCAAAGAGAAGCTCCAGAGGAAGCTAGAGAAAAAGAAACTGTCACACCTCACACTTGGGCACCCGCAGCCTAGGGCCCAGGTCAAAAGAAGCCAGCATCTCAGAAGTGCTTCTTTTTATAATGGTGTTTCACTAAACTTGAGGACATGAGCAAGAGTCTGAAAGCAGAATTTAGTTGTCTCACTCATGGCTGGCTTGATTTGACCCTTGGAGGGCCAAATCTGTTGTTGGCTTAACTCCACTGGCAAAAGAGGATTTCCACCAGGCATTGGATTGGTCTGGAAAAGTTCATAAGTACAGCACATAGTCTGACCAGGAAAATTCAGAGGAAAGCAGAATTATGTAAAGGACTGGGCAGTCTAATCCTCTTCCACCACCATCTGTAGACCCTCATGCGAATGTACTGAATTACATTTGCCAAAGAGTTTCTTGTGTTGGTTGTTTTGATTTACAGTCGGTGGATGCATTGTAAAGCAGTATTATAGCCCAAGTCTAGTAGCTGACATGGGGATTTATGTGGTGATATTATGCAGAAGAAAACCATCAATATTCATCTAGATTCCATTAGACTGGACTATGCAGGAAACGCAAAAATTCTACCAATTATTTAATATTATGTTATTTGCAAAAAACAATTGCTGCTTTGTAGGAAGATAATGTGTGTAATGTGAAGGCAATTCCTCTTGTATATAAGTTCATCTCCATCTTCATCATGGTAGTTATTAAAACAGCCTCGTCTCATCCTGTAGATAAGGAACACGCTGTGTGTACTGTGCAAGTCTCGTTGTGCTCACTGCAAACAAAACAATGTGTTCAATAAAGCACAGCACAAATCCAAAACCTGAGGGAACAGCCACAACTTGTAAGGACCCTTTCCCCAACAGGCCAACAGCTGCTTTGTTATAGGTGGGGAGTTTTAATCATTTTCCTTTAAAAATTACAGGAAAAAAAGAAAAAGGATTGGAGGAAGAAATCATTGTGCAAAATCCAGTGAAGTCTATGACACAAACCTCTCCTCCATTCTGCTGTCTCTTACCTTTCTCACATTTCTTACTCATACCCTCCTTCCATGCAACTTCTATCACTCTCTTTTATTATTTCCCATTCCCAATGCACTTTTTTATCCAGGAAGGGAAGAGCATTACTGATATGAGAGCAGGTATCTGGGACCTCAAACCCCCTAGTTCTTCTTGGGGCTCTAGAAAACCTTCGTCAAATCCAATTTCCGCACACACCTCAATTCCAACATTCTGTAAAATGGGAATAACAACAGTTTCTAGTTCATAGGGGGATTGCATTGAATTAATTAGCACCGGCTCAGTGCTTTGAGATTCTGGATAGAAAATTCTATCAAAATGTTAAGCATTATTGTGAATAATAATTAATGTTTCCATGACATTTCTCTCTTTTCCTTTTTCTCACAAATCATTCTTTGTTTCTCGTTTCTCCTTCCTTAGCTCTCCCTTCACTTGTTTCTTCTCAGGTCATCCTGAGTTCTGTTGCTACATTTGCTTTCTCTAATGGACCAAGCAGAAATGTTGTGAAACTGGGTCTCCTCTCTCTACTCGATCATGGGAGAGAATCTCATGGAATCTCAAATGCTGTGCTTGGCTGGAAACAGGGACCATGGCATTCAAAACTGAGCAGCACCTCTGAGTCCCACTCTCTGAATCTTTTGCATCCTTTTGGCCCAATGGGATGTGGGGAGGATTGCAAGAGGGGGATGCAGTAAAGCTGACACTTGTGGCCTGTAAATCTGTTGGGGAGAGTTGGTGGCAATGAGCCCTGCTGTGGAAACAGGGAGAAGTTTGCATGCTTTCTGACCCTTCAGTAGCAATGAATCAAACTCAGAGTAAGACTTTGGAATTAATCACAGCATAAATGTAAGGATGTTAAAACAAGAAAAGGAAAGCAAAAAGCCCTGCACCTCTTTCTTCTCTTGAGTATAAAATGGTGTATGCTTATTAACATTTCCCTAAAGGAATTTTTGTTTTGCTGAACTGTTGGAAAAACTACGCCCTTTGGTCCTTAAGGAAAAGCGCCTCTCTGGAAAGAAAAATAAGAATCATAGCTGAGTTGCCCCCTGTGGCACTGACAGAGTGAGGGCTTCTGAGGGACCCACAAGTACCACAGTGTGCTCCCTGTCTGAGCCCATCGTGGTGGCAGACTTGCAAAGTAGGAAGGAGGGACCAAACTGACAATTGCAGAACTGATAACAAATGTAACCATACAGCAGCTCTGCTGGTGATCTCCAGGCTAAGCTGGATGCGAGACTGGGGAGGGAGGGCACCAGTGCCAGGTGCAGGGTCACATCCATTCTAGGCTTCTGCTGCCCCTCTTGGCTTTTCCTCATCACTTCAGTTCTGTTTGACTCTTTTCTTTTCTCTTTTTGTGCACATGATAAATAAAAGCAAATTTTTTTTTTCTATGTCATTTTTGTGGCTTCTGGCTTGTTTCTCTTTCCCTCTCCTTCTCTCTCTCTTCCCCCACTGCCCCAACACTTCACTCTCCCATAGATTCCCCTTAAGGTCTCTGGGATGTTCCTTTGTTGCACCTGGCACCCTTTGGGCACTGTGTGAACAACATTAGGATTGTTAACAGCCACCACGTTGTGTGATGGACAGCACTGCACATGTTTGCAACAACCTACAGGTAAAACCCAGCCTGCGAGCCCCCACCAGCCACCACACTCTCCTCTGCATTGCCAGCAGGGCTCCCTCTTCTATTGATATCACTCAATTGATTCCCAATGATCCATGACACATCAGGTACCCCCAGGTAGTTAAGAAAATCAAAATGCTATTGGGTAGCTACAACATCAGAAAGATGTGGAGTAAAGCCCAGATTCTCCTTCCCCTTTAAGCTTCATAGTTTCCTCATAGCCCCAACTGGGAGACTGTCTAGGTCAACTGAGGAGTAAAACTCAATGTAAAGACATAAATAACCCATTCTCCAAGCTATTCATCATCCACCTAACAAACATCTGGGCATTATATTCAGGTATGCTATAAACATACCAAATACTGAGGTATTCAGTCAATTTCTCCTCAGTTAAGAATCAGTTCTCCAGGATGTCCTATGGTCATAGAAGTGGACTGAAAATGTAGCAAGAAGTCAGGCTAGACTAAACCAATTTTACTCCTACAATTCTGAATTATTATATATTTACAACACCTCATGAAAGCCAGTGGGCCCCATTTTCTGCCAGTGCATGTGTATCTTAAGGAAAGTCTGCACATAAGTGCTGTCATGAAATCAAATACTTTTGCTCATCATAGAGTTAAAGCATTTCCTTTTGTTTATTTTCTATTTTCCTCTTGCAGTATTAATATCATAGGCTGAAAATCCTCCAGCAGGACATTTTCCATAAGTGAAAGTCGATTTGTTGAAATCCAAACAGACTGTAAAAGCAATTCAGTTTTCACAACACTGCAGCAAAACTGCCTGGCAACTCTCCTGGAGTTGGAGGCCTCAGGTTCCCAGGGTTTGCTGTCTGCAAGACAGACAGGCCTGGGATGTGATGTAGGGATAGGCTTGCACTCAAAATTGGAATAAAACTGGATTCCTCAATTCTGACACTTTTTATGCATCAGAGTTCTCTTTCTCTACCAAAGTTTAGGTGATAAGAATCAAACAGCAAATTGATAGATGAATCCTAGAGGTTAAATTGACTGGAATCAAAGGAAATTATTAATGTACATTCACTGTCAGAGGTGAAAAACAGGCTAATAATCACCAGATAAATGTGTCAAGCAAATGCAGAATGGATTTTCAAAATTCATCCTGGTAAAATAATCTTGCCAGAGTTATTTAGAAGCTAGCATGATTATTTCATTTGTATCACAAAATACAACCCAGAGATCTTCACCCTGACATTCCTGTGTAAGTCTCCATATCTGGCAGTAGAACTACAACAAAACTTTTGCAACTTTCAAGAACTTATATATCTTGCAAAAATAAATACTTGCATGAAAGAGATATTTCCACCATTCAAACTAGTTTTATGTTCCTTTAATAATCCTGCATAATCAATGGGAGTTCTCAGTGTGAAAATGTTATGTGATAAAACTAAAAAGAGCACCACAGTCTCCTAGTGAGGAAAATTATATTGTGAGGGTTTATACAACACTAAGTAAAGAAATCCTCTTTATGATTACTCTGAAAAGAATAATAAAGAAAAGTTTGAACATTCTGAGATGATGACAACTTTCTTTAAATACACTCTTCATTGAATGTAGCCAAGAAAGGATAATACATATCTCAAGGTGTTAATTTAGGTAGCAGATGAATTTACTGGACACACAATCAGTACTGAAAATCTGTAAGGAGCTGGGGAATGGCAAAAATGGAAGAACAGCAAACATAATACCACTGTTTTAAAGGAAAAAATTCATCTTGAAAACTATAATCTAGTAAATCTATACAGTGATGTCTGCGTCCAAATAAAAATGCTTTAAAATATTAAGGGAAGGATTTACTCACTAAAAAAGCAGCAATGAATGAAGATATGCCTCATAAACAGTCTGTATATAAATTTTTCTCTGCTTTAGAAAAAAACTGGGAATATCCTCAGGACATGATTCAGGCACTGTCTGAAGTGAAGTAAAGAATGCTTGTATTGTCAGCATCTCATACTTAAAAATCGTGATCCAAATACAGGCAAAAATCACAAGATACATTAGAAATAATGTAATTTGTATATAACACCATTTTGTATATATGTATATTTATATACATGTATATAAAATAAATACAAAAGAACTTTCATCTGACTTCTAGTTTCAGTGTTTTCAAGATGTCTACAGCTGCATTATTAATGGTGCCTCTTCCTCTGTAAGTCAGAAATTTACTTTTAGTGAAAAGGAAGCATCTCACTGCAGAGCAGGGACCTTGTGGCTTAGTGCTTTTGGAAGCAGTTCAAATGTCACAAGACCTAGAAATGGCCCAGTAACTCCTGGCAAGGCTGACTGGGCTGGTCTGATACCAAAGCTTATCAAAGGCTTGAATTTTTTCGGTTTTTTCCCCCGTGTGACATTTTGGTGGAAGATGCATCCAAAGCCTATTTGATAATTTCAGGTTCAAAATTCTACCTGGAAATTCATTCTGTAGCAGCAGCTTGGAAAGGACTGTTTTCCACTGGTTCTTATCCATGTAGCAGGAGAAACCCTCTTGTCAATCTTGGCTGCTTCTTGCAAGCCCTGACTCCTGCCATGTTCTTCCTTCAAAACCCTTTTCTGTGCCTTGCCAGAAAAGCTGTAAGGGACTGTTTTGGGGGGATTTGTTTGGTGTTGTTTTTGGGTTTTTTTCAAACTGAAAGAAGATGGATTTAGATTAGATTTTAGGAAGTAATTCTTGACTGTGAGGGTGATGATACATTAGAACAGGTTGCCCAGAGAAGCTGTTGATGCCCCATCCCTGGAACAGTTCAAGGCCAGGTTGGATGGGGCTCTCAGCAACCTGGTCTAGAGGGAGACATCCTTGCCTATTGCAGGGGAGCTGGATTGAGACGATATTTCAGGTTCCTTCCAACCCAAAACATTTTATGGTTCTATAATGACTTTTAGCCTGAGACTAATTTCAAACACATCCTGTTGTGTTCCACAAATGGAAGACAAACAAAATTTACTGTGTTACTACATAGTAAACTCAAATGGACTGAACAGGGTGAAACTTCACACAGGTAGAAAAGCTTTCTGCACAGAAGAATGACATTTTTTTCCATGTCAGCATCCATAAGAATCCAGTTGTAACCATAGAGCATAGAACCTCCTTAATACACCAGCAATAGTTACTTACACTGCCTAGATAAGTCATGCAAGCTTCCACATATATGTTTCACAGACATATGAAAGTCAAATCATCATTATCAAGCAAATCAAAGCCCCGTATTTTCATGCTGTTTTCTCTAACATCAAGACCAGTAGGTTTTAGTGTACACTTTTAAAACAACTCGTTTATTTTTAAGGAAAAAGCTTTTAATATAAGTGCGAAAGGTGAGCTTATGGACATAGATGCACTGTACAAGCAGCTATTCTTCTACCGATTGTTTTTTGTTCTTACTGTTTGCTAACTGAAAAAGATTAAAAATAATTTCTCTAGATATACTTTAAATCTCAGGACATGACATAAAATCCAGGAACCCAAATTTTAACCAGCAACCTTTAGCTAACAGTTAGCTGTCTAACCCATCAGGAAAGTTTATATATCCTATCCCCTGTCAAAACTGAGTAGAAATAGTATAATAACTTGCTAATGCTACCAGCTGAGTCAACTTTTTATCTCAAGTAAATATGGCCCACACTCAGAAAGTTCCAGACAGACTCTGAAAAAATCATTCTCCCTCAAATGTTATGAATTGCCTGTTTGAACTTGAAAAGTCCCAGAGAAAAGAAAGAGCAGCAAAATAATTGAGCCAAAACTACAAAGCTGGGTACCCAAAACTTAGTAAGTGCCAGAATACAGGAAGACTGTACAGAACTCTGCAGGCAATGTGCCAGAGGGAACAGGAGAGAAATTAAATCAACTTGTCATAGTTTTTGGTAGAGTCTATTAGTAACAGAGTAAGATTAGCACAAGAGGTTTGCACCATCATGAACAGAAACTCCTCGTACCAACCACCTTTGTCCAACAACCCATTAACATTGAGAAAGTATAATATGTTAGTAGGTTAAATTTGCTAATAAACCAGGGTGTGAGCATGTTGTAGCTACTTAGTATTCAGTTTGCTCTTTTATAAATGATTTGCTAGAGAATCAGGCCCTCCTCTCCCTCTCTAGCTGACTCTCATCTGATTCTAATTCAATTTCTCTGCCTATTGTTTATTTCACCGCTCCCCTGTGAAGTGTCAAATGCTGATGTTCCGTCAGCCCAGAACTGTCGTTTATATTTGTCATTCAGTCCTTGTTAAAAAATAAAACAGGACTGCGCCTGCCTTGGAGCGCTCTGCCTGGGAATTCCCTGTGGTAAAATTAGTCCATTTAGATGGAAAGTTTTGTGTCACTCCCCTGTCTAAATTGGCAGATCTGGCTCTTTTGCAAAAACCAATAAACTGTGAACCTTGATGCATCTGTCAATCAAACTCATCTTTCGTGAGCAAAGCCAGATGACAACAAAAGCTGGGCAGGCTCCTCCGATTGGTTCTTCTCATTTAGGCATATCAGGAGGCACCTGTCACTCCTCTGGCTCAGCATCATGCTCAGAGGGACTCCATTCCCAGAGAGATGAAGCCTTATTGGGGGCTGGGTTGGGACTGGGATGGGAAAGGAGAAAGGGGGAGTTTACCCTCCTCACTTTCAGTACGATCTGCAGCTTGGCTCCTTCCTCATAGCTCTGATGGGAGGCAAGGAGCTGGCATCACCTTTTGTTCTGGAAATGCTATTTTCACATCTTAAAGCAAGCTCTTTGATTTCTTAAACTGCAGGTTTTTGGTGGCTAAAAGAATGTAGAAGGAGCAGTAAATGTGACATTCTATATCCCTGGGGCTCTGGGAACTAAGCCACAATACCAGAGAGGAGAGACAGGACAAATTCCAAACCCCTTTCCAAAGCTGCTGTGCCACCATGCCTATCTGGTCACCTGCTGAGGAGAAGCAGAGAAGATATTTCTACCTGTCTGCTAGGAAAGAAGGGGATTGCAAACTGTTTGCATGGCAAACCAAGTATTTCATATAAAAGCATAAAGGAGAGAATAAAATGGCAACAAAGATCAATAGCTCACACCATGGGGCTTGAGAGGAGCTGGCACTTAGGAGCTGATGATACTCTGGGAACAATCTCTAGAGAGAGCAGAACTACATAGGACATCTCAACTTGTCCAGTTTTCACTGGAAAATTCTGAACTCTGCCCAAAAAAATGGGGGCAAATTTTTATAAATTTTTTCTTTTGCTTTCCAGAAACTAATTTTAAATTATTTTCTGAAGTGCTCTCATTTGCATACTTGCTTTAGGTTGGCATTGAACCAATCAAGAAACTTTTTCTTCCACAGAGCTGTTTCTTGATGGTGTATTTAGGTTGCCTCTTAGGTACCTCATCACAAACCTCATCCCAGGTACCTATATTTTCTCTTTCTACTTTGTGTTGCTTAAAACAGCTCTGTCCTCATATGTCACTTACATTTGAAGATATCATTGTAATCATATTGGCAGTGCAGCAGACAAACAATTCTCTCAAAATCAGAATTTAGTACATGACTATTTCTCACAGTTACCTTACAAGTCTCATCAAAGTTTTGTGCTTTTGCTCCAAGGACAATATATGATAAAAGATTGAATTCTCAGCCTCCCTAAAACAATTGTGAGTTCTTTTGGTTCTACCATCCAGCGTCAATTACAGGCTCAAAAACAAAAGACAAAAAGCTTAAAATCAAACTGCAAAAAAGCTCCTTAGGACATTAAAGCTCATGTCATTATTCTTACCAAGTGTTTGAGGCTTGCCAAACTGGACATACAAAGTACAGATTTTCCTGTGAGATGAATCTGGTAAGACACTGACCAGATGATATTAGTCAGCTTTCACATACACATCTACTGGGCTACACATGTAAGGTCAAAATACAACCTGAACATCAGCGTCTGAGGTCTTGAACAGACTGCTAAAACACTGCTTTTAGCAGGCAGGTTACAGAGCACCGAGTACTGAGTGAGTACACAAAGTAGCATAGCCAAAGGCTGCAGTTGTGGAAAGGAACATTACAAACTATGACTATGAACCATTAATATCACCTGCAGATCCTGAGACAATGACTCTGTGCATTATGTACTGTACACAGAAGACATCATTCCTGTCCTGACCAGCCTACTTATCATTAGACAAAACTGAAAGGGAAAGTGACTCATTCAGTGCTGCTTACCCGATCTTTGACAGCAAAGGAGCAACACATAAATCTCACCAGCTCTGCCTCTCCTGCCCTTTATGCAGCTATGGATAAAAGGATAAAAAATATCCATTTTATGGATAAAAAGGGAGCCATCATCAATTAGCAAAGCTATTTTTTAACAAATTCTTGAGAAAGTAAATGGAAGAAAATAGAATGAATCTTCAACATAGGTTTTCTACCTGCTGCATCATTTTCTGGGAGGGGAATACATACATGTAGTACATAGAATGTCTAAGCAAATTAATTGGAAAACACTGTGACAAAACATAAGAGAAACTTTATAATGCTGCATTGTGGAAATGAAGTGCTAATGGAGAGGTCACAGAAGCACACCAATAGGCCAAAGAATGGCCATAAAGTTGTCAATTAGTTTCAGTGTTTTGGGAGACACTCAGCCAAGATTCCCAAAAGCAGCTCTCTAAAATGTTATTCTTACTCAAGGATCTAACCAAACACCACAGACTTCCCAGAATCACCAAGAGCCCAGCACAGTCCCTGTTCCTGAGCACCTTTTCTTGTTGTGGATGCAAGTAGGAGTGGAATTCCTTCCATGATTTACTCCCATCCCAGAACTCTGTTTTGAAGGTTCGCTGCCCAACAGTATGAAACTGGCCGGTATTCTTAACTGCATCATCTTTTGTCATTTGGTTTCACTTTTGTCAAAATATTCTAGAGGCTCAGTCCCTGCAGTTATGACCAGCTCTTCTAAAGGGTACAAATGTAAGCAAGGTATGTAAATATGTACAGCTCAGTATTTTTACTATAATTCGGACACTCAGGTGCCTATTATACACTGAGTTTTAGCTTTATTGAATTTTTTTTAAATATCCCTGAAAATCTATCCATCATTTTCATCTCTATCTACTCAGACTTTAGCTTTTATTAATTAATTTATTTTTAACTTGCTCTTCTTTGAAAACTCTGGGGTTTAGGTTGATTAGGAAAAATCTCACCCTGTTCTTCTACCAACTAGATTACATATCCACCATTTAACTTCCTTTCAGGTTTTAGTATAAATCAGAACAAACTTAAATTATACCCTGTGCTCCAACTATTTTATTGTGCCCCCCCTTCTGTCTGTATCAGCTGATCACTCTCACTAGATTCAGATATTACTGTCTGCATCAGAAATTCTCTTGCTGCTTTGTGTTTGCACAGCAGGTGCCATAGTACTGGTCCTGGCCCCCTCCAGAAGCCTCAAAGAGCTCCCACAACATAAAATTTGAACAACAAAACATTTTTGGGGAAAAGGGCACAAAATACCATTGTTGTGAAACATTCAAGTTATGTTGAATTTATCTTTTCCTTGGAGGAGAATTCTCTGAAATTACTGCCTTCTTGCAAAATCCTGCTCTGCGTCATAGTGCCAGATACAAAGTTTCCACCAAAAGAGAGGAAAGAGAATGGAAACAAAACTAAAAGTAACTCAGAACAGTCTTTGATTCTGGAAAGTTGTCACAGTCTTTATCAGTATCTCCAATATTGTTAAATGTGTCTTTCTAGTTTTGTCTTTGACTATGTATTGCCTACTTTGACTCATTATCATTTGTTTATTCATGTGTTTTACACTTTCATTTGTATTTTTCTTGGCTAGTACAACAAAACTAAAAAAACAAGTAACATTTTTACTTGCTCTGAGACCTGTTTGCATTCCCAAGCTAAGCC
Source organism: Anthoscopus minutus (assembly GCA_013399455.1). Taxonomy (NCBI): domain Eukaryota; kingdom Metazoa; phylum Chordata; class Aves; order Passeriformes; family Paridae; genus Anthoscopus; species Anthoscopus minutus. The sequence goes on from VWYI01028725.1 coordinate 440,010, forward strand.
TGAGCACAGGCAACATCCATTCCCTCAGAAGAGAGGGAGACACCAGAACATTTGAGACCTATGGTGAAGAATCTGCAAGGAAAGGAAGAGGTTTCCAAGGTCATATCACAGGGCTAGGCCTCATCATTTTTGCATTCCATTCTAAGGTGACTGGAAGGCTTTTGGGAGTCTTTCCTTCTAAGTGAGTCATACATTGGCAAGGGTACTAGGGTTTTTTGTCATCTCTGAACTACAAAGCTTTTAATTCAGGAAAATCAAAGTTTTGGTGCATCTCTTCCCTTGCACGACCACTCAGAACACAGAAAAGTTGAGCCTGGATTATTTGGTTCCTCACGCACAGAATGTGTTTTTTGTGCAATACGTATCCATCCACCTATGTTAACAGTGAGCATAAGAGCCCACATTAAATGACCAACCAAAAGCCTCAGAAGGCAGCTGAAAGCTTAGAATAATGAGTTTGGTTTATGCTTCAGAATCGTTCTTAATTTGCCAAAACAGAAATTCATTTTGAAATACCCCATGCTGCTGCCAGAGGAGATACATACTGACAACAACCATACAGATGCAAGAACTTCCTTATGCTCCTTCTCTTAGACACAAGTGTTGTGATTGCAGGTCCTCTCACTTTGTCCCATTAACCCTATTACAAAGCATTGTAAATCTGTAAGCCATTGAGCATCTGGTTTGCTTAGCAAAAACAGAAAACATTTTTCATGACACTGTTTTTTGGCACCCAAAACGAGCAGGCAGTCAGTCTGGCATGGCTTGCTCCTAACTGGTCCACCTTGAAAAAAAAATGCAGGATTCTAGTTTTGGTTAGCAGGGCCAAAATAATAACAGCACATTGTTCCTGCCATCTACCCCCATTGTGTTATATTTTTCCCCCAAAATGAACTTTTTTCAGCCTCTTATTTAAAAGCTGAACAAGTCACCCAAGATACAGCCCAGACTGAAGAAGCCAGAGAGAGAAGAAAATAGTCATTAGAAAGAGGAAAGAGTTTAAAACCAAAAGCACCAGCTATACCTCCTCCATGGAGGACTTCATATCCCTTGAATAAACTCAATGCTAAAGAACTCCTTCATACTACTCTCTGGGCTGCCAAAGCAGCAGACTGCTACTCACAGAAGTTTCTGCTGTGAATTCAGGCACAATTCCAGAGTCTGAAAAGACACGATATTGATAGCAACCAAGCTTGTATATACAATCAATTATGGCTCTCAACTTGGAACAATGAGATTTTGCTTTTTATGTCCTTTCTGTACCTTTTCTCAACCTTGCAGGATGTTCACCTATATGATGGTTAACTCACTCGTTAGCACTGCAAAATTGGTATGACATGTTACCTGTGCTGTGTTAAAAACCATCGTTGCCTCCACCAATGTCAGTGAGAATCTGTCAGTTCTACTCCTGATCCTCTTGGCCACGAGGTTAGTCCCCTGAATTTTATTTTACTAGCCATAAACAGAGCTGCTTAAAGACAAATTGCTGTGCAGACCACTGCCATCTCCTGCTTGAATCACAAGCACACCAGAAGGCACTCAGGGATCTCTTACCTTCAAGCAACCACAATAATTCTCACTTACAAGTCACACTTGAATAAAAACCTCTTGTTTCTGATTAGACCATCTACAACTTCCTGTAAGCCTTCATTCCAGATTAGTCACTACATAAATGAGGCATAGCATTGTTATTACTTCCTCCACCAAGTATACAAGAATCTTTACGTAGTTCTTCAGGGCCCCAGGCAGAAATCTTAGCTACACAATTCGCTCAAAATCCTTCCAAATTCAAATGTTTTTAATGTCTTCAGGAATTTTCTGTTCAAATTTATAATTGTGACATTTTCTTACCTTTATTTGAGCTCCACATGGTCTGTTGCTGTGCTGCTCAGGGCATTCTTTGACCTCTGCATCCCCTGGTGTCAGGAAGACTCTTAATTGGAATTCATTAAAATGGTTCCTAAACACTCCCCAGAAGATAAGCCACAGGCTTCCTTAGCAGAACCAGACTCTGCAGGTCACAAGAACACAAGAAAAATATGACAATTGATTAAATTACAAAGTAGCAAATTAAAAGCGGTTTAAAATTTTTCCTCACCAGTTTGTATTTTGACCAACTAAATTTGTAACCACAGCTAGTTACCAAGATTTCAGAAAAGACTGGACAGTTTTACAAACAAAAAAAAAAAAAATTAAGGGTTATAAGCACTCAACAAGCATTCTACAGATTATGTGAGCTCACAGCAAAGTGCAGGAGATTCCTCTGTCTGCCCATTGCACAGTTCTACGTTCCTGTAAAGAATCTGTTGAAACTATTACTAGAGATGGTCAACCAGGCAAAACATGAACCTGTCTTAAAAATCCTATACTTCTAAATCCACAGAAATACCGTTAAAAGGGAGGAAGCAGCCTGCAACTTTGGCTTGCATTTCTAATTATGGGGCCTGCAGCAGGAGCTGCATATTGAATAATTTTAAATAATCTTGCTGCTTTAGCTACGTATTATATCCTGGTTATTTCTAAATGCAACCCTCCTGGAGCTTATTTTGGTTCATTTTGTCTCCATTATTTTATATCGAGTTCAGTTTTGAATCATTGTCTCTTCAGCAACAGGAGATTTTTCATCTGTATTTCACAATGCAGAAACATATGTATTTTTTCAGGTTTCACTCTCTCTTTTCAATTTTTAGGGGTAATTTTTTAATACATTTGTTTGTGTTCCTGCCTCAAAGCTTCGGTGTTATAGGAGAAAATATGCCCGTTTACTCCTTTAATGTGTCCTATGTCATGTTCACCTCACTGGCTCAGGACAGCTTGATCATAACCATTTTTCTCAGAAGCTTGATTTGCCTTCTGTATGCACCACTGTCAGTCAGCCCTCTGAAGTCAAAAGAGTAACATTCATGTAAACAGTGTGCAAGTGAAACTGGAATCAGGCATTGACTTTCGAGATAGCTGTTTTCAAGTTCATTGCCACAGCTACCCCAGAGGAGACTCCTATTGCACTGTGATCATCTTGTCTGGCCTCTGATATGAGATACCCATAGGGCTGCTCTGAATTAATTCCTGCTGTGGGTCCAATAGCTGGAGCTGAAGTAGGAAAATCTTTTTCTGAGGAGCATTTGCTATCAACTGTAAAGGTTCAAGTGCTGGAAAATACAGTGAACCCTAACTGTAATATTTTGACAGCTGATTACCTGCACTGTTGGAAATATGTACTTTTTCTTCTGGTTGAATTTACCTGGTATCAGCTTATAGGTGCTGGAGCTTCTCAGATATCGAACTGTGATCAAACTGTTTGTTGCAGAGTTCTTTGCTACCAAATTATATGTCCTTCATTTTTGTTCCTGTTTATAAACTGTAATACTACTATTCTTACTTTTAAGGAGGAAAAAACCCCTTTATAAATAACCTGAATTTAGACTTTATATCTGTGTGTGGAGACACTCTAAATAAAAGAGACAACTCCTATGTTCCTTCCTATACACTTGCTCTTAGCACAGTAAACTTTAAATTTAAACTTTCTAACTGGCAGAAAACTTGGGGGTCTACAGAAAGACTGCCTCAAATCCTTCACAGTTTTACTGTGATTGCTGCTGGCTTTCTACACCTCCTCACCCACCTTTGACTTTGTTTTAGCCTCCTTGAAGTTCTGATGCTCATATATTGTCCAGCAGGATGCAGGCTAGAGGCTTGACCCAACCCAGGGGACGAAAACAGCAATGTAAAGACAACCAGAAACCAGCAGTCGATCTCTTCAAAGCTCAGTTGCATAGTTTTTACCAAATGAGAATTATATTTGCATTTGCTTTTAATATGACTGAACAAAATCAGAGAGAGACCATCTATAACACAATGTTGTGTTTTACCACCCCCAGGTTGGGGCTTGCCACTCAAATTCAGTTCTGTCTCCAGGCTGATTATGATATGGGCACTCATTTTGACAGCTGTACTGATGAAACGTTGGGTCCCAAGACAAAGACAATGACTGAATGCTGGCAAACTGAGCCACAGTGCTCCAAAACCAAGTCAGGCCCCACTAGGCTGCAGCTGAAGGCTCTGGATGGCCATTCCAGAAATGCTGAGCTCTGACTCTGCATTGCTGCTTGCTATGAGATGAGCAGGAAAGCTACTGGCAACTCTTCCACTGATCTCAGCATTGAGTATTTGGATACGTCCCACTCACAGTGGAGAGAAGTCCACGGAAGGAGACTGAAGTGAAGATGAAGAAATGAAGCCTGTGCTCTACCCATGCATACAACCAACATTTTACAGACCTAGCCCCCCATGACCAAGTCTGTAGGACATCTTTTTAGCCTCAAAGATTCCTAGAAGATACATAATTTAAAAATCCATTTAATGTTTGTGCAAATACTTTTGTTGAATCCAAACTTAATTTCTTTCTGTCTTTTGTTGGTTTAAACATTATTCATGCTGTAGCACATGCACGTGCATGCATACGCACTCTTCTGCATTCAGAAGCTGTGAAGTCAAAAGCACTAAAATGATCATCTGCTTTGTTCTGAGTAGAAACTGAATTCATATGCCAGTCATGACATTTTAATGAAAATGTAACAATGGTGTAATTTTAATTATATTGGGAAGTCCTGCATTCTCTGTCTTGAACAATGTGAAATGACGTAACTTAGGATCATCAGTGGTGTATGTGGGACCAGGTATCCATTTCTGACTCATACAGAGAAAACTGGGAAGCCAAATCACAAAATTTGTTTTGCAAGATGTGATTCCTTCTTGAATGTCCCTGACAATGACAGATACCAATGCATCACGAGGTGCTAGACATCACTCAGTAGCTACTGAAACAGTATTTGGGCACCTCTCAGGGTTTTGAGGGTTAACCAGATGTGTCCCTAGCTGCCCATTCACTTTGATATAAGGGAGAAGTAGAGATGTAGGCATTACAGGTGGAGGCTTCTGGCTGAGCCCCAGAGACACCACAGAACAACTACAAGTTTTTGTTGTTGGGGTTTTTCTTGCTTTTTTTCCTCCCAAGCCATGGTACTATTTGTGGAAAAGCAGCATCATGACTCCCATTACAAGACAAAGTGGCACTCCCTTCCTCTCCCCTTCTTCTCCCAGTCCTTCTTGTGCATTATCCATTGCACTGAGTTGTAACAAAGATGCCAAAAAGGAATATAATTTTTCTTCTGTCATTTTATTTTTTAAGCAATCTCCTCCTCCACCTCTTATTTCTTCTACTCCTCCTCTTCTTCATCCTCCCACCCACCCCCATCCTGTCCATCTCTCTTCATCCTACTCACACACCACTCCCCCCCTTTACCAGTATCCAACACTGTCAACCCAAACACATGATAAATTGCCCTGTCAACAGAATTCATTCAGGGACCAATTAATTCCACAGAAATGAACCAGGAGCCATCAGTTGCTGAAAAACTCCAAGTGCAGGGAGCGAGGAAGCTAGCTTTGTGTGTGTGTGTGTGTGTGTGAGAGAGAGAGAGAGAGAGAGAGAGGCTTGGGAAGTTAGTCTGACAGAAATTGGTCATTTAATGCTTAAGTGCACCGTAGACAGCCCTGTCATAGCAGCCGGCATGGCAAAAACTCCCCCAGTGCTTTATTTATTAATTATGTGGAGCAGCACGGGGGTCACTTCACTGTCTCGATACAGACTCATCAACTTTACTTCTTGTCACTGGAAGAGATCCCACAGCATGTGAGATGGAGGGCCAGGCCTTTTTCTGGATCTGTCTCCTGCCATCTCGCTACAATACAGGGAAGAAGCAAGTTTTGAAGAGGACCACTTGTGCCCTCATTGAGAGTGGGCAGCGGCAGGTGGGGACACAAGACCACTCAGGAGTAGGAGGCATCCCTGCTCCAGAGCTGCTGCTCAGCTCTGGAGCAGGGATGGTGGGAGCCTGGAGATTTCATTTGCAAAGCTTCCTCATTATCCTCCTTCAAACACTCCTTAGCCATGATGCCTGCAAAAATCTGACAGCAGTTAGGCTGCTGATGTATTGTGAGTACTGCCTATCCTGCTGATCAATAGTGTCTCACTGCCCCTTACTGTATTCCCTCAGCTGTCCGTACCAGCCATTGCTTCTTGGCTCATATTTGTAAGCTCTCTGAAGGCAAGACCATGCTTCTCTCACACACAAGTACAGCACCAGGCAATGCCCGATCTCTGAGTAGAGCTCCTCAAATGGTAGTAACGGAAATAATAACAACAACAACAATTCTATTCTTTCACAGAATTACAGAAAATAAGGCTGAAGTCAACCTTCGGAGACTGACAAGACCATGACTTTGCCAAGGCAGGATCAACCACAGTTAAAGTACTAAACTTTTTCATCTGGCCTGTTTTTAAGAACCATAACGAAGGCAATACAACTCCCCAGTACAGTCCACCTCAGTGCTCCACCACCCCATTTTGCACTTCACCCTGCTGTGGCTTTAGGATTTGAAAACATAAATTCCCTCACAAAAGACCATTGAGCCAGGGCCTGAAACATATCTTCGCCTTTAAGTAAGAGACAGAAATATGTCTCTTCCACATGGTATAGATTTACAGATGATGCATGGGCTGCTCTTTACATTTTCTTGCCTGCTTATAAAACAACAGGATGCATTCTGGTTTAATCTAACAGAACATGCATTTTCCAATTGGGCCAGTAGACCCAGATTTTCATCCACCATTAGACGGCTTAAAAACATGAAGAAATCCTGGGAGTGGTGATACTGCACTAGCAATGCAGATTTTAGACTCTCACTAGCAGCTCTGCTCTTTAAAGTATTCCACTGAAAAAGAAATTATTTTTCTTTTATACTTGATGTCCTGTGAAGAACTCATTGTTGGATCCTTCCAGCTGACCCTGAGATGAGCCTAGCTGGTTAGAGCAAGGTGCTGATAATGTCAAGGTTGTGGTTTCAATCTCTATATGGGCCATTCAGTCAAGAGTTGGACTTGATGATCATTGTGGCTCCCTTCCAAGAAAGAGTATTCTGAAATATTATTTCATCTGATGCCTGAAAAAACAGAGCTATATTTCAAAGTTTTGGATTCTGGATTTTTCTAAACTTTGGGACTATTTAAGGACAAGGCTTAAATGCATTTCTTCTGCAGACGTCTCTCCCAAAAAACATCTGTCTTTTCATTCTTATCAGCGCAATAGGGACACCACAGCAAAAGTCTGAGATGGTGAACTATTGCAGCTGTATCTTGGCAAAAAGCTGTTGCCTTTACCTCCCCCAACCCATCATGGTTTGGTTTAAAGAGGCCAGAAGTCCTTGCCCTGCCTATCACGATACATAGAGGTGAGAACACACCTAGCAGCTCAGATTCACCGAGATCCTCCAGCACATCATAGTTAAATATCACAAACTATAAAAACATACATTCCTGATTTGCAGCTGCAGTCAGATCTTTCTAAGGCTTGGAGGATTCCTTGGAGGACTGGACTAGGCTACTTCTTTTTACCCATCCCTATCCCAAAGACAATCTTCCAAGATTACAGTTCCACAACCACCTTACACCATCACAGGCTAGTCAACATATTGGAATAACTGTGTCAGTTTTCTTAAGAGAGAGGTGTTCTATACAAGCCAGGGAGAGAGATCTATCCTGTCCTTGAGACAACAAGATCTCTAAAGAGCATATCTTGAGCAACAATAGACAGGAAACAAACATCTGATCTAATGGCAACCTGTATCTACACATTTGTCTCTATTTACAGTTCTTTCTCAGTAATTACTCAGTAATAGGTACACATTAGTGTGTAGTGGAAGGTACAGTCTGATCAGTAAACTCATTTGACAAAGGACTACTTAAGTATTATATGGGATCCTTACAAATCTCTTCCATGACCAACCATGGTAACGTTTCTCAATCAGGCTTTAAGAGTGCTTTTTAAGAGCACTTTTTAGCATCTGTTTGTTACTAAAAATCAACACTTTATAGAGAAATTTAGATGAAAAAATGTTTTCTGTTCCTTAATTCCACGTAAGAAAAGGAAGAGAATCTTTTATTTCATCTAATGAGTAATTTATATGAGCAAAGATGATTTTAGCTGATCTGCAGCATATATAGCCTGTAGTAATCTTCACCACTGACTCTTAGGTAGCTGCCTGTGGGGCAAGTATTAGTATGCATGCAGAAACAGTAACCACTCCCTTCACTTTTTATTATCATTACAATACAGTATTAGTCAAAAGAGTCATTTTCCAATGGGAAAAACAAACTTGGTGACCTCAGGGATCACTGCTTGTTCTGTTCATGTCTTCCCTGTGCTTCATCTGAAATGTGGTGGAGAAAACAATGAATTTAAAAAGTGAAACTTCAATATACAATTGTCATTTGTTTGCCTTCAAAAGCCTCATATTTCAGATATTCAGAAAAGGGATAATATTATAAACTAACTCTCTCAAGTTGCAGATAATATTGGATTATGGAATGGAGCATCTGACTAACAGTTTTCAGTAGATCATAGTTTCTTTCTATTAGGAATCATGAATTACTTGAAACCACAAGTATTGCTGATGTCAGATATTGTAGTGATACTATAAATTACAAAAACAACAGAAAAATAAATATTTTAAAATAATTCTACTTGCTTTCAGAAATAAATTACCCTTTCAGAAAGCAGTCATGACAGAAGAAATCAGATAGGAAATAGTCTTAATAGTGGAGGACCTGGTAACCGTCAGGTCAGAAAAATTACTTTTGTCTTGGAGAGATTTTCTTATGGAGACTCTGATTGCTTTTGTTGTCTAGAAAGATAAGCAATAAAGATTTCATTCCATATATGAAAAGATATTTTGGACTTCCATTTGCTAACTCCAAGAGACATCCCCATTATAAGAACACCCTGTATTTTGCTGTTACAAGTTTGCTCAATACTTTGGCCTCAATGAACTCTCTCTGCTGGTCAAAAATAATCAGTGTGTCCCTGCACTGCAGCTTTGCTGTGGATGTTGTTCTGCATAGTCACTTCCTCTCTGAAGCACGTATTTGTCTTCCAAGTATCTTCTGGTACTATGGGGCAACTTACCTGCCTAAGCTAAAACACAACAGGTCATTAGTTTCTAATGTGAAAATGTCAAACCACTGTCTATTGGGGAATTACACTGTAATGCAGCTGATACTGATTTATGAGGAAGAGTCTAGGGGTTTCAGAGGGTACAGACCATCATCATCCACATGTATGCACATCAAAGACACAGACTTTGCAATATAACTAATATTGACAGTCAGGAAAAAGAAACCTGTGATTCTAGGAGATCAGTGTGGACTACCATGAGCACTACTATTGCTGATACTTTTTCATGTCAGAACAGCCTGGCTCTGTAGGCTGTTACCTTAGTCAAGAGAAGAAGATGAAAAGTGTTATTTGGCTGATGAGCTTTCTAATAATGGGGCTTGCTATCTGCAAGTGTGCAGCCAAGTCAAAAAACAGCCTGAAAAGTCCAAAAGCAAAAAATGGCAGGGATAACTGTGTTTCTGTCTTCCTTTTAACTTTTCACCTTTCAGTTACATGGCTAATAAAGCTACATCCTAAAGTTACTTTTTAGGGTCATAATTATTCTCCTGTTGCTGACAATTAAAAGAAAATATGCAACTAAAATATTACAAAGACGTCACAGTTTATAATGCTGGAGTCATCCCGGCCTTGGATGTGCCGAGGGCTTAATACACAGTAAGCAATATGAAGACCATACATAATCTCTCCTGATAAGACAGCTTCATCTACCCATGACACCAAAAGAGCTCTTCTAATACAAGGAGTTCTGGTCTCACTCCCAGAAGAAGTTGTTGGTACCTTACAGGACAGCAGAGAGCTCTGAGCCCATCTCATCCTTCTCAGGCCATTTTTTCTATTTTAAGCTACCGTGTGCTGCTGCTCTCAGAGCAGGGCTTCAACAAAGTGTTTGCAGCATCACAGCACAAAAGATCACATGTTGCCCTTGCCCTCCTGGAAATCTCAAGTTTTTGTTATCTAATGGTTTTTTAGGCTGAATTGAATGTTCTTCTCACTGATATGACATGAAGCACTCAACACCATCCAGGTGTGTTCACCAGTAGTTGTTCTCATGCTCACATATCTCCACATGCCCAACACACTGGAGAAGGCAGGATCAGGACTGCAAGGCTGGGCTGAATTAGATGCAAAGTACCTACTGAAGCCTGCAAGGACTGAGGGACCACACATTTGAGATATATATGTAAGAACCTGGTGTAACGGGAGGAGAGAACTCTGCCATGAAGGTGGGAGAAGCTGCTGTCATTGTGGGAGCAGAGGAACCTTGGTTTGGCCCTGGAGCTTACAATGAGTGCTTGTTTTCCAGCAGGTAAAGCCAAGCTGCCATCACTTTCTGCATGATGAGAATTTTCAAAGAGCACCTGAATAATTCAGGGAGGCTTTGATCTGAGTGCAGATGGACACAGGCATAAACTGTTTCCAGAGCCAGCTGGGAAGCAGTATTCCTGGCACTTCTCAGCTCCTGCCACTTCTCCTTGACATCCGATCCTAGGCCAGCAGCTCTCCCAGCTCCCATTGTATTGGCAGCTCAGTGACATGTTTGGTGTCAGTGGAGAACCCACAGCCTCTCTCTGTGCTGCTCATTTACCACTTGAGAAGCATGGTGGGGCACGAGACTGCATGCTGCTGCTCAGGTCTCCTTTCAAGGGTGGATGAGATTGTCCTTGGGGAGAAAAGGTCAGTATTGCCCACCTCACTGCTTGGCTGAAATTGCCCCTGATCCAGAGGCAAAGGTCTCTGTAAGGGATGCTTGGGGTGTATTATTGGGGCAGTCTAAGTAGAGGTAGAGTTTTTATGTGCAGCTATGAGAGAAGGTGATGAAAGGAGCTTTTACCAAGTCTCTGTGGTCTCCCTGTTACTCCCTTCCTTTTCCAGGTAATTCTGCATCTTGATCAGGCTTTATTCAGCCTGTCAGGGTTCACCCTGACCTGAAAAAGATCATCTGTGATAAACATCAGTCCAATCAGGAAAATAATCTAGTCCTTTACTGTTAAAATGTATATGCCTTTCATAGTGTATTTACAGTTTCTGGTGTAATAGTGACTTGATGCTACAGCAATGACTTGATTTTGTTCAAGTACATGGAAAATACATACTGAAAATTATTTTATTCTTGTTGACTTTAACAGAATAATTCTGGATTTATGCCTATAAGTCCATGAGGAAAGTGAGAATCATAGAATGTGAGTTGATGCATTCAGCAAGACAGAATTTATTTGGTTTTGTTTTCCTATGATCACTATTTAAACATGCTTTTTGTCTCTTTTCCCTTTCTCTCTATCTCTCTGACTAAACTATTAAATTTAATATGAACCATAGAAGTTTTTCTGATTTCACAATATGTCCCAAAACTGTTTTTGTGGAGCTTGACCTCCACTGTGCTAATGAGTCCATCTGCAATTCTACCTTCCTCTGCATTGTTTGTATGTTCTGACAAAAAATGATGGGTATGAACAGAAAAATACCTAAAAGTTAATATAACTAGAGAGTCCCTATGCAGTTCTTTTTTCATATAAAAGCATTACTCTGTCGTATAAACAAGACACAATATAATTCTTTCCACTCACAGTGACTGCCTTTCTGGCGGCTTTCTAAGGACATGTTCAAATGGATCCCACCACCATGGTTTCTCAGTTCTGCACAGGCACTGCTCACTTTGACTCCAGACTAACACAGGACTTCCCAGGAACTCAGAAACTTGCCCATTTTACAGCTGAGAACCTGAGGCATAGGAATTAATTACTGTGTGCATGGTCACACTGCAACTCATAGCTCAGCAGCGAATCAATGTCATTTAGATGCCACTTAATGTCACTTATTATTTGATTCGCTAGACTGTTCTTCCCAGAGCTTATCACTTTTGTATGTAAATCAGCCACTTGAGCTGGAGGAAAGGTACTGTAAACTTAGATATTGAGAGAGGTAAAAAAGTTGATGAAAAAAATGTAAACAGAGAACTATCTGGCAAGGTTTACAAAGGGGAAGATTATTCTGTGACATGTATCTGTGAGTCTAGAAGAGAGGATGGAGTCCCAAGACGAAGTGAATGTCCTTCAGAATGAGGACTGTATTTTGTTGTGTGTTATTGCTCATGCAGTGTGCTCTGGTCCTTGCTTTTTCAGGAATACCAGAAGTGATATCTTGGTGCACAGGCTGGACACACCCAGTCCAGCAGTTCCCAAGCCTACTTTCTGCTTATGGATTTACCTGACGTGGAATTACAAGTTTCAAACCACAAGGGCAAGAATTAAAATCTGTGCCCCGAGGAGAGGAAAGGTTATAAGTAGAACTTAAGGGATGAAAGAAAATAAACAGTCCTGGAGTGCAAAGATGTAGGCAAGCAATATTATCTGGATATTTTGCTCCAGTCAAGCCCATAAGTCTATTCAAAGGAGTACTTTGTGCATACACAGTGTTTGCAAACTCAGGCCATGATTAAACAGCAATGACATGTAGCAGCCTATGAAGGAAAGCAGCAGGGGCTAAAATGCTTAGCTGTTTTTCTTTTGAGAAATCAAGTGTGCTTCAAAGATAACAGGCCATGAAGATTAAGCTGCTACTGCACCAAAGGAGGAAAGCAGATGGAGCCACCAGCACTGCCACAGATGAGTACACAGAGATGTTTAAAGGCTGGAGATTTTATCAGCCCCTGCTCAAGGAGGACTGTAGATTTCAGCTGTGGAAGCTGAAGAGAGGCAAAGAGGAAAAGAAGGGGAGGAACATGAAGTAAAAGGATTTAATTAATTAAAAGAGATTAATTAGCACCATAAAAGCAGGCACCATGGATTGCAGCAACTGTCAGCAAAGAGCAGTGACAGCTGCAGCAGAGCTGGCCAGCCACTCCCATCCCCAGCCACTGGCCATGTCCACACCTCAAGCCTTAGGGCAGAAAAGCCAGGCAGCTCAGGTGTCAGAGTGCTCAGAAAGTGAGGGGTAACTTGGAGGGTGGATCTCAACTGGACGGTGGAATAAGCTGGTGCTGGTTTTTTGTACATTCCATGTCACCTTGAGCAAATCACTGATCTTGCTATGCTCCAGTTCCTGAAATAGAGAGATAATTCTTCTGAACTGCCAATTTAAATTGTAAGACCTTTGGGGCAGAGAGTAGAGCACACCTCCTATTATATTTATAAAGGATCAGTAAGCATCAAAGAAGTGCTGCAGTAGAGAGACAGTTAGCTGGTAACCAGAGTCCAGATGCACAAAGCTAAAGTTAGAAAAAATGTTCATGCACTCCCCCTCCATCCCTCAATATACCTTTCATATCACTGAAGTACTTCATAATTTAGCTATGCCAAAGGTATTTTTAACTAAAAACATGGAAGCAAATATTACCAGTTTATTTTCTGATAAATGTTTGTATTTCTATTAAAAATATTTTCACTTTATAATTTTCTTCTATTTGTAAAACACCAGAATACAGAAAGGCTCTAAAATTAATATAATCTTAATTTCACCAAAGCAAAACATTTACATTGCTATTAAAATGGCTTCATTCTTGTTTAGTGAAAATTCTCAAACTATTAAGGATCACAGAATACTTTTGATTCCCAAGAAACTCTTTACAGCTATCATTACGACTACCTCCAGCTTGTTTCACTGCAGCATCACAAGTAACAGATACTGTTCACATGTGAAGAATTTTAGTATGTGCTATTCAGCATCTATTAGTCCAGTAAAAAGATATTTGTTTAGAAGCCAAATAGAGTGTGTTAGTTCAACTCTTTACATGCACAGCACTGGAGGATTTGATCTCCACTAAAGGTCCCACTTGTTCCTTAAAATCACAGCATGTTCTTCTGTGCATGTCAGAAATAGATTAGAAATCTTGCAGAGTAGGGGGAGCTCTGGAGAGACTTCTGCTCCCAGCTTTCTAACTCTCAAAGGCACAGAAGAGTCCTTGCAGACATTCATTAGCTTCCCATTTGCCTCAGCTTCTCCACATACAAACTGAAGATATTACTTTTTACAGCATTACAATATGTTGTAGTGCAAATATATTTGTCTCTGCCTGTGGAGCAGACAGAGGCTTGGGAGCAAAGCAACAGAAATAATTGGTATCTCCTAGTACAGAAACACAAGAGTTGAAGAGTTCCTCTTCAAAAACCTGAACATCCTGGGCAGACTTTAAGAATCGTTAAAGACAGAAAACTAAACTCCAGTAATAAGCTGGGTTTTTTTCTTGTGCTTTCAGATGTCATTGCAAGTCACACACATCATCTGGACTCCAGCTTGGGGGAAAGAGGATGTGAAAACTGCAGATACATTGCTGTTCACCCTACAATTTGGATTGCAACTTGTGAGGGACCCACTCTTGGCTCCAATCACAGGGGCAAGAACTACAATATGAAGCTGCAGATTTACTATGTGACACTGGGTGAATCACTTTTTTCTCCCTTGCCTCAGTTTCCCCATTAGCAAGAAGAAGGGAGGTAACAGACATATTTCCTGGAACCAGTGGAAGGACATAGTTCACCCTCATCCCAAGCACACAGTGTCTGCAAAAAATATGCATCATAAGCTGATTCTGACCTGAACTCTCTGCTATTCATGAGAGCTCCCTGCTCCTTTAGGATACTGAAGCCAGCAGTCCTGTAAAGCTCTGTACCTGCCTGCTGTGCACACAGCAGCCATCTCAGCACAGAGTGTCAGACTCTGGGCTGCTCCAGTCTATTTTATCACAATTTACTTGGTAACAGGTTACAAATGTGGCATCTGATGAAAATAATGAGCCTTGATGTCACTTAGTGCACGAGGCTCCCTGCGTGTGTGCAGGGAATAGCAAACAACAGCCAGCCTGGCCTCCTCACAGGTGCCAGCACAATTGGTCTCATGGCAGCATCCTCTTTCTGTGCTCTGCCTCAGCAAACCTCACCCACCAGCCTCATTCAGGCACCATCAAAAAGTCACTGCAGCATCAAGGTCAAGCTCAAGGCAACCTAGAGCAGGATTACTCTCTACTGTAACAGGTCAATCAATGTCCTTTGGAAACTCACCCAGTGGCCAGGTCTCAAGGACACCAGTTATGCATGCCCTCAGGTGCAGCTGTGCCCCAATTCCAGAGGCACAGGTCAGTCAGGAGAAGGAACCAGTCCACTGCAAGGAAATGATCCCTCTTTTCATCTTAGCATTCTTGGTATGATGGAAAAATTTTCAGTGAAGAAAAATCCCACTAAAAATCTATAGGAAGGTTATCCAGCTCTTCAGTGACTAAGTAACCCTGGTCTTAGAGGCTGGTCAAACCAAGAGAACACTTGCTAGGTGGCTTCTACCCAAGCCTCTTTGCTTTGTGAATCTTGTTTTTTCTGTTACTGAATGGAAACAAAAGTGCTCCTTATACCCCATAGCATGGCTTTGAGGGTAAATCTGATAAAGAACAATCTGGGGCTATGGACAGAGATAAATATTCTTGCAGCTGGTGGGAAGGGAACAAGCAGCTGCGATACAGAGCAGAGAGAGACACATCAGAGAAGATAACCATAGAAAAGATCATGGAACAAATGCTATAGCAGATATAGGAAAGTAAAAAATGAAAAATGTAAATGCTGTGGAACAGAGCCATGTACAGCTCTTCATTCATGCTCTAATGTTTTGCCTTTTCCTTGTAAGTTTTTTAAGAGATTTTTCCAAGTTTCTACTTTAAAAAAAAACAAGCAACCAACTAAAACAAACCAAACCCAAACAAAAAAAAACCAAAAACACATCTGTAGATGGAGAAGTAGGACTCTGTATTTTTGGATGCTTTGGCTAGGTATCCAAACTGATGCCTGACTGACACTGTGTCTGGAATGGGCCAGGTTTAAATGCTTGAAAATCCCCTAGAGTCATCACCTGTTCAGAGGAAAGGAGCCTTGTAGCCCCTACCATTTATTATAACCACTATCGGAGTTTCCTTTCATTGTATAAAAATATACCATGACTACATAGAGACTTGCAGTCTTTTGGAAATATGAGACAGTATAGAAAAACACCATCTTACTCTTTTTCTATATTCCAATACCAATATAAAAGTTGCCCAAGATGCAGAAGAATCTTGAAACACCAGTGCTGGACTAACAGGCAAAAGGTGAGAGTTGCAGTTCTCATTTTGCTCCCCTCTGTGGTTCAAAACCCAAATACTTTATTTTCTATATGTGAGGATACAGTCTTCCCAAATTCCAGATCAGTTGGATTACAAAGCCAAATTATTATCTACTTGCCTTTTTTCTTTTAACAAGAGACAAATCCTATCATGACAGAGGCTCTGATCTCACGAGAGCCTTTCATTGCTATTGTAATATAAACACTAACCCCACTTCTCTCATTAAAATCTCATCTTCTTCCCCAGAGCTTCAACACTGCTCGTAGTCAGGTCACTGAACATAGCCCATGTGTAAAGGGAAATGGCAGCAGGACAAGAGAGGGTGGATGAGGACATGCTGAATACTTATGTTTGTTGAGCTGGTCACAGTGACACCTAGCTTTTTTTTCCTGAGTTGACAGCACAAAGCATACAAGAAATGTAAATCATAGCTTTGGGTATGCATAATCTTGCACTGAGTCTAACACAGAAGTATCTGAACAGAGAAAGAACCATGTATAAAAGGACTTTTTTTTGTCTAGCAGGAGAAAAAGCTTAACAAAAACCAGTGGTTAAGAAGATAGAACACAAATTCAGACGAAAAATATACCCCTCTGTTTTAATTTACTGTGATTAGCTATTGAAACAAGGTGTCTATTGAAACAGTGAGTTCTTACTCTCTTACTGTAAACTGTACCATATGTGTCTTGCTCAGCAGGTCAAAGCAGATTATTTCAGGATTCCTTCTGTGCGCAAATCTATTTTTTCTGTTACCTACTTATCCACTGTCAGTCCCTCACATGGACTCCATTATGGTCTTTCTTGTTCTTGATCAGCATGCTAAACTTTATCACAACTACAAGCTCCTCTTATGTAGGTTTATTACTTTTCAGATCGTTAATAAATAATTAACCAATTCTGGCAATGTTACAGACTGCCTGTTTTGCCTGAATACTTCCTTCAGCAGTATGAGAATTCTCACCACACCCCTTGCCAGTCTGCCTCCTAATGGATTTTCATGGTCAGAGAAATTTTTTCTATCACTGCAGCATATGTGAGTCTCCAGAATATGTTAGCCAAGGCATTTTCTGTAAATTTCTGTCAGAATAATTAGAGAGAGTGCCACACCTGTAAGGAAGTCTGAGCATTCCTATTTTGCCGATGTAAAAGTATGCCACAAGACACCTACATCCAGATGCACAAAGTGTTTAGATGTCTAATTCTCACTGTGCTCTTATCTCGTATGTGTAAGATCTCAAATGACTGGGGAGAGCATTCTACTCAAAAATCTTACATCTTAGGCAAAGTGCTTAGAAATACAAAAATAGACTTCCAACTCCAGAGAGCCTCCATACTCCCCAGCACACCACATTGTAGAGCCAAGAGACAGACACACACCAAAGCCATCACGTGAGGTAGTTACTGTCCTGCTTCATCAGCTCCAATCTCCAGTTGTGAAACCCACAGCCATGAGCCACTGGGAACAGCTCTCCAGATCAGGTGGATCAGCCACTGGAGTCCTGGAAAATCCTGACCAGTGTGATGGTCTGTGTGAGCAACTGGAGCAGGGCTGCAGCCTCAGCAGCCTATATGTCAGCAGCTAGGAAGACTGGCATGCAGAGGCTGCCACTGAGCAGGCTGCGTGTCTGAGCTTCCACATGTGTGGAAGCCATTGCTGCCAACAGCACAGAGGGCAAAACTAGGTGATCTTTAAGATTCCTTCCAGCCCAAACTGTTCTATGATACTCCTGAAAATGCCTGCATAACCAAGGCCAGCTCAATTCTGCCCAGAGAACTCTCTGTCTTTACACACTGGGACCCCTAACCCCTGGGGCCTGCTGACTGCGACAGATAGAAAAGCTCTCTGCAGCAGTGTCTGCTGGAATGTTTTTTAATTATCTCTGGAAAGTATGGACTGTGTATCATCATTAACTGGACTAAACACTGACGGTCAGTGAGTCAGGTACCAGTAAACGGTGCAATTAACAGCCAGAGGAGAGAAGTGTATTCAATCTGAAAGCTTTCTTTCTCAATCCATCTCCACTCATCACCCAAAGTGCTGAGCAGTGGACTTTTACTTTCAATTACATTAATCAGGTTAATTCCAAGTTAAAGTCAACATTTTAATCAAGAGGCAGGGAAGTAGAGGGCTGAGGGGAAGAAAGGAAGGAAAAGAAGTGCAAGAGGAAGGAGGAGAAAAGGCAAGATGCAGGAAAAGAAAGGAGGATATTAAAGTGACAGGCACTACTGAAAAAATAAAATTAAATAAACAAGGAACAAGCTTTTATGTTGGACCTCTAAACTAAAGGGGTTAGCATTTACCTCCTGTGTAACTTTGGTATATTGGGCTGTTGCAGGGGGAAACTGGAATATATCAGAACAGCTTCAGGAATTCTGTACTTTATAGAAAGCTCTGTCCATAGAAATATCTCTTCAAAAGGGTCTGTAATGACCTGAATCACAGACCCATCACACCATGACTTCTGTTTGCCCACGCACAACTCTCCAGCATGCCCTGTAAAGCTTAAAACATCGCATACCTGCACCCACAGCTCAATCTATTGCATTAGCACTACTGGGGGATCCAGTATTGCAGAGATCAGGTACTAATGACTACAGAAATATGACATTAAGTCTTTCAAAGAAGCCTGCTCTCATGAGCCCACCCTATGCCCCTGCCAGAGATTTTTTTTAAATAAGTGAATAGTTGGAAATGCCAAACTTCCACTGGACTTCAAAAGGACCTGGGAGCCTAATTTCATTGAGTTCCTTTACTGACCACATTTACAAATGATCTAGATTTGCAAAGGAAACCACATAAAGGATGCTGAAAGGTTCAGCTGAGGGCTGAAGTTCCTCACTCTTGCCAGGTAAAACATCATGTGTGTGGGGTAAGAAGCAGAGATTTAAGTATTTTGGTTTGGGGCCACCACGGCGTTTCTTTCACAGTTGCATTAGTTAACAGAGAAAGTTGAAGGTGCAGCTGCTGTTCTACAGAGCCCTACTGAACCCTGAGTCCTGAGGACCAGTCTCACTGGCTGTTTCACGACTACCTCCTGGACAGTGAAGCTGCAAGTGCTCAGACTGAATCGCTCATTTTGGGCCTTAGCAAAGTCTGTTAATCCTTGGCTCACAGCACAATGCCAGTTTCTTGGAGTCTTGAGCAACTATCAGAGGGAGATTCAGTGCATCAGAAAACAAAAGTTGGAGGAAAACAAATTTTGTGTGGGAAGGAAGCATATGATTGAACAGATGGACTACCAGGAACACTTATTCATCTCCTGACTCTAGTACAAACCTCACCCATGACCTGGGGTGAATCGTTTCTCCCAGATGCAATTTAACGATGCAATGGAGGCAGCAATGCCACTGCTGTCACCTTTCCAAAGCACTTTGACAAAAAAGCTTCAATTTAACATTGTTATTGTTATTATATTTTATTATTAATGGCAATTTTTAATTAAAATCCTCTCAGAACCATGTCACACCTTTGAGCCAGCTAGATAATATTTTGACATTTTCAAAAAAATCAGAATAATCATACATTAGGAATTCCGAGCAACAAAACAGTGCCTGAGAGGCACTCAGGGAAGATATGCATAAAGTGAGGAAAAGCTCACAGTGCGGAGATGCCTGTATGTGTTACCTACTAAAATCCAAGCTTAGGGGTCTTTGAATTAGCAGCAGGCATTGTGGTTCTGTTCCCATGCTTGTGAGGTTTAATAGCATAAGAACCACATGCCCCCACTGAGCAGAATGGTACCTGCTTTTTGGAAGGGAGCAAGAGACAATGAAAATGTTCCCAAAAGCCATCAGGAGCAGAGCTCCAGGACTTTCTCCCCAGCAGGAAGTTCCAGCACTTCTGAGCCTAAATTTTAAAAAGTTGCTCGCTGTTTCACTTGAATATAGAAACAAATCATGCAAAAACAGAAAGACTGGAGTAAGTGAAATAAGAGCAAGCAGGTAATTAGTGGGTCTGATCAAGAATGCCCTGCCGTGCTCATTCTTCCTCCAGCCTTCCCTCCTCCCGCTCTGGGCTCTGCTCAGACCCGCACTGCAGCAGGAGAGGTCCCTGTGCTGCCTGCTCCCCTCACCTCAGCTCACCAGTTCTGCTCTGCAGCACAGCTGGAGCTGAAACATCCCCCGGTGCCACCTTAGCCAGCACTCCTGAACACCAGCCTCCCTAGATACAGCAAATCCCTTTCCCTCCCTCTTCTCAGTATCCCAGCCAGAAAGCACAACAGGTTTCAGCAGTGACAGGAAAACACCTCTTTCATTAGGAGTAGGAAGAATGAAGTAGGAAGAAAATTCAAAGAAGAATGTGATGATTTAGCAGATTAATTTGGGATTCCAACCGATTGTGTACTGATAAGGAAAGATGCTGTCAGATCAGTGAAAACAGCAAATACCCTTTGCCTGGAGGCAACCTCCTGAATCTGAGAATCAATGCTAAAGTCAGCCAAGGCCACTAGAAGCGTGAATTTTGTCACAGGATGGCTGTAGCTCTGGGCACATGATTCTGCTCCTAAACATGCTACTGAACTGTTTGTAATAACGGCTCAGTCACTCCACCACACCTGTGACCTCTCCTAGGCTGCACACCTCTCATGGAGCAACTCTGCAAAGAATTTCAACTCTGATAAATAGATGGTTGGCAGAATCACACCTTAAGATGCAAAAATAATAGCAAAAAGTGGAGTTATAGCCATAATTTGTTTCACTGGGATTCACTAGGAAAGTACAGAGCTCAGTGAAGCTTTTCTGTTGTGGCTGCAAAACTGGTACGTCATCCAGTTTCTACATCATTAAAATCTCTGCATGTACATATGGCTTTACCACATGCCTGCAGATAGCCCAGTTCTTGACAGACTGATTCTATAGACTATTGAAATGCTACTAAGAATAGGGCACCTTCCTAAATAAAAAATAACCCACATCCTGGGTACTGAGGAACTCCCATATCCACCTCCATCTGGCAGGGCAACCCGTCACATTCTAAATTGTAGGTAAGGAAACAAAAACACAGAACAGGAAAGAGTGATTTTCATAAAAAGGCTCATCTCTTATGATCTCTTCTTTCTGTTCAGCAGTCCTATCCCTCAGGATTCTCAAAACAAGGTTAGGCTGCTGTGTTCACTAACCTAATTCACTGCCAACTGTGTTGAATTTCACATTCCACACTATGGCATTCCTGGGGCTCAAATCTTCATCTTTTGCCCTGCACATACACCTGGTGACTTAGACACCTATCTTACTGTGTGCTTTGAAATTGGATCCCACTGCCATGATGCCTGCTGATTCCTCTCACCCTGAGGCTCTGGGAAGTGATGTGGAGTGGAAAGCAGAATTAGTGGTCCTGAACCCATTGGCAGAGCTCCCGTTTCAATGTAGTCCAAGGCAAAACTGTAAATCATAGCTCCTAGGGATGGAAAATGGGAGATCACATTCTCCTCTGAACACACTGCACCTGCTGAAGGCTTAAGGGTTCTCAAAACCCTGCTCTCCTCAGTGGTGTGGGAAGTTGTAGAGAGAAAAAAGGAGAGTCTCCTGTTCCATTCCCTTTTCTGTGCCGAGAGGCTCTTGCTGAAGGATGGGATATTGATTCTTCTCCCTCCAGCCTCTCCAGCGGTACAAGGCCTTGGCCAGATGGAGTCAGACTCAATCATAATTGCATTTGCATGATACATTTTACCTTCCTCTCCTCCGCTGTAGTTTTCTGAACTTGCCAAGTTGCAAGCTGACCCTGTGAGCCAAGGTGTGATTAACTGAGAAATTCACAGCAGCGCCACTTTAATCAAAGGGGACAGAGGTTACAACAGCTCAATATTAGCGATAACCAGCCTTTGATCCACAGAGCTAGGCCAAGCCTGGCAGGCAAGCTGTGAGGAAATGCATCGTCAGGGCTTTTGTGGAGAAATAATACCTTATTAACCCCTTCATTTAACCTGCTGTGGGTAAGCAGAGAGAATCGCCAGAAAAAACTCTCTTCCAGAGTCTTAATTACAGCCCACAAAGCTGCTCCTTCTTAAAACTATACCTAAAGGTGTTAAATTCCAGAAAAGAAGCCCCTCCATCTCACAAGACCTATAGACTGATGTGTAAGAGCGATGACAGCTTCTAAATGCTCCTGCTTCTACTCTAGACTGACCACCAATGTCAATCCCAGCAATGGGCTGACAAAGACACAGCCCAGGCTATCAGCTTTTAGCAATTCCCTACAGCTCCACACACATGGGCAGTGTTTCCAAGTCCACTCCCCACTGCTGCAAAGCCTTGGCTGAGTCACTCAACCTTCCCATTCCCTCGCTTCTGCTCTTTTGCCTGAGAAAATGCCATTTCTTAACATGGAATTCCAGTAGGATCTAACATAATGTAGCTAATTAGATCAAAACTTAATGTGGACTACAACAAACAATTAGAGATCATTCTCATAATCAGGTTGCACCAAAGATAATATGAAGTCTGAACAATGGCACAAGTACAATTTGATGAGAAATGTGTTAAATCCAATATGTAGTCCTGAAACAAAAAACAGACTCAGAATCCTAGGGAAGATGTAAGTCACAGTTCTGGTAACTATAGAGAAATTTAAAATTCTTGTTTTATAAAAAACTTCCAATTTTCAAATTTGTTTAGCATGGAATGGAAATAATCCACACAAAAATAAATCTATAATAGAACACATTTCCTGGCAAAACCAAATTTGGGTCAATCAAAATGCTTTATATCAATAAAATTTTTTTTTAAATAATTTTCTTATTTAAGACCCCTATGAATATTACAGAATCAAACATCTTTTTGAAAAAAAAGTAATTTCAAAGTGAAAAACAACGTTGGTTTTTTTTGGAGTGAAATGGAAGGTGACAGTTCTACCAACAGGCTTCTATCAAAAAACTTTTGTGAAACAAAGTTATCAGTGAAACTAACATTTCAAAGATAAGTTTCTCTTTTCACTTAAACATTCTTCTCTGGTTGGAATCACTCTTTTAAAACCAGTCAATTCCCTTAATTATCTTTTTTTGAGAGGACATAGAAAAAGGAAGTGCCATCTTCCTGAATGCTTTTTATTTACCCAGTCTTACCATCTTTTCTCAAATGAAGACTTGGCCGGAGAACCAAAGAGACTTGGAAGAAGTCTCACTTCTTCTGCACAGATCAAAAGGACACAAAGTTTTCTAATCAAGACTTTGGCCCCCCATTCTTTGAGTGAGGGAAGAGCCATCCGTAAATGGGGCCAGCAAGGGTGGAGAAATTAGCTCATATACACCCAAAGCAATGCATTGTAGAGTCCAAGTACCCTGCCACTGAAAATCAGACTTTCCAGTATAGTCACATTACAATTTTGGGTTGTGACTTTAAAAAAAAAATTATTTGGGCCCATTTTTGAAGGTTTGTCTCTAGACACCTCCAGGAGTCCTCATTTTTGAAAAGCAAAGGTCTGAGAACCACACATCTTTCCCAGACTGCTGCTATGACTACAGACATCTGCAGGCAATTGCTATGTTTAACAGGTGACTAAAGCTCAGCAGACCCTCTGCAAAGGCACACCTTAGCTGAAGGAAGTCAAGTTTCATCCTGTGGATCACAGTTCTACAGCTCCTCCCACACCACTTTCTCCTCCATCAGTTCTTGATGGATCATCCTCTGCTACTCCCACCACATCTATTTACCTTCTTTCTCTTCAACACGTTGCTTTTCTGCCTTATTCTCCCCTGTATGAAATGTTTCTAGCAGCATGGAAGAAAGCAACAGGAAATCTCATTCTGACAGAAGGAAAGGCACTTCAGTGAAGACATGATATATACCAAAAGCCTGCATTGCAGTTTCTAACATCTCCCCTGTACCTCAGTAAAACAAACAAACATCAGTTCCCTGTAACATCAACCAACCCTCTGACCCAGAAGGTGCAGGATACACCCCACTGGTAGAGGATGACAACAGATTCCACACCAAGCCCACTCAGCACACTGACCTCTGCTTGCCTGTCTGCTAGCAGGAGGCTTTGGCCAATTGCTCCCCCACTCTTCTCCACCCCCTGCACATCCAGTCATTAATTGATCCCTGATCATCTCACAAATATATTTTCCTCTCTCCCCAGGGCAGGTCCACCTGCTTTTCCCTGTTCTCTTCCATTAACATGGGTCTCACATCACCATGCACAGCAGCACACGCACAGCTCCCAAACACCTCAGGGCAGGCACATCATTTCCAATTGTGAGCAAATGCTGTTGGTTTTCATTAATCTGCAGACACTACATTTGCCAATTTCTCCAACTTTTCTTTCTCACTCTCTCTTTCTGCTCCGAGGCAGGTGAGTGCATCAATTTTCTTCTCATCTGTGGCAGTTAAATTAAATGGAATCGGCCTGATTGCTGAAAATCAAAGAGAAGGCTGATAAAGCAATTAAATCCCTCTAATTCCTCCCCTTGAAAAGGTGCTGCTTGGCTCAGAAGCTAATTAACTTCATAATGAAAATCCTTCTTCACCTTTTTAGGCCTTCTTTCATTCTTGTTTTTGGTAGAGGTGGTAGGTTGCCTATAGAAGAGGGATGTTGTAGTGATAAGCATGGCTTCCTTGAACATGGCAGACAACTGGGTACATGCATCACATCAGAGTCTTTCCAAGGGCCTAATGCGAGCCAGTTCTGCTATGGTGCTATAGAGCCAGAATGTGCTGTGGTGTTTGCCCTGCAGTTGTACAAAAGCTCCCAGGATAACCTGTTTGTCACTGGCTTTCAGGTTTACCTCGTGTCCAGCCCATGAAGACTATCAAACACTAATCCCATTCTAAGAGCTTCAGCTACAGCAATTGCAAGTTTCATCTCTGGGAGTCATTAAATTTCTCCTACAACAAAGCGGCAGCTTCACATTTGACAATTCATCTTAATTGTTACAGTCATAAAAGGTAGGCACACATCTTTAGAACCTTGCACTCCATCTTCCTTACTCCACTTCTACTTGGATGTTTGCTCCTTCCCACTTTCATTTTGTTAGAAGGCTCCCTCAGATTTTAACAGGTCTCTCTCAATCCTCTTACGAGTAAGAGAATTTTCAGCCCATGGTATGCTATGCTCTACTTTTCTCTGATCATGCTCCTCCAGGAATCAAAGTACCCCACATAATTCTATGTCCAGTCACAACCCAAAGTGTGAGTTGGATCAAACTCCTTGTGCTCCAGGACAATCCACCCTAGTCGTGAAGCTCATATGCTTGATGTGTTTCAATTTGCATCTGCCAGGACCTGTACAAAGGAACACTGTTGCAGCAGTACTCTGACATGCTGAATCTCTAGGTCCTTCACCAAACCTTCGTCCCTTTAATTTGTCAACCTGGGAGTCAGTAACTGCAGTGAAAACTTAAGGGGGCAAATCCCTTTCAGTATCACACCACTTTAACTATATAGAAAATATTATAAGTGTATTCTAATACCAATGTACAAGGGGAAGAAAATTGGTGTTGATGACATGTCTCTGTACACCCTGGCATCTAACTTTCCACCAGGCAAACCTGTATCAATGCTTCTACTTCCCAGCATTATTTCTTCTATTAGAAATCTGTGTTTCAGGTAAAATTTACATCCCCTTTTGTTACAGAATCAACTTCAGTTTTCCAGGTTAAGTAACTCTTCACTAACTCTTGCTAATTTTTGCCAAACACATGATTAATGTATTCTGTATATTACCATTCACCAAAATTTTGCCAAGTATTAAAGGAAGTATATTCTACTAATATTAATGGCAATATCATATCACCCCTGGGAAAGGTTAATTTTGCTGTTACTTTTCTCTTTTGTTCAGAACAGAAGAGGGAATTTTGCTTCCTAAAAATAATTAACTGACCTGTCACCTGTCCCTGATGAAACTTGCCCTGGGGTTTTTAATTACCACAAATGTTCTGATCAATGCTGCTGTACCACATGCAGAGAGCAGCTCTCTTAAAATAATGTAGAATGTCCAGCAAAGCCTTAAGACCATCTTTTGTCTATACTGAAAGTCTCCCTTTTGCATTGTATTTGAGAGAATCTGATTTATAGGACAGGAATGTTTTAGAGCGTAGACTAATACTAGTTTTTAGTTTAGGCTGCTATTTGCAGGACTTCACAACATAGTGTAAAGAAATATTTTGTGCACTCCCTGCTAACCCTTCAGCACTCTCCTCTCTACTCTCTGGAGGAAGCATTTCTGAATAGACTCAGGCTAAATCCCAGCAGAACTTCCATCCTGCTTGGTTTGTGAGGTATAACCAGGTCACATCCCAAGGAGGTGTGGCCTCAAGCTGTTGGCATCCCTGTGTTATCCTTGCTTTGACAAATGGCTTATTTTTGCTGCAGCAGTAAATCTAACAGCCATTGTTTACTCCTCTGTCTATGCACTCGTCAGCAGGAATGTGCACAGCTCTGCAAACCCCAAGCCCCTCACTAACAAATGGCTGTGTACTCCATTAGTGCTCCCTCTCCACCATGGAAATCCCTGCTTGCAGGCATTAGAAGATATGCAGGGGGAGCCTCTGACCTTATGCCAAACATCTGAGGACAGAAACTTGGGTTCACAAAGCCCAACTCATCAAGGAGTGCAGCATTCACTACCTATTGTCCAGGGCAGCAAACCTTTTCAGCTGGATCCGTATTAGACCCCATGTTTTACTGACAGCCAGGATTTTGCTTTTAACTTCCCAGAGATTCTCTTTTACCTAAAGGAAATTCATCACATGCTTAAGGATGTATTGCATGTTTGGCTATCAGCAATGCTAATATTGCTGAAGAGTGAATACCTTGTGATTGCCAGTACCACTTTACTCCAGGGTTCTCAAAATATGTGAGCAATGTCAGCCCTCTGGCATTCCTTTAAGGCCACTCACTATGAGTTGCCCTTCCTGCAACTCAAGGAGGCATAAACACATAGTAATTTGTCAAGGTCACATAGGAAACTGGTGTGGATTCAGGTGTCTTGATTCTAAGCACTTCTGCTAAAGAGAAGATAAAACAGTTACATGTTTGGTCCACCACAAGATGAATAGGTATGGAGGAAAGAGGAACCTTAAGCAGTTATTCTGTAGTAAGGGTGCTGAAAAAGGAGAATAACAGACCCATCTACAAGCATACGTGTGCATTTCTATCTAATGCACAATTTCACGTGTTCTATATACGTGATTTTGCAACCATTTTTCCTAGCAAATCTACCACTGACTTTGACAGTAGAGGACCAGATCTTCTGTTTATCATCAGAAAAAACATGGTCTGTTTTAAAAAAGCTGCATGCCACCAAATATGTACTGAATGTTTATTTCCATCTCCATGTAATTTTTTCCTTCCTTATTAACAAGGCATTCTTTAGGTTCATTTGAAGCTCCAGGGTTCCTTTTTTGGGTTACTCTGCTCCAAGCAGCACATAAGAAACAGACACTGTCAATCACCTGCCTGTGAACTGCAGGAATGTGTCACACCAAGGGGAAACGTGCAACATAATGAGACCTTTGCACGCCCTTCAGTACAGGTAAGCAGGAGGCTTATGAAAGCATGCTCACTGGAATATATATACACATCTGAGAGACATAAATACACACAAACATTGCCTGCGTAAAGACAGGCATGGGCAGAAGCATCCTTAAAACCCAATACATCAAACACACAGAAACATGACATGAACACATGGATGAATACACACAGGTAAACAGGAACACACGGGCCACCCTCATGAACACAGGCTCTCACAGCACAGGAGACACACAGAAATGAAAAGTGCCTGCATTCACACACACATACAACCAGAGCCACATCCAAGTAGTGCCCTGCACACAGACTAAAGTCACAATACAGCACAGGAGGAAATATACAGCCACTTGCCCTATTTAGCAATAAAGGCCTTTTTCATCCTTCCTTTCACCCCTGCGGGGAGCAGCACACGGGATGTAGAACCCAGTCTATGCTGAAGGCAGAAGAGTGACATCATTCAGCTGGGGCATCCTTAGCCAGGGCACAGAGCACTGAGGGTATCATAGCCTAGGTCAGGCATTAGGGAACATGCCTAGGATGACTGAGCAGGAGAAGGTTTGTATTTCAATAAACCAGGGGCTGTAACAGTCTCTGAACTGAACAGCTTAAAGCCTTGTTAAAAGCAATGGTGCAGCATTCTAACCGGAGGGGCCGTGTTGTCATACAAATGAGATGAGTTTATTTTCTGAGCCGTACCATTTGTTCTGACAGGCAGGGCGGCTGTAAAAGCTGGCGAGGGCACAGCAGGGAGCCCGGCTCTGTGCACAGCGAGAGACCGAGGAGAGGAGAGGCAGAGCTGCACCAGAGTTTGGACCCGGACCAAGTCCCTGCCTCTACCTTCTGTAAGCAACAGCCTTGCAAAGAGACTAGGAGATGAACCAGCCGGCTGTAATACTGTGGAACAAATGTATTCTAATGAGAGGTGCCTGGCAGCCCCAAGGGCACTCTACACCCGCCCATCTCCTCCTGCCCTCACCACCTCCTCCCTGGCTGCTGCACGCTGCCCAGATCTGGTTTCCAATAGCCAAAGATGCTGCACAGGCCACTGGGACACAGTGGGGAGCACACTCCAGTGCTCTTCTGTGTTGCTCCAGGCCAAGCTGCTATAAAATATTTACCAAGGTGTCACCTGTGTCTCCCTGCTGGAACAAGACAGGGAAATCTCCTGGATGCTGCCTGTGACACCTGGGCTGTTGGTGATCCTGTGGTGGGTTTCCTGCATCCATTATCTGTCTCTCCAAAGGTGAAGGAAGGTGCCTTCCACTTCAGGCCAAGAAAAGGCTTTGCAAAGAACAAGGATAACTTTATCCCTGTTTCTCTGGTAGAGAAAATAAACTATGTAAAGCAATGTGACTAGTTTGAAATCTGATAATAAGCCAGAAAGTCAGGTGTCTCTTACCAAAATATTAGAGAACACAGATTCCTTACTCTGAGAATATATCAACCTGGCTGCAGGTATACAACAGGGTATAACACAGAAACTGCCAGCAGAGACCTGAAAAACATAGGCACAAGCATTCCAGAGCACTTGCTATGGCCCAGAAATCAACAGCAGGCATAGGGATTGCAGTTTTACTTGCAAGTAGCCATTTGTATTGAATCTATCAACATTAACCCCTTGACAGGTACCAGGGATGTTTTATTACTTCCCCTCTGACCAGCTTGCCAAGTTTCTATGGCAAAGCTTCTCCTTACAATGGCAAAAGGATGCCATTTGCTTTTGGCTCCTGAGGCACCATGACAACCAAACTGTGGCCACTTTCTCCTAGTCACCAACAACAGATACAGGGAAAGACAAGAAAGCCAGCCATCATGGTCTGGGGTTTTTTTTTGTCACCAAAGCAAGAATTTGCTGGTTAAGAAGAGAGAATACGTTCCTCCAGATCTGGAGGAACCAGTCTCATTGACCCAGAGCTTAATCCATCCTCTGTCACTGTTAAAAAAGTTTTTACTCTTTGGTCATTTGTACAGGTCAAAAACTACATTCAGCTTCCAGCTCTTTATTTCTTGCACTTTCCAAGTTAGGCTGCAGAAATTGGGAACTTCTGTTCACTGGCATTAGCAGTCAATGATAAAAAGCAAAAGATTTCCTATCCCATGATCAGTTCCAAGACACAAATAGCCACCCACAGTAAGAAGCAGTCAACAGGAGATCAGGGATGATATTTCTCCTTTAGTATATATTTTGTCTGAACTCTTTTAAATGAATTGGGAGCCTCTCAAGGACAGAATTTTTAAGTTTGGCCCTGACAAAATGATCCAAATATTTTCTAGGTATGTATAATGACAGCAACGAGACTGCACTAAATTCAGCACTATGAGGATAACCTGAGTGTTGAAAGTAGCATGGAAGGGTTAACACCCTGGAGAACCACCATGAGACAGAAGCACCTCCTCCAAACAACTCTAGACATCTGTGGTCAGACTGGGAATATCCATGAAGCCAA
This sequence comes from Anthoscopus minutus, assembly GCA_013399455.1. Taxonomy (NCBI): domain Eukaryota; kingdom Metazoa; phylum Chordata; class Aves; order Passeriformes; family Paridae; genus Anthoscopus; species Anthoscopus minutus. Next base: position 470,018 of record VWYI01028725.1, read on the forward strand.
AGGTAGGTAGGCAAGCCTTTCTGGTTCCTGTAGAAGTCTCATACCAAACTTTCAGAGTCTGTTTTTAATACCTCATTAAATAGCAAAAATTAAGCTTTCTTACTTTGACCCTTTTGACTAACTGCCTAGCACCTAAAATGTGAATTAAAGCAAGCAAAATAAATGTGAGAAGTGCTTCTTACTCTTATTTGTATTAATTTCCCATCCATCTTCTGCAGTACAAATACATGTAGATGTGGCACTCTAGGTTTAGCGGTGAACTTAGCATTTCTAGGTTAATGATTGGACTCAGTGACCTTAGAAATCTCCAACCTAAACAATTCCATGATTCTACATAGCAGACTTCCCAGTTCTGTTCCAATGAGGAATTAATACAGCCCCAGCTCTATATTCTTTGCGAAGTGATGGCAGCATCATCCCAATCAGCAGTTTGGATCTACTTGATGGAAGAATAAGTGAACTGACCATTTGGTTGCACTCAGTTGAGCTCAAAGGAGGAAAGAGTTTTGGATCATTTCCTCATTATCAGTCCTTGGCTGCTCCACCTCCTTTTCTCAGTGTGCCAACATAGCTTATTCCAAGGCTTGTTGGGGTGGGGGTTAGAAAGGGAGAACAAGGCAGACAGCCAGAGGATGGTCTCAGTCCTAAGGTGCTAGAGTGTGACAGCCCTGTTTGGCCAATACCCTAGAAAATGAATTCAAGACATTCAGGCTAACAGCATCCAGTTCAACTCTGACACTCTGTACGTTGGGTGCAGTAGGGATATAACACGCACTCACCTCCTGCATACACAACAGTACCTCTAATTCCTGTCCAACACTGGCCAAAGGTCATGTGTACTTGAGATCCCAAAGCTGTGGCTGTGCTGAGACAGACCTAGGGCTCATAGATAATATTTTACATATCTCTGACACTAACATATGACTCTCGACAGTCCTGTTAGCATTGAACACCTGCAACATCAAGCGGGAGAGCAGCTTATTTCCAGGAGCAACCCCCGCCAATCCCCACATACTCTTGGGGTCTATTTTCAAAGAGAGATAAATGGTGCTTTTAATTAGCACCTTCCATTTTCATTTGAGCCTCAGGGTTTTTGGAGCTGGTCCCAAGAGGGAGACCAGGAATCTGAGGAAAATCAATCTTAATTCAAACCAGTAATAAAAAGCAGAACACTTGCTTCAGAGGGCTTTCAAAGAATGTCTTCAGCGTAAACTCTCCTTTCATAACCTTTGGCCTCCTAATGCAGTGAGGAAGAGACTCTAAGAAGCGCTTTCATTCTTGTTTCATTCTACTTTCTTAACATTTCCCATCTGAACTGGTAAAAACAGAGAGCAGAAGCCCATAATGGCTACATCTGGGCAGTGAAAACTTCAGGAAGAAACCTGAAAAAGTGAAAAAATAGTCCAGAGGCCTCTAAACAAGCAGCAGCTAAGCTACCTATGATGCAGTTTCCCAAGATGATGATGGAAAGACTGTTTTCTTCATTGTCTGACCTCTTTCCAGGAAAAGCCAAGAGAGAGCTGGAGACGATGTAATTTAAGCAACCGAAACATGGCTTTGGGGGAAAATAACATAAATAAGGTTTTATAAGGCTTATCAGAATAACCTAATCCCCTTTCCACTTGTATAGGGCCAAATGCCAGAAGGTCACAGAACATCGACAGGTAAACTACTCCACAGACACCTCCTCTGCTCCTCTCCTGCCTCTCCCACCAGTGCAGGATCTCAGCCCATTATGCCATCCACTGCCTAACCCTGCAGTCATTTCGCTATGCAATGCTGCCATTTCCACTTTACTTATGAAGAACTGAGGCTCACAGGGACCAATCTCACCAGGTTTCTGCCACATAAAAACCAGCTATAGCTTCATCTATGTAGGCCCTCTATAGACAATGGAGAGAGCATTAACTTGTCAAAGTAGTGACTTACTGTGCAATACAGGTGGTAGCTACTGCATAGGTAAGTATCCTAGAATGAGATTACTCCCAGATACTTAAAGCAAGGTGAGAGAAACCCTATCTTAAGTGATTTTCTCAGAATTACACAAGTCTGTGCTCAAATAAAGAATTGCTTCTCCTTGCCTGAAGACATCCTAGCCACATAAAATATGCTGCAGTTGCCCAGCACGCAGTGGAAGGTGCCAGGAGTTACACAGTTTTAGTCTCTGCATTCGCCATCTCAAATGAATTTTAATCTATAAATAGTACAAGATGAAAGCCATCAGAGGAGACTAACAGGCCTCTCAGAAACCCACTAGTCAAGAGCCCCTTGTTAAACTGAATGCCTCCATTAGTTCAACTGTGCGACAAATACCACCAAAAAGTAAGTAACAAATCTCAGAAGGAATGTTTATTCTCAGATGTGACACTGGCATCAATGTTCCAGGGAAATCCAGACTTGAGGAGGAAAGATACTACCAAGACAATGAAAGAAATTTCCACACTGATCCTGTTCCAGAAGATTCAGAGCTTTCCAGCTGGGAAGGAGAACTCAGACAACAGGTAGGGCTGTAGATCTGATTCTTCAGACAAGAAGAGAGGATGGAGTTGATATCATTACCCATGCTGAAAATGCAAAAGGTCTCCAGATACAGAGCTCAGAAACGAGAACAGACACTGAACTTGCTGATCAACAGTGCAAAAAGAGGATACCACTGAGACCTCATCCTGGAACATTTCCCAAGCACTAGCCCTGAGCGGCCACAAGCTCTCAGACTGCTGGCTCCAGAACCCACTTAGGATGCCAGAATCCTCACTGTGCAACCTGCCACATGCTTGCAGAAACCTGCTTCCCTAATTTAATGCAAGCTCATAGAGTTTTGTTTCTGGAACCCATCCTGAGCAATAGTGAGAAACTGCAATGGGGCTGGTCCCAGGCTCTGCAATAGTATTGTCCACGTTCTAGCATGACCATACACCAGCAGCAGCCTGGTTCTCAAGCCCACGGCAGATGCAGTCAGAATGCAGTCTGCTGGGAAATGTAGAAACACTGATCAAATTCTGCTTGTGAAGTTCTGGATCAGTAAATCCCTCCAGATATACCAAGGAAATCTACATCAAGTAAAGACAGTATTTTGGAACCTACCCTCAAATTTGCACGATTTTTCAGAAGGCTGCAATGCACAGCAGTATTTTATTTTTTTTTCATTAAGGTTATTGGTAGAGTGCAAGACTCAAAACCTAGAGATGCAGTGATGCTTTCTTCAATGGAGAATTCCAGCTGAGAATTCCAGAGAGCAGATCCTCACACCTATACCTGCATCTGCCTCTTTAAAGCAGACAGCACCAGTTTGGGATGTTCCTGGCTGGACAGCCCTTGGGACCTCTTCAACTGACTTTAGAGCCCAAGTGAGGTGTAAATTTATACAAAAAGATCCTATGCACAGATCAGAAATTTTCCACAGATTGTGGCCTCTCACTCTGGGGCACTGTTCCTCTCCAGAGGAGCATCATGACAAAGAAAGGACAAAAGGAAAAGAATATCTTCAAAGAGATCTTACTGCATCTCTACAGCAAGACTCCAAATAGTCTCTTTTCTCCTGCATACCCTGTCAGTCCAACACCAGTGGTAAGAAGTCTGACACCCCATTCCACATGGACTCACTCCCATTGTACACACAGTATGCAGCAAAGCCACTTAAAAATAAATTAGAAGAAAAGAGACCCCATGATACAGTTCAACATTCTGGATGGGAGGACATTTTTTCTTCCTTTCTCTGGACATTTTTCCCCCAGCCATCTCTACAGCCTTTACAATTTCCTGCTGTTGTAGCATTTGGGAGAAGGCTGAGGGCAGCTATAACCAACAGTTAGAGTGCTTCAGAGACTGAAGCAGATTGTACTTGCTGACAGGGAGGTAAGAGGGTACACTTCAGCTGAGAAGTATTTGAGGGAGATAGACTATTGAGGATGCAGCTACACTAGGGTACATAACAGTGGCCTGGCTAGAGAGAGCTCCACGGCTACAAAGTGCACGCGATGCCAGCACAGCAGGCAACAGAAGATTGCCTTGGTAAGAGGTAAAGTGTCACTACCGCAGCTCCTGTGCGGCCACAGGCCTCATCACAGGCACAAGAAGCCTCATCAGGCCAGAAGGCAAAGGAACAGCAATGAGCACCAGCCACCCTTGCTCCATAAAGCTAGCCAAACAATAATTTTCTGACTGTTAATCAGGCCTCAAAATTTGTACTTCTTCTGCAAAGTCATGTTTTCATTTTGGTAAATTTTCCTTAGTCAGAAGGGACACGGGGCTCTTCATCTAAATCAGAACCAGGGTGAAAACTGAACCAAAAGTGGCATATCACTGCAGAGTATTTCCACTTCATCTTATTTCACAAAAATTACATTTCAAAAACATCTGGCAGAAGAAGCCAGGCCAAAGCTAGCAAAACACGGAGACTACTCCAGGTGATTAATCCATTATTGGAGTGGTGCAACTAGAAAGGTTTACAGCTACCTTTACACTTTCATCCTGAGTTTCAGCTAAGGCAGCTTGGATGCAACCCAGGATAAACGCCTATTCTCTCTCCGTCTATCTCCCTCTCTCCCCTCCCTTTCTCTTTCTCTCTCAGTAAATCCCAGAGGGCACATTTCCGTGCCAGAATAAGTGTCTTTGTGAGGAGCGAAGGGAATGCACAGAGCCGCTAATGAGAACAAAACTGGAAAGCAAAACCTCGGGCTGGGGAGAGCCTTCCTGCCTCCCTCCTCCGCAGCGCCGCGGCACCCTCGGCGGCTCTGCCGGGGCGGAGGGCTCGGGCTGGGTGCCCTGACCTCTCTGGCTCTCCTGCCCGTCTGCTCCAACTTCCCTGCCTTTTAAAGGCAGGCTGCAGAAAAGGCAGCAGAACAGCCTTTATCATGCAAATAACAAGAGTAAATGGGCAAATTCCCCGGTGAGCACTTGAGTGAAATGCGGAGCTTCTGGCAGCGGGGAGGGGGGGTAGGGGAGGGGGTGCTTTATTTGCAGGTCTCTGTTCTAATTTAACTGCAATGGCAGCTAAAGGAGACACTAGGGACCTGCTCTCATCCTTGGCACTTCCCGTCGCCTGCCAGGGCCACAGGCAGGGAGCGCGAAGGGGGAAGGAGGGTGAGTGACGCCGCGGAGGAGCCGCGCTGAGGCTCCAGCACCGAGGTCTGCGGCGCTCCGAAGACGGAATGATGCCCTGACTGCTGGGCACCTCCCCGCTCCCGAGGGAATCCTGGAAAAAGAGCAGGGAGGAGCGTGAGCGAGAGCTCTGAAGGGAGACGCATTTTCTCTCCCAAGGCTCCAGGGAGTGCCAGCTTACCCGGTCTCCGGGAGACTTGAGAGCAGGCTGCTCGCCCAACACCCCCGCCAGCACCGGCACTCCTGCGGGAAGGGGCTGCAGGACGTGCAGGGACGGATCAGGAGCCGCCTCCTCATGGCAACAAAACCCGACAGCCACAGGGTCAGCGCTCATGCCGGCACGATCCCTCAGGTCGGGGGTTGGGTCCAATCCAGTCAAGCAGCCAGCCCGAACACAGGATGGCAGAGGGAAATGGGCCTGGCATTCAGGGACCGTACAGCTGATAAACCCCCTGCCGGTGCTGGTAACACCACAATGAGTTTACAGGTTCACAGGAGTGAGAACTGTGTACTGAATTTCGGGCAGAGTGCCGAGGAGACTAATGGACCCAGGCCATTTTGCGCCATGCTTCCTTCTGTAAAATGGGAATAGTACTCCTTAAGTGAACAGACAGGTACTCATAGGTGGGTAGTGAAACTTGTGCCAGTTACACAAAAAGAAAAAACAAACAAACAAACAAACAAAACCACTTGGGGAGAACACCAGAGTACTCAGAGAACAAAACAGCAAAGGGGAGACACATACTGCAGGATGAATGGAAATGAAAAGCAGCTGATGTAGTCAGAGCCAGAGGGAAGATATGGTGGTAGGAAAAACCCACAATTCCAAACTTTTCCTGCAGAGTGAAACAAGCCTTACCATGACTAGATTTGAACCCCATATCATCCTCAGTTGTTTTCAAAGGGTGTTTGGGAGCTATCCAGTCCATCAACTACAAAGCCCAGCACATGAGAAGCATCCCCACTTTTCCAAAAGCTGTTGATGTCTTTTCCTATCTGGGTTTTCATCACAGTCTACTCTGCTAAAATCAAGGATGTCAAAACATTTTGCATCAGTTCTCAGTGTGAACCTCACAGCTGTATGGGGATGGTGGGGAAAAATGCTCTTCTGTCCTTCAGATAGTGCAAGAAACTGAGATGGGCCGAAGCTAAGCAGCTGAGCCAAGACAATGTGACGTATCAGTGGTAGAAGCAGACCTGAAAAGCATATTTCCCTGCGTCAAGCCACCCCTTATGATTCAAGCTACAAAACTCTTCTTTCTCAAGCTCTGGTACCTAACCTTCCCCCTTCTCTCCCCATATCCAAAAAAGGAGTCCCCTGTCCTGCACATAGAGCCTCCCAGTTGCAGAAGGGGCACAGTCGGGAGCAGGCGAGGATGCCCAGCCGGCTGTCTCTGAGCAGCCCCAGCAAGGCTGAGGGTCCCGCTCGCTGGCCTCAGGGAGCGCGGAGGACAAGGCAGCAGCCACGACTCATTTGGCATTCTGAGAGGCTGGTGCGCAGCATCCCCATGCCGGCAGGGGGTAAATGAGAGCTTAGACATGAGTTATTGGAGCACTTACATTCCCAGATTCTCCAAAACGTTGGAAAAAGGACAAACTGTTTAGTTGTAAAGAGCCTGGGGGGTGAGAACGGGGGGCGGGGGGGTAAGGGATAAGAAGGGAGCTGTGTCAAACTAGTTTGCAGAAACTTTGAACATACAAGACAGGAAGGGAAAAGGAGGAAACCACCCTCCAAGCTCCAGAGCTTAACCTGGAAGCCCATAAGTCTCCAGTGTAGATTCTGACAGCAATCTTGGGGCTTACCTAACACCCGTCACCACCAGATCCAGTAAGGCTGGCAGCAACACAGTCCACACCCAGCTGCTACTGCATGGCTGTCTGCTGGTCTGCCTTATTTGGGAGGCATTTTCAGTTGTTCAGGAGAGCAAAAAAGGAAAGCTAGGCAGAAGGGACAGCAGTCATTTTAATCAGAAAGAGATGGTTTGTAAGTACCACAAATATTAGAGTCACTCCAGCCTTTTGACAAACATGAGTCACATCTAGACTTAACTGCTGTAAGTCTCAATCAAACAATAAGTCTTTAACTAATTGGTCACAAGCTAACTGGTTGAACAGTGTGGAGGTCCCAGCCACAGCTGCATGAAGTAATGCTCAGGAGAAAGAATGAAACTGAGGGCTCAGTACTCCCAGATGTGCACCGGACATCACAGAAGAAACTTGGACCTAGTTCAATTTCTATAGCTGAATCCTCCAGTAATTAGAGACATACAGCAGTAGATTAGAAGGATCCAATAAAAGAGCTACAAGCAGCTAAGCCCTCTTCATATCCCAAGTATGGTGCAAATTAGATTCAGATCAACTATTGGACTGATCAACACAGTGCAATGAGCAGAACCAGCCTGGCATTTCTCTACTGAATAGGGCTCAGAAAATAATAGAAAAAAGGGGGAAGAGGTATTATAGAAAGTTTGCCTAAATTGTGATAAATTTTTGGTGGTCTTCAGACTTTTTATTTGTGTCATAAAGCTAAGAGGTGTATCTTGCCATGATGAAATTTCACTGGCAGCATACTTCTCAGAATCACAGAAAATACATTTCCTTGAGCCAAATCATTGGATTCAGTGAGGATTTTGGTGAGTAGTTTTGGTTTGGTTTTTTTTTTCATTCTGCACTATAAGCAATGAGGATGCTGATGTGCTAGGAAAAATGTCATATCAAAAAGTACATATTCAGCTTCATTTGATTTCTCAGTCTTGCCAGATCATATCACTTCCATCCTACTGAGAACTGTTTCCTAGTCACTGAAGCAGTATCTTTTAAAGGTTGCCTCTTCTGTGTTCTCCCTGGCACATGTAAAAGAAAATCCCCATCACAGAGTGAAGACACATTGGATGTGCCTGAGGGAACTGCCCTGTTCACTGACTGACAGGCAAACTTACAGTCCTCAACATTTTTCAAGACCACACCCTGGCTGAAAATACATTCAATGTGAAGGTCCAGCCTCCTCACAACTTTTGGAAAAGCTAAGTTGAAGAAAGCAATTACTCAGTCAGAATACTGTAATATACAGTAATGATGCCAGATACTACCACAATCTCAGTGACAAATTTGCCATGGGAACTCAGTCATCACTGTCATGTTGCCCTTCTCAGGATATTTCTCAAGAGTTGATTGATAACAGCACAGGAAAACCAAGTTTCATCAGGTACATTTCCTAGGACTTTGCTCCTGGACTCTGATGTCCAGTCAATCAATCTGTACTCTTTGTCTCATGCTCATTTTGCTTATGATTGTAGATTAGTTTTGAATACACTTCCTAAAAATCTGCTACTATCCCCACCTTGTCTACTTCTCTCCTCTTGGCACAATTCTCCTTATATTTTCATGTATTTTCTCTCCACAGGTTTCCTCTCAAATTCTCCCTTCTAAATTCCTTGTTTCATCTCTTAGATGTTCTTAAAAATAACACATCCTGATTTCTTTTGCCCCAGCCCTCCCTTCTCCATTTCACCACCACCCCCCAATTCCATCTCCCAAGAATACTCCCCTGGCCGCACCTTCAAAACCTCCTCTTCCCACACATGTACCCCGCCCTGCTTGCTCATTCATTTTCCATCTGCATCTCTCTCCTCCTGGATTCTTCTCTAAGTCTCGGTGATAAAAGTGCCAGATTGGAGTTGCTGTGTAAAGAGGGTTCATTTGCCATTTGCCACCATATGGGCCCAAAAGCAAAATCGTCAGCTAAGCGATTAAATCAAGTATGTCGAACAAAATGTTATGAACTGACATTATGGGTATATAATTTTATGCCATTTGTTGCCATCTGTTTATCTAAACAGCTACCATTCCACACAAACACACAGAAGTCTCTGCCACGTTCACAAGGCTTCGGTGCAGGGGTCACAGTGCCTCCCTTTTCTTCCTTTCCTCTTTCTCTTATTCTGTCCTTCCATTCTCTGTCTGCATTCACCATGGACTCGGACTTGGAGTCTGGCCATAGACAAATCTTCCCCTGCACTTCAGCACAGAGTCAAAGGAAACAACCTCACAACAGTCAAGAAGTTTGCCTTAGAGAATAAGGTGTGCTCTCTTGCCAAGTTCATTTCTATACAAGAAAATTAAGTATCTGACCAGAAAAGGGGAAGGAGAGAAAGAGAGAAGAAGAAGTGGTGGTCAGAAAACAGGCATTATTTGTTGATCCTCATCTAGGACAGAGAAGGAGAAAGATAAGAAAAGGCTCTACCAGCCTTCCTTGCTCAGCTGAGCTTTTTTCCTGCTTCATTTCACACTTCCCTGTGTCTCGAAGTGGATCACAGCCTATGTCAAGGTTAGGTGGTGGTTGTGACAGACTGAAAACTGACCTGGTGACTCCATAGCCATCCTGTTTTCTGTAAGAATGTGAAGGCACCTACTGCTCTAGAAAATGCTTAATAAGCATATCATGGGATGGAACTAAAAGCAGCTCTCCATCCTATGGGTTGAATTTATTCTTCAGTTTTAAGATTGTTCTGAGCAGACTAGAGATAGGTGTCAAAGAGATTATATGTACATAAGGATTAACTGTTTCTTGAGAAGGTAATTGTTGCACAAAGAACACCCAGAACAGCCAGAAGATCCAGCATGATAGTTTGTCTCAAGTCCTTAGAAAGAGAATTCACCCATTTGCACCACTTTTTGAACCCAAGTTTCCATCATCCACATAGCTGGTCATGCAGATGATGAAGTGGGCCTTCCTGATGACCACTGAGAAAACAAGGCAGTAACTATGTCTGAGCCAAGTACATCTCAACTTGTAAGTCTGTTCTTGAGGGCTACCTCTTGAGTTTAAGAGAGCTGGCAACCAAGCCAAGGAAAATATCTCCAGCCAATTAACAGTGTTTCTGGTTAACGGTTTTAAAGAACTTTATCGCTATATTTTTTTATTAATTGTTCTGACAGGGTGTCCTTCCTTGCCTGATGTCCTTAATCTTTGAGGGAAGCAGTGTATCAGGAATTGTCCCCGTAGTTCTGAATGTGACAAGGTGTGTGGGAACATTTAGCTTTCTTCCTACCTGAACAAAACCCAACTCACCATATACCTTGTAAAGAGAACCAGCTCCTCTCTGTGAACCCCTCTTTCTCTTCCACATAATTTCAATCAGTTTGAGGATTCCTTGGGGGAGAGTGTTGAAGACAAAATTGGAAATTTCTCACCATTAAGGTCTCCCATCCTCATTCATGGGGCTACTGAGCTGAGCATATGAATCTCAGCATGGTGCAAATGGGAAGGTATTATGACTCTGGTCACTGTTTTTCATTAGTAACAGACATTTTTTAAGTGTCTGGAGTACAAGTATTGCTCAGAAGCCAGCACTTGGCCTCAAAAGTGCATGTATTTCCCAGGCAGTGGATAGGTTTAGCTACAAAATGATTTGGCCATGAAGCATGCCTTTATCTTGGTTTTGTTCACCACTGACAGTTCTATATTTAACACCTCCAGGCCATCTGACCCCTGTATGCTGGAGCCACCCTGGCACACAGCACAGCTCAGATCTGCAGCTGCGTATTGGAACCCAGGAAGCACTACTGCTTCTCCCCAGGGAAACTTTGCAGGCACAGGGAAAACTAAACATGTGCTTTAAAAAGCTCAAGAGATTCCTACAGTTTCAGTGGATTTTGGGTAAGGTCCCAAATGCTGGCAGTTCACAAATTACGATTCAGCAAGGCCCTACTAATAAACAGAAGCTCCTTCCTCTCCAAGGCCATTGCTGATCTTCAGCTGAGGAAGTACAAATACACAGCACTACCAAGGAAGTTCTCAGCTCTTGGCAGCAGCAAAGGCTCTATGCTGAGCTGCCCTGCAGGAAGCACAGTGTACTGCTCAGTTCAGGACAGCTCTAGTCTGAAAGCAGGCAGCTGTCTGCTTAGCTGTTAATGCAGCTTTGCACTGTGTGTGCATGGCTTGTATTTCCTTCCTGCTAGGACAGAAACAGTGAAATGCCTCAAACCCCTGGAGAGCCTCAGCTAGTCCAGAGACAGCAAGTCACCTGCTTAGAAGAGCAACCTGGCATAAGCACAGCCCACCTGTCCTCTGGGTACTGTACCAGCTTCCCATCTGCTCCCAAGTGCATCTGAAGGTGGCCATTTTAATCTAATAAGCATTTGATTACTCCTATTCTAAAAGGCCACTTCTCTGCCAGCACATCCCAAACTACTGCCTTCATGAGATAGGCCCCTTCTTACAGCTTTTGTGTCTGCTGGGCATGGCTGTCACCAGAGGTGTAGGAGACAGCTGCTGCAGGCAGCCTCATTGCTCTTTGCCCTAAAGTTTGATTTCCACCAAGGCTTAGAAGGAGAGAGAAGAGCGAATGGCAAAGCAGCTGTTCACCACTGCTTCCCAGTACAAGAAGCAAGAGTTCTGCTACACTGTATTAGACAGGCACAACCATCCTGCTGCTGCAATGAGCCCTATCACCCCCACTCTTCTGCAGGCGGGGTCCAGCCTCCCACCCAAAGCCAGGTTTCAGGCTACCTTTTGTAGCACAGAACCACTGTGTGACTCTGGATTAGTCCTTGCAGCAGATAAAGCAGTCACCAGCAACAGGCAGGGACAGGAGGTACCACCAGAACCCTCCAAATTCCTCCAATGTGGTACGGACACAGTGATGTTTAAGATGAATGCTTTACCAGCTTCAGAACAATCGAGATATTTGATAGTCTTCAGCTGAATATATGAGCTTAAGCCAATATATTATCAAAACAACCACAAATAATTCCTTTTAAAGGCCAAAATAAGAAACAGGGGGAAAGTGAAGGCAGGATCATACAGAAAAAATATAAATTGGGAAGAATACAACTTTCATATTCATTGCAACAACACCAAGGACAAAAGCACATGAGAACATACATATATGGCCTTGGATATTACACAGCAAATATATTAATTGGAGAGCCAGGAAGCCAAACTACCAAAGAAGAGTCAAAGATCTATTAAAAGGAGTCAGAATGAGCACAGTAAGTAATACAAGTGGAAAAGCTGTGCTGCCTCAGATTCTATGACTGCTAAATCAAAAACTAAAATAAACTATGAATCACAACATAACCAGAAGAATCATCAAAATGAGGAAACTGCTTGACTTTTGTGGGACAAGGATGAAGAATCTTTTACTACTGTAGAGACCTAATTGGTAACTAACAATGTTAAAAGGAATAGATTTTCTTGTCTGCAAGAAGAGAAGTATTGGAGAAAGAAAAAAATTTGACAATTACAGCAGACACATCAGCAGTATTCAAAAAGCAGTGCTCTCACTTGTGCAGAATGCACACTCCTCTAGAGAAATGCTGTTTCTGCAGACTGCCATTTGGGCTGTTACTAGAACAACAAACTGTTGATGGTATGGATACAGATGGCATTTTAAGCTGGGGTAAAACAGCAGAAGAAAATGATCTAAGGCTCAAGGCAATTGTGAAGAGAGCAAAAGCTGTTGGGCTGAATGGGCATGAAATATGTAAATCCCATTTAAGAGAGACAACATACCCTCCAGCAAAAGCAAAGCAGAAAAGCATGCAGGTAGATCATGATAAAGCTGAAATCACCATCAATATCCATCCTTCAGCATACAAATGGGTGCCAACAAAGGGTAAACAGCAAGGAATACATGCCCAAATGAGCTGTATGAACCAGCACCCTGCAGCACCACTCTGCAGAACTGCCCAAAGAACATAATATGAAAATCTCAATAAAATAGCATGAAAACAAAAGAGCTAAAGGCAATACCCCTGTAGGCATTAGGACAGTAAGCACAGAATTAATGTCAGTGGCAATTTCAAAGAGGGTAGTGACACGGTCATTTTTCAGTATAACATTTAATATTGAAAAGAGCAGCATATGCCTTTTTGGCACCAAAAAAAATAGATGGATGTAAAAATATGATGATAATGGGACAAGGTGCATTTTTCTTTTTTAACCTTTTTATTTTCTAATAGGTGTTCTCTGAAGTAACCAATAATTCCATTTTGCCATTGCCCCAACAAACACTTCAAAATAGGGACATACTTTAAATGAAGCAGTATAGCAGTATTGGCTCTGCTGGCCACTGAACCAATCTCCAGGACATTTAACAGAAGTCCGGGGCTCAATTGTGTAGATCTCATCCTCATTTTAAAATTAATAACTTTGTCTCAAATTCTAGACAATGATATCCTGGAGGAAAGGCTACATGTTGACTGATATTATAAACACCGAGTTTTGGAATGCATGTTTCTAACCACGAGCACAGTTTAAGGTAAAGAACTTCTGTCAACTAGAGGGGATTCTCTAAAATCAGTGCTCAAGATACGGTGCTGTCTCTGTACTGTTGGAATTGTATTGTTCATTTGGGAGCTGAGAAATCTTAAAGTCATCTCTAAGTTATTTCATATAGGCCACAGGTGAGCAGAATTCCAGCAGGGAAAGAAAGACAGTGCTATGACAAGCAGTAATGTGGATGATACGAAATGACGTAACCATCTTGTAAAAAACATGGTAGGTTTGAAGCCAAACATTTCCTCTTCTCACACTTGGTTTTATGAGAATGAACTAAAGCTAAACATTCATGCTATAAGTAATTTTTCTAATCCTGGTGTACATGATGTAGTAACATGTGACAGGTAGCTGGCTCTCACTGACAAGGGATTACAAGAATTCAAGCACTATTGTGAAGTAGCAGCATTTCTGAATAATGAAGTAATATTGAAGTAAAGTATCGGGCAAGTACACAGTGCACAGTTCTCCTCAAGTCCAGTCCCAGGATGCTGGTAAATATCAACCTAATCAACAACCTTCAAAAGAACAAAGGGATAGATGACTGGTAAACACTCATTTTACCTCCTGACATTTTTTGCAGAAAAAAGCCTTAAGAAAAGGAATGATTAAATTGATAGTACAGGACCTCAGAATCACAGATGTGTGAAATACATACATAATTAATTTGAAACCCAGTATAATTTCCATAGAGATAGTTTTCATTAAATTAAAATTTTTATAATTTCAAAGCAATTGCAATAATAATTTCAGTCAAAATATAAACAACAGCTCCCACTAAGATGCTGATAGTATTGGCAATGCATTGTGAAATGCATTGGGTTTGTTCAGCAAGCAGTTGAAAAATCAATAAATGGGAAGTCTGATTGACACTATCAGATGTCTTCTTCAGACAAACAGCAGATCACAATGAATACCAGCTCATACTCAGTGGATTTTAGGATTCTACCCCAGGCCAACAAAAAGGACAACTTTTCTTCATTATTAGCTATTTCAGATTTTTGGAGAAAGCCCAGTTAGCAGTAAAGCATTGATCAAGGATAATTTCAAGGGAATTTTCCCCAGACAGAGCGTTTTATAGGATCTCTAGGACTAGTCTATTTTTTTCTTCTACACATTACTGTGCTAGGAAATTGGCCATGGCCCTACAAATCAATTACCCTTTCATGGCAGTGTAGGTGAGAATTGGGAAAGCATTTTCTGAAGACTCACCAAAGGCTTCTCTTCTGTATACAGCATCCAAATTATGCCTGTTCACTCGTAGAGGCCAAAATTCCTTTCTCCAAATTGCTCCTCTTCTTTCTGACATGAGGTGACACACACACCTTCATTTTGCTGGTCATGACCTAACTCAAAATACCACAGTCACATCATAAATGCTTCAAGTGAGATGCAAGCAAACTGTCAACCATTTCCTAGGACCAGGATAAGATCCAAACAACTTGTGAGCTCTGGAATTGGGATGGGATGGGATGGGATGGGATGGCATGGCACGGCACGGCACGGCACGGCATGGCAGGTACTCCCATTCTACATCATCTATCAAGGATCTGATAAAATCATCAGATGTAGTAAATGTCCTATCTTACTCAATACAGTCTAGGTGTTGTGTATGTCCCACCTTTACCAGGAAATAGAGGCAGAATCTTTTGGATCTGATATCATAAACCATTTGTGAAAACATACATGGATACCCTTGACTAAACTCTTACAGGCATTTCAAACCCAAGCAAATAGCTGGTAGCTCTAAAAGACTTGCTTCTACTTCAATCCTAGCAATGATTGCAGGGACTAAAATTCAGATTGCCAATCATAAGCTGGCATCAAATTAGAATGAAGTAAGAGTAAGATAGGAGCTAAGCTTAGAAACCAGGGAACAAATCATTTGCCATTCTGTGACAGGAAAACTGTTAGAAGCCTTCAAAAGACAATTTTGAGAGATATCTGCCCATTCCAGAGCTGAATGGAGCCTAGAAAAATGAGAAAGAATTGAGTGATGAATCTAGATCTTTTTTATCCCTTGACCTCTCTTGTAAAACAATACAGGGCACGTGACACACTATAACTGGTGAGTGTATTATTTCACTGCAAATGGACCATTCAGCCTGCTTCCTGCATATTGGACTACAGTTCTGCCACTCAAACCACTCCTGATTTCAGCAAGAATTGCTTACCGCCCTATTCTTCCTTCTGCGGCACTGGCTGACTGGGAAAATGAGCCATGCCAAAAAGGACTATACATTAACCTACTCATCAGTGTTATAGGGGTAGAATAAAGAGCTTGGATTGGCATCTCAGGGAAAGTAGAGGTCCTCTGTTCACACAGCAGCAACTGAAAAATACTTGCTGTATGTAGAGACAACGAAATAAGGGAAACTAAGTCAGTACCCAGATGGCACCTAGCAACTACTACGTACAGGATTAGGCTTTAACACAGCAAGAATAAATAGATCCAGAACTATCTCTAGAGATGTGAGCTGCAAGAAAGACATCCTGCAGTGCCTTTGAAAGATGAGCCCTTGTTCCTCCAGCTCAGCAGAAGGAAGAATCCTACCCCTTAGCCTTCCACCAGATAAGCAAGCGTCACCATTGGTGTTTTACAGATGTCAAATGAATCTCATGTTTTTGTCCCACTCTCTTTCCATTAGGAACAGAATTGCACCCTAATCTGATAGGAACCCTAAGTGGTAGGAGAAAGGATCTAGTGGGACAGATGGGTGAGCAGAGATGTAATTCCAGAGAAAAGCTGCTGTCATCCCATTAAAGATGAGGTTAAAGGTAGCTGCAATGAAAGAGTGGGAGATATTTCACTGGGGGAAATGGAGTGGCACTGAGCTTTGAAATTGCACTGCGTGAGAATATTAATAAAAAAGTTAATGACGCAATGTGCTTTTTGCTCCACATTAATTACACTTTTACATTCCAGTTTTTAATGCATTTTACACAAGACTTTATTTTACATTCCAGGAAGGGGAAAATATAATTGCTGCTTTAATTTCTATAGCCAAACCCTGATAAGATCACAGCTGTGAAAATCTCATAAAAAGCTTTAAATTAAGTTAAAAAAACAACAGTTCCCTTCCCTCCTCCCCTTATTTCTCTTCCTGCATGAGGTGCTATCAGTAGAGATGGCAAAAGTGTTGGTTCAAGGCAGTGTTTCTCCCTGGCACAGGGACCTTTTCTGAAGGCAGCCCCAGCTGACGAGGCCTTGACCATGCAACGCCATCTACACTGCTGGGGCTCACCTACCTCTGTCTGCTGCCCATGGGAATAAACCCTCTGCCAAGATTATTTGGGTGTGCAGGGCCCCACTGTAACAAACATTGCTCTGGGTACTACCAAAGGCACAGTCCCCATGCTGCAGCTGCACATGCACAGACAAGGCTGAAGAGATCACACTGCTACAGAGTGTGAGGTGAGGCTAGGTGAAATAACTGGTTTACATGAGGTGAATGAGAAAGTCTGTGTGAATGACAGGAATTGCAAATTATTGTTTGAATCTTGTCAGTGATGACTCCTGTCACTGCAGAAATAGATCAAATAAACTATGGTGAAAGTGAAGTCGCCTGACCTCACTTCTTCCTTCCTTCTTCCTTTGCAAGGGACAGGTTCTGGGTCTGTCCACAGTGTGTCTTTGCCACCCCTCTATTGCTACAAAGTGTGTCAAGCCCTGAGGAATCACTCCAAATATGCTCCTGCCTTGGACTCTGACTTTTGTTTCACTCAGAAACCCCATAGGTCTTAGGATCCATTACAGGCATTGCACAAAATCACAGCAGGACCACGTTCCTATATCACAACCATCCATTCCCTTTAGGAATATGAAGAGAGGTCAATTCATCACTGTGCCTACAGCCCCCAGTGCAGCTAAAGCAACACAGCCACGCTGGGCATGCATGGCACTCGTACTGTGTTTGGACAGTAGCTGTATGACAGCACATACAAGTCTGTATGCACTCAAAGCAGTCTGCTGATATTCCCCTACCAGAAAACTGATTTGGTTTTAGAAATGAATTGAGACTTCACTTGCCATTGGACAAAAGCAAAGGGTAATCAGATCTTCATCTGTTCTTAAAAGCAGCCATCTACAATTTGAAATATTCAAGCAGACCTTTCCATCCATTTTCTCTTTTTTATTCATGCTGCAGATCCTGCCACATTACTTTGATTCTCCACATCCTCATCCCAGAAACTCCAGGCTAAGCCAGCGACTTTTTCATATACAAAAATCTATCTCTTCCAATGTAATGTCAGTCTTCCTAAATTTATGGATCCCAATCTCAAGATTGTTAACATAAGCTGATCATAAAAGTGAGAAACCGGATAATCCATCCTCCTGCCCTTGAAAGGATCACTTATACAAGAATCTTCCTTTGCGTTTATCCGTATATGGACCTGAGCTACTTCTGTCAGAAGCCTGTGACCTTGCTGAACCACTTCTATTTGGACTGACTTCTTTCCCTCAGAATGTCCCAAACTTGATATCCCTGTTTATTCTTTCCTGAATTCAATCCAATCCTCCAGCTCCAGACTAGTCTCTGTATTCCTATCCACCATTGCCACCTATGTCTGTTCTCATGACTTCATTGGAGAAAGATGAAATCTCACCCACAAGTTTCTGCAGTAAAAAGGAGTACTCAGAATACCCCATTCCAAAACCACATGCAGACTGGACAACAGAGCTAAAGAAAGATTCACCTCTCTATAAAGATTTTGTTGACCCTTTTGAGCTCCTTCTCCTGGCTAACTTCCCAGTTTACACCTCTGTAAGCAAAAGCAGAATCCATCACTCACATGCATATTATTTTCCTTGATTATTCCCTTAATGCAAAAAGCAGAAGAGGAACATGTTTTCACATGTGAAAGAGAGAGGGAGTAAAGAAAGGAGGGATTGAGAGAAAGGAAGAGAGAGGCTCTAAAACCTCATTTTCCTGGTAATTTACTCTTCTATTCAGTTGAGTCCTGCTGCTCGTAAGCCTATTCCTGTTACAATATTAGATATAAACAAGTAAACTGTGTAATGGATCACATTAAGCAGGCCCTGCATCTTGAGGCAGGATTTAATTTGCATGGCAGATTATCTTGTCTGCAGTAGGAGAGGCACCCTGGGGCACTGACTGCATTAATAGGATCTAGTTTCTTAAAATCCATTAAGTCAATTGAGTGGACCAGTCTATAATCTCATTTCAAATCCAGCGTGAAAATGCTTAAACACTGGCCCTATGACACCGCCAGCAGGAAGTGACTAAAGGGACACTGGAGACCACGCTCTGCCATATTGCCTGCCTGCTGGGAGTAGGGAAGAGAGAAGAGAAAGGGGTAGGGCTCACTGTCTTCTAGCAAACTCTATTCAGAAAGATGCTGACAGCAGGAGTGAGGTGAGGAATCAGAAACTGTGTGAGAGGGAAGCTTAGATGTTCTCCCAAGTAATGACAGCTATTTGTTAGACAATGTCAATTGGCTGATGATGTTTTGGATACTTTATTCCTCTGACACAGTCAGAAATACGAGACTGTGAAAGGGGGTTGCCTTTACAGGGGTGTTCTACTATGAATCACAGGAACCAAGATTTTCAAACTATCCAGAAAAATAGAACGAGTCTGAGAAATGTGGTGTTACAGTTAAAATACAGGACTAGAATATGAGATCATCAAAACTGTGGAGTCCTAGGGTAGTGACCCCTCTGCTCTGGACTGCCACCAGCAGGCAATGTTCTTGAACTCAGATACATTTGCACAAGGTTATTCTTGGCCTGGCTGATCTGAGTAAACTTTACCCATTTGCCTCGTGCCAGAAAATTAGATAAAGGCTCAATTTATCTTTAATCTTTCCACAAAGCCCCCTAGGTAATAACTCTTGGTTTGGTTACATGTAAACTATTTTACATAAAGGATCTCCCTCTGAGATCTGGGTACCTCCAGCACATTACATTAACACTGTAACCACAAATAGCAACAGTAGTAGTAGGGGACACACAAAACCAGATATATAGAAAACAGACAAATAGAAGCTCAAAGTGAAAGACAAAAGACAAAATAACATAACTTAAAAATTGAAAGAACAAGAAACCTCCAGGACTAGATGGCATTTATGTAAACACTCTAAAAAAAAAATCAAAGTTCATAGAAGTTACTAATAAAATCATTGAATTTATCATTAAAAACAGCCACTCTCCCATCAGGCTGGAGTGGAGCCAAAACTCTGCACTTCTTTTAAAAGAGGTGTTAAGGGCAATCATGGGAATTATAGACCTCAGTGAGCCTTACGCCAGTACCAGGAAAAATAGCTGAGAAAATCATTAAAGACAGAGTTATAAAGCACCAGGCTGGGTGAGTGTAATGTGGTAAAGAAGCAGCTCAGCTTCTCCAAGCTGACTTTCTGACCTGCTAGTGTTCCTTGGAAATGTCAGCAGCTCTGAAGAAGCAATGATAAGTAGGAGTCACCTAGCTATTAAGGATTTACCAAAAAACACATTCAAAAATTGTAGGACTCCACTCCAGATAATATGCGTAAGCCCCGAGGGTGGAATTTTACAGCATACCACTGATTTAAAAAAAAAAACCAAAAGTTGTACTAAGTTCTTATAAGAATCCCATGTTTCTAACTCTGGCAATGCCTCTAGAAGGCATCTAACTCGGGTTTTAGTGTCTGAGACAGGCCTTTCTCACACAGGCTACAGGTGAGCTGTGGCAAATGGCTCCAGCAAGCTGCTGCAGTGCCTGGTTCCTGGGCCACATGCAGAACCACGTGCCCTGTATCAGCGGATGTCAGACAACCATACCAGCTATGCCCTCAGTGCTGAAGCACGTTGGGAACAGGCTGCTGCTGGAAGGGCTGGGGCAGTACTGTTCAAGGACCCACTTCTGAAGAGTGGAAGAACACTGCCCAGTCATCCTAAGCTGCTGTGAATAAGGCCACATCATGAGACCACAGCATACAAGAGGTCAGAGGGAAATTGAGCATTTAGGCAAAACAAAAATATTATCTATAAGGAATACCTGCTCCACAGCCTACAAATCACCCACTTTCAGTCTCACAGTTGTGTGGCTTTGTTCTGATGTATTTATAGTTTTTGGATCTAGTTGTTGTACATGTTTTCACTTCTTATTCCTTCCCAGCTGGAGTCTCCCAGTTTGGCATGCCTGGCAGCGCTCACACTGTTAGAGGTATCAGCATTAGTTCCTCCCCTACCAACACAGCTTCTCCTTCTTAGCTTCCAAATGCTGCCAGACTTACTGCCCAAGGCAATTGTATCAGGGGAGCCCAAGGACTGATATTAATCCAGAGGTGGATACCAGTCATTATGAGTCATATATATTTTCCATTTCAAGATATCTCTCCACTCTGATTTCTAGATACTTTTAGCAGAAGGTTCACAATATATCCATCCTGTTCTTATTCCCTTCCTTAAATATTCACTTGGTAGAGAGACAAGATTGCATGGAAGGTGGATATTTGGTTAGTACAGTGTACCAGATTTTTATATTCTAAGCACTGGACTGTTCACATCATTTTTCACAAAATTGTATAGGCAAAAGCACAGCTACACTCTTTTCCTTCAGAGCTGTGTAGTCTGAGTGCCGCCCTCCCCAGATGGACACAAACATTCACACAGCAGTCCCTGCTCAAACTCAGCATTTTCTCAGCAGTCCTTACCCAAACTGCTGAACATAACCTCCAGGGTCATGACAGATAATGGCAGTCACACTCCTTTGAACTCTAAACTTGCAGTAGGCAGTGCCACAGGACCCCTGATGGGGTAGGTGCCCATAGACAAATATCTCTTCTACAGACAAGTCAGTGTAAGAAGGGGGAACACTTTTGCCTGGGGTGAATGAGTGCTATACACCCTTGGAGAGATGCAGAAGGAAATTTTCAGCTCGTGGGGTTTAATTGCTAGTTTTGGGCCATTCCCTGCTGCCCCTAAAGGAGGCCTGTGGCTTAAAGACACAACCAACACTGTCACCTTGTCTTAAAATTATACCATGACACTGGTGAACTGCAGCTTGCAGAGCAAACCACATCACACTGCGTGCTCCCAACTGGTCACATGCTGTCCTGCATCATCACACACCAACACAATTTTCTTCCTTCGAAGGGAAGAGAGAACCATTGGCTGTTCGCAAACCACAGCATCATCTACCTCTCCCACACAAACCACAGATCAAAGGTCTCCGCTTTCTAAACCACAGGGGGTCCCAGGGGCTCCAAGGAGCAAATGCCGAGCGGTGTACTTTCTGCTAGACACCAAGATTGTGCAGCCTCTGCAGTACATGGTAGAAGGGAAAACGCAGGGTTAGATACCCTATGTACATATCCAAAAGATACAAAAACACGCAGACACTGATACCTGCCTGTAGGAGGCACAGCAAGAACTGAGGAGAGCAGGTGAAGATTGTTACACAGAGCTAGTGATACACAGCTCCAATGTGGAGCACTGGCTCATAAATTGGGTACAAACAGCACAGCAAGGAGGAGAAATGGGCTTCTGTACCTTGAAATTACAGCAGGATATACCAGGAATCAATTTGACACCTACCCTTTTGCTCTTCATATATGAACATATATGAAAGATTGAATGTGTACCCTTCCTGAAGCCATTGGTATCTGCTCAAGCCTGACAAGATATTGAAACAACAATTCCAAGAAGCACAAACTACCCCATTCATCTCCCTGAGTGGCTCACTTGCCTCCTGATGACAATCTGCTAAATATCTTCACTTAATTAGTCCGCTGTTCTTTGAAGCAAGTAAAAATGCAATGTGATGATTGTGCTAGGACTATCTTTATATAAGCTACTCAAAAGAGACAGTTCATTTTGTTGAAAAGAGCTGGCAGTTTTGTGAGATGCCTCAACTTATCTTTTCCTCATCAAGAATGACTCAGAGTCAACAGGCCCAAAAAAACACCAAGAGAGACAAATCAGAGGAAGTTACAAGGTTCTTCAAAGTGCCTTCCAGAGCCCACATTGTGACTCAGTGGATACTGTGGGCTTCTGGTGTGCTTCAGAAAAGGGTCTGCCAGCATTTGTCTGGGAGAGAGGTCATGAACTGCACTTATGTGAGGATGTGGGGGAAACACAGTTTTAGAAAACTGATATGAACATTAGCAAGGTCTCTGGTTTGAAGAACTGAGGAAGAAAGATTAAAGCAAGGTCAGTCTCTCTTGTCAATTTAAGTGTGTGCACATGTGGAGGTCCAGAAGCCTGTTAACAAAATGCCTCAGCCCTTGAGGGGCAGAGGCAAAAGGGGAGAGATGCCCCTCTAGAGTAGAGTAAGAAAAGACGTCCCTCCCATGGGCCTTTTGCAGCTACATGTTGGTGCCTTTTGGGTTCTGGTTTTCTGATAGTGTGTGGGGATTGATGTCAACCTTTTCAGTCCCTGTTTACCATTCATGTACCCTTCCTAGCATGTTCTTCCTTCCCTTAACCCCCGCTGGCTCTGTTTTGCCACACTGTTCCACCCCTGTTATCCCCTTGGTTCTCCCAACCCTTATCCACTCCCCTGCACCACTTTTCCTTGTCCCTATTGCACCTCAACCCTCAGATCTGCCCCTTTTGCCCCTCATTTAACCCTGTGCCCTCAGCCCAATCCTGAGTTCCCTTCCCTGCACTTATTCAAGGCTGTATTCAATAAACCAGTTGTTGGATTGCCAAAGGAGAACCCATCCCTTCATCTTAAACCATCAGCATTTTACACAGCTCAGAGAACGCTGGCTGATCTCTGGGATCTTGTTGTGACACACCCTGTAACGTGTGTGTGTGTATATATATATCTAAACAGAAAGAATTAAAATACAAGATAGACACAAGCATTTAAAAGCCTTTGAAAATAAGTCAAATATGTCAGCACAATAACTTTATCCAGAACTGGCAATATGGTGCAAGTGTGCATGCAGTGGAGAATGTGAGAACAGACAGCAGGATTTGGTATCCACGGTGGGAGCTTTATTTAACATGAAAAGAAAGATGGGTTTCCATGAGCCTCACCAAGTCAGAGATGAAAGAGGAGCTTCTATCCCATAACAAATCCATTAATTTTTCTTATCAAATATGCTGAGCCAAGACATATTCCCCTACTGGGAAAAAACTAGGACCTGCCATCTCCTGGAGTGTCACTGTACACTGAGTGAGCTGCAGACAAATCACTAAAGCCTGACAAGGGTATATCTGCTGAAGACTAATGAGTTAATGATCAGAAATCCAATCCTCTCTTTGGAAGCCCTCTGCACTGCCAAAAAACCTGATATGAAAGCTGAACAATACGGGCCGGGCTCATCCCTTGGTAGCCCCACAGAATTTAACTGCTTTATCAGAAATGGCTTTTGTCCAACATGTCTGTGACAATCAAAAGTAGGCATGGTCCACAATAAACTTATGCTTGAACACTGAATTAAGATCATCTAAAGTGCCTGCAACTAAAATCAAACATGAAGATTATCAGCTCCAGTGAGTGCAAAAAAAGATCGCAGCCAGGAGAAAGGAGAAAAAGGATCGCAGCCAGGAGTGTTATAAAAAGTCACTTGCAAGCCATCATTAATGCTCTTGGTTTAACCACAGCATTGGCTCTTTCCAGATCTATGCTACTGCATTAGTAACAGAGTTGCTTGCTCCCATGAATACATTTCTTTGCATCCTATTACACAGAATACAGTCTCCATATTCTCCCAAGCATACAGAAAATTAGCTTTACATAATGGATATTTTGTTTTAAAGAGAGAGTTCTGCTTGAACCTTCTCTTTCTATGCAGAATGCCCTAAAAAGATAATATAAAAGCAACTTGGAGACTGGTTTATTTGCTTTGTTATGCAGGCATTTTTGCACCTACTGACCTCTTTACATACTCCCAAGCTCAAGCAGTGGAGTCTAAGAGAACATCCTGTTGTAGACTAAGATGTGCTCATCCCAGAGCACCAGCTCTTCTGGGTCTGTATCTAGAAATGTAAAGGTCCATTTGCACCAAAGGGATCCAGGCACCGAGCTATAAGCTGAGGAAAATTAAAGCAAACATTTGTTAGCAGCTGGTAAGGAACCTCCTTCCCCTAGGAGCTGTGTCTACATATCCTAGTCTATGTTCTCTACAATGAATGCATGGAAGTCTGAGGTCTTCACTCTTCCCTGCCCACAGACTTATAGACCCTGGGGATCACAGATTCACAGGAAAAAAGACTCTCAATCTGTGGCAAGGCAGCAGCTCAAGGTGGTTAAGCTGTTTGTCTTCAGTGCTGCAGTAATTTCCCAACTGATTTCTGAACTCCAGAAGAAATGACAAGGATGGAGGGGAGGAGGGGAATTAGAGGAAACTACGACTTCATCATTCAACAAGAGTTTGTGAGAAAGCAGGTCATGTTGGGGGACCACCAAACGCGACGTCTGTCATTGCCCCACCTCCCACAATGCCGAGGTGCAGTGTTACCTCTTCTCCACCCCCATTGCATCGACCCCCAGACTAAGTATTCCCGAGTTCCCCATATAATGTAGTTTTTCATGGCATGCCTGCTTATCAGGACTCTGAAACTATGTGAGACATGCATGCAGACAATGGGCCTGTCTCTCAGCCACGGAGGGCTCTGAAGGGATCCCTTTCAGCGCTCACAGATTGCTCTGTGTTCCCTTAATTGACAGACCCGGCCAAGTCTGACAGCAGTGGCGTGCAGCTGGTGCAGGCTGCTCTGTCTCAGGTAGGCCACCTTTCAGCAGGGAAATTGCTTTTGATTGGCTTTATTGGAAGTAGCTTCTCCTATTCTGCTGGCAAAATACTCTTGTATTTAATGGCTGACAGGTTAGGACCAAACTGTCTTTCCCAGAAGGTTACTTCTTTTCCCCGTTGGCCTAAATGAGCTATCTTGAACAGGAGTGAACCTCAGCCATAAGGTACAACCTTATCTGGTCAGAATGCTAAGGCTCTGAGATTTTTCTGGACCTTAGTTTATTTTTTCTCTCAAATCTCCAAGATTTGGCTATGGCCTGAAAAAATTAAGATCCCAAAGCAAGATCAGAAGAGCTGACAGATACTAAGAGAAATTTCTTGACTTTAGTGCATGCTCCAGACCTTCTGAGAGTCTAGGCTGCCACTTTCAAGAAGGTCTGCAGCAGTTGGTCTCTACCTTTCCTTAGCAGTTGGTGGAGGACAGACATAAAGTTCCACTCAGACTATTTTCGGCCTTGGGCATCTCTGACATAAATTATTTACAAAAAGTCATTAGTGTGCAAATGAGCATTTCTTCAGAGGGTGGGAGGAAGGGTGGAGAAATAAACTTTAGAAAGAGAGTGATGAGACTGGTATGCTGTTCTGCAAGTTGTTAGCCTGAATCTGGCTATCCTGTCCTTCACTCTGGTATGCTAGATGAGGCGGTGAGGACTAAACCCATACTCATGGGCTGCCAAATGCAGTCCTAGTTTTTTTCTGCATTCAGGGAGAACTGAATTAGGCTTCAGTTTTATCAGAGGAAAGTATAAAAGTAATCTCCAATGCCTTCCACAGCTTTTCTTTTCCAAAGTTCTGTTGGCCTCCAGCTATATTTTTAAATTATTATTTCTATTTTGTGTATATATATATATAATTTTTATTTTTTACTCATCTTTCCATTGCATTTTATTATAGCACTTCTGACAGGCTTTGCTTAACAACAGAATCAGGTTCAATCTTTAGGGATCATTAGTAAAGATCACTTTGAAAACCCACTCAGAAACCTGGGAAAATTAAACTAAACTACTTTGGCACTCAATGAGCTCTGCTTATCCAGAAATGATTACTCCAATGACCTAACCAACCAGTTCTTCAGTGAAAGGAGAAAAGAAAGAAATTTAAAGGAAAAGCATGGGTTCAAATAATTACCAACTGCACTTTTCTCAAAGTACAGCAAGAAGAATTTCAAGCTCTCCTTTCAGATTTCCTAGTGCAGAACAGCTGGGACAGTGAGCAGCTTCCTACTCCTTGCAGTAACATACAATCTGGCACATCTGTGTCAAGTCCATTCCTGTTCTTCTGGGCTCCATCCTTCCATCTCCTCCTAGGAAACACTTTTTCTCTTCAGGTAAAAACTACTCGAAATGAGATCTCTCAGTTGCTGCCTGTTCAAGAGATGGAGGGGCTCCAGAGGAAGGAACTGGTGCTGTTGCTGTAGACTCCTTGCTCAAGAGTCATTTCCCACTTTTGCCAGCTGTGTCTCAGCTGAAGCCTCTACAAGCAGGTGAGGACAGGTGAGGACTGAGGGGACTGATATCCACTATCAAGTACCATGACTACAGGTTTATTAGCCTCACCCTGTCCAGTTCTTAGCCTAAACACCAAAGCAAAAGGGAAGCTTGTTATGTGATCAAAGCACTAGCCAGATGTGGGGGAGTCTGCATTCTCTTTTAACATAAGATGTTCTAAGTTTCTTTTCAAAAATTCCAGACATTTCCCTGAAAAGTACCGACCACATTTTCTACAGGATTTAAAAGTTTCTGGTGCTGCTTCTCAGCTCTGTAGGTTATTTCAAAAGAGTGGTGTTTATTCCTTTACATATTATTGATACAGAGAGAACAGAAATCCCTATCAAAAGGTCCAGAGATTAAGAAATACCACCATGTTATGCAAATCATCATTGCTACTTGTTCCTATAAACATCACCTATCAACACCTAGTACTGTAGGATCTGGGCATTTTCTATGTGATGCCAGTGAAATCCTTCTCTCTCTCTCTCTCTCTTCTGCATACATCTCTGTAGGAGATACTGCTTCCTATTGCTTGCTGATTTGTATTATGCTGGTCTGTACTTTCCTGTGTTTAACGCTATCTGAAGTGGTTGCTTGAACAGGAGATGTAAAATAACAGGGAGGTATTTTTCACAGAAGACTGTATTGTAGGATTTCCTAAGCACGCTTAGAAACTGGATTTGTTTGCTTCCTGAGGTCTGCTCTCCTTTTCAAGGAGAGATCTGTTGCGTTCCCACCTCTACCATGTTATGTTCCTATAAGTTACAATATACTAGTTGCCAGCTGAAAAATCTGACCTCTAAAGTAGGTAAGTCTTATACCTTAGGAACAAATCACTGTGACTGAGATCCTCCACTGTCTGAAGACACTGTCAATTAGACACTGACAGGGAAGGCTCCAGGCTCTGCTGCACACTGTGGAAGCACAGGACAAATGGTAGGGCTCCCTAACCTCCAGGGAACTCAGCTCTGTGTGCACCACATGCTACAGGAGGACACAGAGTTTCTGCTAGGCATAAATTGTTGAGTCTGATTTTCCTTTTTTTCAAGCAGAGAAGAATTCAGACTTTTTGTTAGGTGGACTGACACGCAATGGGCTAGGACAGGCAACACAGGCATACAACACTATCACAGACATTATCTTGATACTCAACATCATCCCTTTGGCAACCACAGGCTTACATTTTGATTCACAACCCAGTGATCTTTTCCACAGTTTATAACTCTTTCAGTACATGAAAATATGGTCCAACTAAAGCCCTTCCTCTAGGGCTATTGGGAGAAACTAAAAAGGGAGTGGCCAGAGAAGCACTGAGAAAGACAACAGTGGCACAAATTCCCATTGAAGAGGGGTCAATCTGCAAGGCTTTTTTGCTCAACATGAAAGCTCCTCACTGGGAAAGTCTCCAAGCCAAAAGAGAGAGGCCCAGAGGGAGGGAAGAGTAAGAGGCCCTGAGGGCAGCCAGCAAAAGAACATTTCTGACTCTGCTAGGTGACACCTGGATAAATAGAAAACACTGTTGTTCCATGATGCTACCTGGGTTAGGAGGTGACCAACCACTAAGGCTCTGAAAGGCCTTGAAGTTACTCTAATGGCAAGTCCAACACTTTCATCATGACCACTCCAGTGGGAGTCAGGAGTAACTATTCAAGTTACTATGACATCTCATTTATGCTCACATATAACTTATGCTCATAAACTGATGTAAGGTTTTGCTAAGCTCCCATTGCTGGCTAGTCTAGGCAGGCACATGAGGTCCAGGGAACATGGCTCATGAGCAGAGGCTCTGGGCCTCTCCCAGTCACTGGGAGCAGAGAAAGGGAAACACTGTGAAGGAGCAGAAGGGGTAGCAGGGAAGAAAGTGTTACAGGGCTACATGTAATGACTGCCATGGGGACAAGCACATAGTCGGGGCCCACAGGCAACCCTTAAAATGTAATGTCAGTCATTTTCACTGGTGGGGGAGGCAAGGAAGAGAACCAGGGGAGTAGCTCAGCTGCAGCAAAGCCACACAAAGTTGGTCTGTTCGGCCGCCTTTGTGGCACTGTTGTATTTATTGAAGGCAGCAGCAGTTTGTTCTGTCCTTTCAGCTACTGTACGGGACCCGATCAGGGTGCAGATGGGACTACAAAGCAGCCCTTGTTGTCAGTAATGTGACTCACATGTCAGGCTCTTATTTGCTGTCAGTGGCTTTATTAAAGTCTACAGTTTCAGACCCTAGACCCTTGCCTATTGTATCCCCTGGCCCCAGAGATTCTCTTAGGGAGCGCTCACAATTACCAACTCTCTCACAAGAGCACACAAACACACTGAGCTGGCAGAGCAACTGCGCACTCAGGGCTGCTGCCCAGGCTAAAGCCAAGCTAGAGCACTTTTCATCTTTGAAGTTAACACATGTACAGAAATGGACAGAACAGAGAAGAAGCCGTGCCTGGCACAGGATCTCTCCAACTAAGATCATCTGATAATATACACATTTCACTTATATACATTTATTTATATGTTCTGGACATAGAAATACACTAATACTTGCATTCATGCCCACATATGTATTCGTGGTTATGGTCTCCCTATGTCCACATACACATCCATGCTTCACTCACCTGTTTGTGCAATCACACTCGTGCACCAATATCAAGACAGAGATGGGCTGAACCTTTGCACAATGCACCCCACACACAGTCACATTATGTCCCCCCACAGGTACTCTCACCACTGCATTCTCACACCCAGCTACACACAGCCCACAGATCCTGGTCTCACCCTGATGTATGCATTCACACAGATTCAGCATGCACTAGCGTGGCTGCACAGTCACTGCTACACGCAGATGAGAATTTCCGCAAAGGCACTCACATCCCTTAACTGAGAAGAACAAAATTCCAATTTCAGAAAATCAACTGAAGTTAAAAGCTTTTTTCCTAGGCAAGTATTCCTGTAAAGATTCAAGCTCTGACCTCTATATCAATGTAGAGCAATTTCTCTGACTTTACACTAGTGTTGCTGAGCTTAGAACTCTCTCTTCCTTTCGACAAAAAGTTATCCTTCAATGTCATGGTTGTTCCTTACCACAAAAGGGTTCTCTTTCTAACCTTGAACTAGAAAGCAGGATACTTGCCACCAGCCCTGCTGCAGTGCATAAAGTCTGTTCCCCTGAATGAGCCAGCTACAGAAGAATTCATGAAACAGGCTATAAAGATTACTAAGTACTGTTAGAGTAAGAATGGAATAAAAAAAGGGGACATAAGCAGCCAAGAAAAGATCTTTCATAAATAGAAAAACACAACAAACCAGAAATTTGAAACTAATATCACACAAGTTTGAGAATGAGAATGCAAATACTATGATAACAGATGAACTGGCTTGAACATTCTGTGGTATCAGTGAGAGTCCTTTCACAGACTTCTCTGTTGGATTGGACCTGGTGTCTCCCTGTTTCTTTTCAAGAATCACTTCCAGAGTAACAAAATAATCATCACAGGTACACATGCTATGCAATCCAAGTCAGAAAAGTCGTATAAGCCCAAGCTTATTCTCATTTCTGTTCAAAAAGAGCTTATACCTATGCATAGCATTAAGGGCAAGCTAACTTCAATGAGAAAGAATTCCATTATTCCCTGCATAAGCCCCTATATTATAAAATGACCGTGAGATAAATACATTTTTATCCAGGTCACAGAACAGTCCTACTGAGTCCTCTTTGAGTGGCTTAAGCATAAAACCAGCCTCCATTCTACACAAGCCCCAATTTCACATAACCATGACAAGAATTATGAGCTCTGATCTGCAATGGCAAACCTGACCATCTGTGGGCTTTACGGATCTTGGACATCACACAAAGATGGTGATGTTGGAGCACTGGATTCTTCACACTCCAGCACAAACCACGATAGCCAGCCACTTAAACAGCTCTGAATGATTCACCAGGCTTCGCTACTTTTTATTGCCTGCTGTTAGAATTCTCTGTTGTTTGTGTAGTGGTATGTTCTGCTACAAACAGCTGTCCCAAAGAGAGTTGAATCTCAACAACAGGTGATGCTAGAAATGCTTTAGATGTGAACCATAGAATCACAGAATATACTGCATTGGCAGGGACCCACAAGGATCATCAAGTCCAACTATTAGCCCTGCACAGTACATCCCTAAGAGTTACACTTTGTGTCTGAAAGCATTGTCCAAACACTTTTTGAGCTCCATCTGACTGGTGCTGTCACCACTTCCCTGGGGAGCCTGTTCCAGTGCCTGACCATCCTCTGGGTAAAATCTTTTCCTGATATCTAGCCTAAATCTCCCCTGATTCAGCTTCGTGCTGTTTCCTTGAGTCCTGTCACTAGTCACAAGAGTAAAAAGATCAATACTTGCCCCTGCACTTCCCCTCATGAGGATGCTGGAGGCTACAATGAGGTCTCCTCTCAATCTCCTCTTCTCCAGGCTGATTAAACCAAGTGGCCCCAACTGTTCCACATACACCTTCCCTTACAGACCCTTCAACATTCTCATGGCCCTCCTTTGGATGCTCTAGTAGCTTAATGATTTTTTTATACTGTGGCACCCAAAGCTTCCCCCAGCACTCGAGGTGAGGTGGCCTCTGTGCAGAGCAGAGCAGGACATTCCCCTCCCTTGCCCGGCTGGCTGCGCTGTCCTTGATGCCCCCCAGGACAGGGTTGGCCCTCCTGGCTGCCAGGGCACTGCTGGCTCATGTTCAACTTGCCATGGACCAGGACTCCCAGGTCCTTTCCAGAGTACTGTTCTCCAGCCTGTCCCTCCCCAATGTGTGCACACAACCAGAGTTATGCTGCCACAGGTGCAGAATCTGGCACTTGCCCTTGTTGCACTCCATACAACTGGCGATTGCCCCAATTAGTGATCATCAAGGTCTCTCTGCAGGGCCTCTCTGCCCTTGAGGGAGCAGACACTTCCTCCAAATTTAGCGCTGTTGGCAAACTTAGTATTCCTTCAAATCCTGTGTCCATGTTGTAGATGAAGATATTGAAGAGCACAGGGCCTGAGACAGAGCCCTGTGGAACCCCACTACTGATGGGTCACCAGCCTAATGTCACTCCATTAACTATAACACTGTGCCCAACCTATCACATAAAATGATTTTTCAGCTGTATGCTGGACATTTTTTCCAGAAGGATACTTAAAATTTGCCCATTAATACTTCAATTGTCATTATTGTTTCAACTTTCATAAGAGAAATGCCTTTACTGCAGAAGTCATACAGGGTATTTCAAACCAAAATACCCTGTATTTACAGCTCTGGAGATAGATATGAAGAAAACAAGTCCAGAAGAACACATATATTGATTAGTAAGGCCTCTGGATCTACACAGATTTATTTCTGCAATTTATTTTATATGTCCAGGCAATTATTTTGAAATCAAACTAAACACATTAAAAAAAAAATCTTTTCAGGATTGGAGGTAATAAATATATACCAGGGACCTGATTTCTCAGAAAATGTCTGCTTCTTAAAGAATCCAAGTCTGAGTTTCTGAACAATACAAATCTTGTTCCAGAAATAAAGCCTGAAATAGGAAATACAGAGAAAATAGAACTGTACCAAAATACAAGATTAATAGCTTTTGGGTGCTACAAGCCTATTTTTGCTATTTAATATCATGAGGAGTGAACTACACATTACATTATTATAAAACACAAGGATACTTTAAATCATCTAAATAAATAAATGCATCTATATATTTGACTCATATGCATGTACTTATTTGCTTTCATTCTGACAGTACAAAGGCTGGTATTTCTGTTTCTTTCTGGAACTCTGCATACTTCAGAACAGCCCTTTTGTCACAGGGAAAGCTGCATGGGAGCAAGTCTGGACTAGTAGGAATGGCTCTGTGTTTGTGACAGCATTAAGGGAAGTGCTTGTAAATGAAAAATATCTGTAACAGGAGACCAAGGCTGGCAATAAGTGCAAAATACCAATGATAGTAATGCAGATGTACAATTGCACTTTTTATACTAGAGGGTTTCAATATGCTTTACAAGTTATAATTGTTCTGCAATTGTTGCATGTGATGGTAGCCACAGTGAATTTGATCACTTTGTATCTCCCCAAACTGGGCATAACCACAATGCTTCCCTACACTCTATATTCCAGTGGTTATAATCTGATCATGCTGGAAGCCACTTAGAAACTGTAGTTTATTAAACTTAATAGATCCTGAGGTGCTGCATGTTTACTCCCTTACTGATGTGCTTTTACCCCCAGGTAAATCATTTGATTACATGCTTCTTTGGAAGAGCCTTTTAAGATTACTTTGACCCTACTTAGTTGACTTTCATAGTAGTTTGGTTGCAATTTCAAGCTCTTGACTATGTAGGTTTTATTCCAGGTAATACCAAATTATAGGAGAAGCTAAAAACAGAGTGTGAAGGCAGAGTCTCTAGACAATCCAAGACATAGATATAACTATGCAGTCCACATAACCACTTGGTTCTATAACCATCATGTCTCTGACCTGGAAACTTGCTGCACTTTTCTGCTATGTTACTGCACAGCTGACTTTCCCAGCCTACCTGTTAGTAGAGCTGCCCTCCTTTCTACCTCTCCACTGCTTTTTCTTTCTTTAACGCAGCAAGCTCGTGTTCCCTCTCAAGGATCTTCACTGATACCTGTACTCAACATCTATTATTTTGGGCAAGAAAAGAGAGCCCCACATCTTAATCAGCTCTATTCCCACACCCACTGCTAATTGCTGGATCTCCAAGTCCTTGTGCCCCTCACAGGTTTTATGAAGGAATGGAGCTCCTTGTAAATGTCCCTTGCTTGTTTCATTGCTCTTCATCACAAAGCCCCTCTGCAAGATCCTTTACAATGACATTTTCAAAAAAACTTTGTCCCATTTGTTTATGCTGCTACTGCTACTTCAACCTCCATATATTCCCTAAGCCATCCCTAATTCTCATCCCCTGTTGCCTTTTATCTTACAGTTCCTCTCTGAATCTAGAGAGCAAAGACTGCCTCTCCTTCTCTGTTTTCAGCGGCTATTCTAGCAAAACACCAAGAGCTTAGGGAATCACCTTAGAAATGAGGATCTTACCGTTGGTTTCTGACTCAGCTCTTTCACTTGAAAACCTTTTCCTTTGCTTCCCTCTCTAGTAATAGGTCTGCTTAACCCCACATGCATTTGTCACACATGCAGAGCATTACAAATTAAAGATGAGATCCCACAGGTCTGATCCAGTTTACACTCAAGCAAAATTCCCACTACCATCAGAGAACACCCCAGTACAATTACACTCAGACTATTACTCAAGAGAATCAGGTTGCTTATTTGGATCCTTATGCCTCCACTATCACCATGCAGTCAAACCAGACCAGCAGACTACAGATGCAAGTGTACTTCAAAGCCCCTTGGGGTAACTATCTGACCATCTCTGGTGGTAAATGAGCAAAACACTAAAGGTCATCAGCCAGGTAAAACCTCTACTAAAAAGCTTCCTCCATCTTCTAACTCGGGAATTAAAATTTCCAAGACTGAACACTGGCAGCTGACAAAACATCCTCAGCATGGCATGACATCAGCTGCATTGAATTGTGTTTGTGGAAGTGCAGGAACTGCAGGATATTGAAGTGACTGGGAAAATGTAACAGCATTTCTCTTAATTCAGGCACATGGCCCAATCCTGTAGATATTTTGCCTTAAGGGTTTTTATCAACTGACATGGCTTAAAACTGTGCTGGCTCTCTCTGACTTTCTATCTGCTGGCCCTGCCTGCTAGATAAATAGCTATGCTCATATAGAAAAACCTGCACTAATAAAAACATAGACAGACAGAAATCTGCTGCCAACAAGCAAAATATCCTATATTTCACTGCTCTGCCATGGGAGAGTCATATCTCACTGAACAAATATTCATTCCTAAACACTGTGCTAATGCACAAAATAGTCTCCAACATATCTTGGAAAATTTATGGAAAAACAAGCCAGTCCAAGCTTCAGATTCTCTGGGCTTTGTTTTGCCTTTCCTCTTTCCTCCCCATACACTTAAGATCACTTGAAGAGAAGATGATTTTAGATTTTTCCATGCCCTTTTGTTCTTTAACTCTTCCCTCTCTATAAATATATCAAGTGGATCAGTGCTTTGGCCTGGGTTTTTTTTGTTGTTGTCATTGGGAGCTTTTGCTGTTATTGTTTTGTTGGGGTTTTTTAAATTTGTTTGGTTTTTGTTGGTGTGGGGTTATTTTTTGCCAAGTTGAAGCAGAAGCACTAGCTTCTCTGGTGTCAGATGATTTGACCATGTCACAATTTGCTGCCTTAGATTGCTAGAGTTCTAAAGCATGGAATTATCTTTTGTTTGTTCTGCATTCATAGGTTGTCTGGCATAGGAATGCCTATGCAGGTAATACAGCTCCTTGGCATTCCAGCAATACAAATATGTACTAGCAAGTGAGGCTTGCAGCAGTAGATGTGTGGGTTCCCTGATTTAAGTCAGCAAAATCACAACTAAGTTATTTGCCTACAAGTCACGCTTGGACTTAAAGCTCTCTGGGACTGTATTTTGTGACTGCTAGGCCCTTAACCATAAGCACATCCTCAGTATAAATGAAGACTTGGAAACAATTCAATTGTGGATTGTCAACAATCAAGAGGCTATCTCCATGAAATAAATTAAAGAAGCAATACCCTTACGTAATTTTTATAGCTTGGGGCAAGCAAAAACTTTTTCTTTAGCATGATCGAATTGTAAGGCAACTATTTTCCTAAATTCCTTTTCTGATCTGTAACAAATAGGGGATTCTTCTCTCCTTGCTCACAAAAACATTTTGTAGTGCTGTTGCAAACTCTTAAGCAAGTTCCACCTTCTAGGCAAACAGGAGCTACACTTCTTAAGAAGAGTCTGACAGTATTTACTGATTATTACTACTTACAGCACAATCATATATTTGTATTTGCTTTCATGATTCGGATGACTGTGTGCTTTGAGATCCTTCAGAATGACAGGCTCGACTGGCAATGTAGTTAGTTATTATATGACAACTTTTTTTTTAAGGATACTGACTCAAACATTGCTTGTTTTGGCTTCACTATCTGGAAAGCATGAGCAAAGAATGCAAGTAAAGCTTTTCTTAAAAAGCAAGCATCACTATTCTGTTGCTTTCAAAACTCAAGCTCCTGGCTGTGTAGAGCTTTGGTAGCTGTCATTATACCAAGTAAAAAATTAAGGGGGAAAAAAAGTATGAACAGGATTGCCTGGTATCTAAGAGAAAAGAAGGAATATTACACTGCCAGGAGTAGAAAAGAACACACATTGCTTACCTGTAGCTGCCCCAGCTCCTCACTGGGGCCCTGCACCTCAAACTCTCACCTGAACATGGCAGCTAGGGACAGTGGTAAAACACAGCTTCTCTGGAACACAACCTCAGCTCACCTCAGCCTCTGTATGCAGATATTTACACACTTCGGGCAACATTAAGAAGGTTGATTCTAGCTTCATTAGCTAAGTGCATAGTAAATAGGATAGAGACCAATCTTGGACACATTAAAAGTACTATCAGAAACCACTGGGAAAGAATGAAAAAGTTCCTTTTCATGATTCAGGTTTTCTAGCTGGACTTAAGGACGAAAATCGAGTTCTCTTTCAGTCGCAAACATAATTCCACTAAGAAACACGTTTCACATCAACAAACGCTAATAGAAAATGTTCCCCACTGCTCACATGAAACTGTTATGCAGATGAAACATGTTTCCTGCCAGTAACAATGAGTTACCTGCAGTTAAAACAGCAGCTAATCAGCTTTACTCACCATTAACGTGAAATGAACATGATGCTAAGTCTGCAGAATGTTGGCTCAAAGCAGCCATGCTGGTAAGTTGGCTATACCAAGTGAGAGGCCCTTACCACGTTCTCTAAGCACTGCACAAGCACAAGTCTTTAAGACTGCTTTGTTACACAAAGACATCACTGTTGGAAGATTCGTGTATTCGTGGTAGCTGGTAAGAAAAGACTTATCTGTAGTTTTCACTTGCTCTCCAACTCAACATTATTTTATTTTACCTTCAAGTAACACAGGGTTGACCAATCCAGAACATGCGAGTGACCAACAGCCTCTCCCACTCAATCCCGACTGCCTACTTGAAAAAAAAAGTGGAAGTCACTTCACTTCCCAAAAGTTAAATTAATGTCCAGTTCAGTTTCTTAATTCAGCATTGTGGTCTAAAATTAATGTACATCAGGTGGCATTTTTCCAAGGAAGATGACATTTAATCACATATATTCACATTAAAGGCATCCTCTGTAAAATCTAACTCCAGTGTCCCAAGTTCCTTACTATGGCCGCTCATGTCACAAATGTAATTAGTAGCACTGGAACGGGTCATGATCTAAAAAGCCAATACCACTATATTCAATATTGAATTAAAAATAGAGAGACTTGCAGCTCTTCCTCCAAGCACCATAACTCCCAGCATGTTTTCCAGCTGCTATTCCCATGTGCTAGTCCACACCCTCTGGCCAGAATAAAGCATATACAAGCCTAGAGAGGCACAGAATATAGCCAACAGCACATACTGTTTATGGACCATTCTTGATTTTCACTCAGAAACACCCTTTACACATTTTGTTAGAAAAGCACAAGGATCCTTTAAGCCACAAAGCAGCATTAGGTACTTTCTACTGCAAAGAGCTGTATGTACCAGAACTATCAGCTAGCATGAATCAACCTCAGCTCCTCCTGAACACATAGAAATTAAATTATTTATTCACCACTCAAAGTGTGAAATCACTTATTTCTGGAAAACAGAATTTTCAGTTCTCTGTAGCCAAATCACTGGATACACAGATTATCCATACCAGAGCACTATAGTGCCAGTAGACTCAAATGTCTTATTCCTGACTTTGAAGAAAGAAAAAAGGTTTGGTCTGTAGTCAAGACTGGTGGTTTATTGTTTGGAATAAAATTAAAGAGATATAGAGAGCTGGATATTTGCTGAATTCTGCAAAATCAAACAAGGCTAGAACAAGTAGACTCAAGTCTGGTGACAATGACAGTATAGTGTATAATGCTGGTAGGTTGGGATTTGAGTTATGCTTAGGGACTGCTGGATCTGTAAAAAAAAACAAATTTACTACTGACCGCTGTCAGACCTGTAGAGAAAAGCCAAGGGCTGATACCACTGAATGGGAATGCCAAATTCTGGGTTTCTAAGCTGTCATCAAAAACAGGATTAGAGCTGGGGATACAGTCTGGAACAAGAGAGATTAGAGGGGCAAATTAATTGTCTAAAACTTTAAGACTCACAAAACTGGATGAAAGTTAACGTTGCTATATTCAATATTTATTCTTTATTTTTCACTGATGGCAAGTACCTGGGCAGAGGTCAAATCAGGGCTAGGATTACAATTAGGCTCTAGTTTAGTATTCCAGAAACGAGGCTCTGCTAAATAATTTTTGTTGCTAAATTCTGCCAAACTTGCTCAGGGATAAGTAGATTAAAATGTATCATTTTTAATTGTCAGACAGAATGGGGTTGCTGAGCCATGATCAACGCTGGAACCGGAATGGCATCATTGCTTGAGGTAAGATAAGTGGTAAAATCAGTATCAGCATATTTAAACATCTTCTGATTAACTTTTGGACATAGCTGAATTTCTAGGCCATCACTCGTGCCAGGAATAAAGTGAGGACTAAAAGTAAGATTTAGTGCAGATTTACTGATAAATTCTGTCCTGCCTGCAACAGGATGTCAGCCTGC
The DNA here is from genome assembly GCA_013399455.1 of Anthoscopus minutus. NCBI lineage: Eukaryota > Metazoa > Chordata > Aves > Passeriformes > Paridae > Anthoscopus > Anthoscopus minutus. Next base: position 508,318 of record VWYI01028725.1, read on the forward strand.
CTTGGTGGATTTGAATTTTTCATAGTTAATGTTCACAGATCAACAGGTTCTTTACCCATAAACAACACTGGAAGTAGTTCACATTTAGAGCTTGGGACAGGAGGCTCTGCAACATCACGTCTCCATTGCAGAGCTCTCCCAGGTCCTCAGTGGTAAGATAAGAGGCTGATAGCCACAAACACATTTAATTTCTCAGCAGCAAGGAGTCCTTGTGTTACAATGATCAGTAAGGTTAGGGCTTGGTATGTTGCATGATTCACAGTGGGAGGTTTTGGTGCTTATTTGTCTGGTCCTTGAAGAAAAGCTAAGGATAGCTGTCAGAATGTTTAAATATGTTATGCTGAATTGTTAGGGAGCCATGGATACCTTAGCTCTGGACAACCCTTGGGTTAGAGACAGCAGTAGGGTTGGGATCTGGAGTTGAAGGTCATGCAGAGACAAGTTTATTGCAACATTTTCCTAGATTTATAGATAAAAAAGAAGAGTAAATGATAAAAAAATATAGATAAAAAAGAATGAGTAAATTCATACATCTCATCTCTAAATTTCAGGTTACTGAATTTCCACACTATCATAAAATCATTTAGGTTGTGGAAGACCTTTAAAGTCATCAAGTCCTGCCTACTCTATCAGTGTTTGGGAAAGCTTCAGTAGAGGACTTTGGACAAGCAGCTGTGCAAAACAAGCCTTGTGACAGTGGTCAACTGTTTCAGCATGTTTAGCCTAAGAAAGTGAGTGGTGACATCAGAAGATTTGACTATTGAAGCTTAATTTCCAAGCTATGAGGGCTATGAAAACCACGTGCAGTAGGTTTCACGTGGATTACTGTTTGGGATAGTGTGTTCAGCAGGGTGCAGGAAAATAATTAAATTTGGCTCTGTCTGTTGTAACAATTTCACACTGAAATACAGAAATCTGCCTTAAAAACAAACAAAACAAAAACGGTCTTTTCCTGGTCCCCGTGCCAATCATTTCGTTGTATCTGCTAAAATTTCTGCCATTCTCTTTGGAGGTACATTTCTGTTTACGTGTTTCATCTCCACCTTTGCAATCACTTCACAAAACCACTGTTCTTTACGTCATAAGCACATGTTCATTCCTCTGTATTCTTTCTTTCCGTGTACAGCTGTTGCATTTGACACTTTGTGAAGGTCTTGTGAAGATTTCACACATTTCACTCTGATGAGGATTAGGGGACAGATCTATGCAGGGATCTGTAACAGCCTGGCTTACCGCTAGCGTAGATCTTGTCTTGTTGAGTCATAGAACTCATTTTCATCTCGCATCCTAAGCTTTGTAGGTTTTCAGGCTAGGCTCTTCCTCCTGAGCAACTTGGAAGTGATGCAGTGTGTTACAGGATTGCAAGTTAGTGCAGGATTAGGGTCTGGGCCGAGCGCAGGCGCTCCTCCGGCTGAGACACGCTAGGCACATCGTACCTGGCTGAGAGTGGGAAACCCACGATGGGCAGCGGACCAGCCTGCTCCCGAGCGGGCAGCGTGCCCAACGGCCGCACTTCGTGGCTCCGTCAATCCATGCATCCGTCCGTCCGTCCGTCCCTGGTGCCGGGATCCCGGGCTGTCCCCGGGAGCGGCCGGGGCCCCGCCGCGCCTCGGGCTGAAAACGCGGCCTGCGGCGCCCCCTGCTGCCCGCGCGCGGAGCTGCCCCCGCCCCACCCGCCGGGCGGGGGGCGATGCTCCCGGAGCAGGAGGGGCCCAGAAAGGGCCGCGGTACCCCCCAGCCGCCGGCATCTCCCCCTCCTCCCCCTCACGGCTAAAAGAGCAAGTTTGTATGCAAACCCCAGCTGGCCCCATTTCACCAGATGCACATTCATTTCTATTCCTTTTCATTCTTCACAGAACATGTTATAATCTTTGATCATCATTTGTTTAAATTGTATAAGTAATCTGCCCGGTTTTAATAGGATTTTTCTATGAATCGGCAACAAACCATGAAATGTGATATTTTCACCATGACCGACCCAGGAAATTAGTCAACTTTGTCCTTGATTTACATGGGACCTGGCCAACTCCTCATGCATCGCAGCGGCCGCTGCTCACTGCCTGCTCCCCCTACATTTCATATTGCAATTCTTTTCTCTCTTTCCTCCCTCTTTATAAGCGGGGTTATACATACACCACAGATTGCCATCCATAAACGGGGCCTGAATTTAGCAATGCCTCCATGGCTGCCTAAGTAGGCCAGGTTAACAAGCACAGCCCCACAAAATAGAGATTGGAAAAAAGCACCAGAGAGTTATTATTATTAAATGCAATACATGTGGGAGATCTTGTTTTCAGCTTCTCATTCTGGTCCTTTTGAGGGCAATAACACCATTTTTTCAAGCTTTCCATAGCAAATGTAAGAGCAAGCTTCCTCAAAAGAAAGCTGAGATTCTCAGTTACAGAAATTCATCCTATGAGCTGGGGCTTCTGGGAAAAAATAATTGCTGTAGTACTCAAAATAAAATGGTGAGACCTGAAAATATTGAGACATTCAAAGGGAAGACAGAAGGGAAGAGCTGTTTGAGCCTATTTTTCCATTCATCCATTTTACTTTATTTTAAATAATGTGCAATTTCTATGCTAGCCTATATGAAAAACACTTTTATTCATTATAATTTCAGGGTTTTTACTTGTTTTTTCATCCCCTTGTTTGATAGTGTGCACACATACAAGCTTTTAACAGAGGGTGAAGTTGCAAGGTAGTAATTTGGCACCAAGACTGTAATGCAAAAACACCCAGCCTGCTTCTTGCTTGGGTAACAAGTTCCTCAGCTTGGGAACACAAGTTCCATCCTCCTCATGAGGACAGATTTTCAATTCCTGTTCGATTCTGCTCTGCTGGAGACTATGGTTGTATGGACAAAGGTAGAGTTCCAAATGCTCAAGCCTCATGACCTGCTTTGTAGAGACTGCAAAGACCCTGGAAGGTAGAGCGGACAGACATAGCACAGCCTGCATGAGCCTTCTGCTAGCCATTTGGACAGGTGAGAGAAAGAAGAAAGCAGTGCTTCAGGTGCATCCCCAAGCAGCCACAGGACAGACAGCACAGCCATATGGAGAAAACACAGGGACACGTTGCTCCTTAGGTTTGGTGGTGCTCAGTTGCTGCAATCCCACCCCAACAGGCATCCAGTGTGAACAGGCAAATGCTAAGAGTGTCAGCAGCTGCAACAGGTAAATTTTACCACCTTGCAAAACATATCACAATTAAATTCAGATTTATCCTGTCTCCCTATACAGGCACAACCTTTTTATGCATGTTTGCATACAGCATTTGTTCTGGATTCCCCAGCGCGGTGTCTCTAAGCCATTATGGCAGCTATATCTGTGGTCTGGTAAGTAGCTCATGCAGCACTGAGGGAGTCAAGTTTCTGGGCCACAATTTATTCCTAAGCCACCTTCTGATATCAAATCATCCATTTTGCCCCACTGTCTATTTCAGATTAGAAATCTCTTGTAGACAGGAGCTGTCTCTCACTGCATGCACATTTGTTACACAGCTGGGTAAGGACAGCCCATCAGCTGGCTCTTGGGGTGCTTCTCTTGTCTCTGGGCTTTTCTTGTCTCACCCAAAAAAGCCACCATATTCCTCATCATCCTACTAAATCAGGAGAGGTGCTGTCCCTTCCTTCCCTTGCTTGGCCTCAGCTCTTCAGGGCAGCTAGATTCTCTGTCCTGGAGGCATTTACGCCCAACTTTCCAATCCAGGCCTCCCTGCCCCCACATCCCGTGCACTCCCCAGTACGTCACCCCTCTCAACTCCCCAGTCTGTGAACAGCCCCTAAGGTTAGGTTTTATATTTCTTACCCACTGGCCCCTCCACTCCCACCAAGTCAAACTTCAACCAAACAAAAAAGAAAACAGAGGGAGAGAAAGGAAGAAAGAAAGGCCCCAAGAGGCTCCCGGTCGTTCCAATCAGGTCACTGTTTCCATACCAATTAGGACAGATGCAAAGCACATTATTAAAAATAGGTCTGCAGACCCATCTATGTTGATTATTGTCCTCCATTTCCGTCCCCAGCCAACTCCGTTAATTAATAAAGAAACTGCCAGAGAAGGAGGGGGGGAAAGGGTGGCAGGGATTCCCCTGACTGGAGCCTCCTGTTCAGAGAGTTCAAGAGAGAAATTGGACACTTGAGCCTCTCTGCCATTTTCCATTGTGTGTGTTTTTCCTAATGAACTGTTTAGTGATGCAGGGCTGGAAGTCAGCTTTACCCCACCCCCACTAACTACCATCCATCATTAAGTGACCCAGTAAGAGGTATTTAGTACTTAACCCTCTCTAGAAGAAGTCAGATTGTTGTGTGGCTGGTTTTTCCATCTCCAACCATCCCTTCACTTCACATCACTTCGTCTGCCTCTGAAAACATCTCTGCATTTTTTTGGAGAGGATTGCTCTTCCTTAGAGGAGCCCTAGGAAGCAAGAGCAGCAGTCACCCCATAGCCAGCTTTTAGTAAGGAGAAGGAAGCCCTCATATAGTGGAAAACCTGGGATGAGATCCTAGCTTTGTTGACATTGTCGGGGCCAGGGTTTCACTCTCACAATTGTAAAACCATCTGCCTCTTAGACACCAAAGAATTTGATGGAGAGATGGCCTTGTAATCTGTGCAAGGGATATTGCTGATCAATATACATGTTGGCAATTTGCAAGAGGAGAAAGAACACATAGTCAGTAAAAGTCAAGGAGGGCTGTGAGAAACATAAGTGATAGATAATACTTGCAACAGAGAGCACGCTTGTCTCCTTCCAATTCTGCTAGCCCTGCAGGACTCTTCTCCAGCCAAAACTAATTTATCTTCATAACCCTTCCTCAAAAAGCAGGACAGTGTTATTAGTGCCATTTTGACAGTGGGGAAACTGAGTCAAGGACAAACTAACCTGACCAAATCATTAAATAAGTCAGACAGAGCTAAAAATGGAACTGTGCAGTCCAAGGTTTCTCAGCCAGTGCACCTTTGCTTTAAAGCGGAAGTTAGGGGGAGGCAGAGAGGTTAAATGAACCATTATCATAATTAGAGTTGATGAAAGCAAATCTGGGGTTTGGCCCAAGATGGCAGATCACGTTTGCCTTAAATGAATGTATGTCACTGCACCTCCTAAAGTTTCTCTATTAAAATGCCCTCGTGAGCTCTGAACCTGTGAGGTAGAAGTCCTAGATATAATTTAGAGTGCAAAAGGCCCTGCACGATCTTGGTCACATCACTTATCTCTAATGACCTCTAAAGGCACTCTCCATCTCTAAAACAAGGGCTGTCACACCCATTTGTACTGTAAAGTATTTTTTGCAGGGTCTTTCTTACTAACACACTTTTACAACGTTTGTGATATTGGGAACTGCTGATACTTCTGGAAAAAGAACAGCCACAAATTGTAGCCATGTCTGCACCTCTGAGCTGACAGGCAAAACGCATTCACAAGCACAAGCAGGAAGAAGAACTGTAAAGCATAAGCAAAACACCCACCTGCAGATGCCAGCAAGGCTGTTTCATCTGCAGACTGACTGCAATTTCCAATTAAATACCAAGTTACTTTCACACAGTCTGTTCTTTCGTTAGACTGAAGGGTTTTGTTTTCCTTTTCCTGAGTCACTCTTTACTAGAGACTTTCCACATCACATGTTTTATTTTTCACAAGGGCTCTAATGCACCGCATAATAAAAACTCATGTCACAAGTCCAGAAAATCCACTGCAGGCTTCAAAAATACACACAGGGAGAAAAGAGGAAAGAAAGAAAAAAAAAAGATAGAAGCTTGGATACAGAAGATGTTTAGATTTTTTTTTCCAGCTAATCATTTTTATGACATCCCCAACCCTGCAAATTGAATTGCTGGGAACATCAAATGATTGATCTAACAATGAGGTGTGATAACATGCTTTCCTACACAACAGAACTGAACTTCTACTGTAGTATCAGGTCTGCTATCACGGAGGAAAGAGACCACAAACACAGAACCACTTAGTTTGATAACCCCACTTCTGTAAGGATCACTAATACTCAGGATGCCAATAATTAACAGCCAGCATAGATACATTTCAAGTTCACCGGAGAAAAAACATTATGGGAAATAAGGCAGTCCTAGAAATACAGAGCATCACCAAGGTGCCTATAGAAAGTCTGGGAAGAATGAAAAAGAAGTCTGGGAACTGACTGCTGCAATGGACTGTATACTGGAAGTGAAATCCTCCTATGAATGATGACACTTCTGTATACAGAGATAAGGAATGAAACAAAAGCTACAGGAGGTAGGTATGTGGCAAGAAGAAGTCTTTTCTTCCTACTGTACTGGAAACAATGTATTTTCAAAATTTTGGTTTCTGCAGAGTACAAAATACTTGTGAGGCTGGGTACTACATCATCAGTAAGTACATTGTAAATGTGCCAGCTTGGCCTGCACACCTGTGACTGACCCAAAGATACCTAAAATTAGAAATGGGACCCGTATTTTTCACAGGTCCAGCACAAAGAGTAAAAAAAACCCTTTAACGCAGAGATGCCACAAAAACATGGACTCAGAATCAGAAACTCTGTCCCACCTGAGCCATCCCAGCATTCAGCGAGCACCTTTCATACCTCCAAGCCTTTGTACCTGACCTCCTCCCATCATCATGGCTTGTTTTATCATGCCAGTGGAGAGATTTCTCTCTCTGCTTCCCATGAGTAGACCCCTTGTACTGTGATTACAAGAAACACACACATTGACTTTTTGTTGGCTGTCCACAAGGAGCAGGACTATCAGAACCTTTTCCTCCTTGGGAAAATTTCATCTTTCATGTAATTTTGCCTTAAGCTGAGGCTCAGAGTAACCAAAATATGACCTCAAAGGAGTCAATGGGACACCCCATCAGCTGGGAAAATGGCATCATCCTGCCTGGCGTTTATCTTGTGGAGCCAATTTCAGAGGTACTTCATTCCTGAAGCACTTTTAGGTCCTAGTGCAATTTACGTAGGGCACACTCTTCTCTCCAGCTAAGTAAACATTGCTTTGTTTTCTTTAGCCCTTGAGAGCTCTTGCCTTCAGCATCCCCCCAAGGGGAAAGGAGTAGTGCCTCTTGTGTCAGCTGAATGCTCACATGAGAGGCTGGTAAAGCAAGTGGTCCCTCTTGGCTCATATACATAGGAAACACAACCCATGACACAGGATAAGCTCATCATCTAGTGCTGTACCTGGACCTGACAACTGTCTTTTTGCTCCCCTCCTCCTTTACCAATTTGTGAGCAAGTCCCTGACCCAATTGGAACAAACCCTCTAGCAGATGCTTCCCTAACTTCCTGAGAGGCATGTTGGTGGCTCCTTGTTGGAGAGCCCTTAGATCAGGCTGAGAGCATCCAAGCGAGTCTAAAGCATACAGGAGGGCCCTTCAACCACAGAGAGCCCAGTCATCCTCCAGCTGCTAAATAAATATAAGCAGCAGTGACAGAAAATTAGCACTCCACAAAATTGTTTGTAGGGTTTGCCAGAAAAAGTTAATATCAGCAAGAGCAATGTAGTGCTGAGCAGGAAGGAGACTTGGTAAAGGACAAGGGAATGCTGGGAGTGAGCAATGGTATTACCAAGAGGCAAAACTGACAAAAAGGACAAACACTGGCATAAGCAAAGATTTGAAAATATTGAATTCACCTCTTCTGTGACAGCAATTTGTACACCAGCCACCAAGAAATATTGATGATAGGAAAGAGAGAGCTAAAAAACAAACAAAATAATCAAAACCAGGACAAATAGAGACTATTCAGACTTCAACTAAGATCTGGTTAGTGCTGTATTCCAGAGCAAGAAAACCCAGGAGTAGAGTCAAGCTGGAGAATTAAGTCAACATCTAAACCAGTGACTAGCACCGCAACAACAACTATAAACAGCTTCAGGTCCAACTCTAAGAGCATGTGTTCAGTGAGCCATAGAAAGAGCTGCACACACCTTCATTCCAAAGATGCTCCTTGCTCAGCACATGGAGATGAGATGAGACAGGGTCCATTATATGCTATATAGCATGTAAACAGCTATATGTCAGAGATACCTCCCCTTCTGCAAGTCTGTCCTCCCTTTAGTCAGGAAACTTCTGCCTTTGTGAGTGCAAATCTTTCTCATCAGAATATTTGATTATTTATAAAAAACAGAAGACTATCACCAGAAGAAATTTAAGAAGCTGTGCCATTGAAGAATTCAAAGGCTGAGCATTTACCGTCTATATCCAGTTTTGGGTCCTGTACCCACACAGCAAGAGCACACCTCAGTAAAAACATATGCACAGCTATGAACCAGTGTCAGGACAGATGTCTCTCTACAGGCAAGAGAGAAGTGCCTGCCTTCCAGACTAGATGTCCACCCTGCTCTTCAGCACTTCTCACTAGCTTACACAACTTCCCACTCCCATGTACTTACATCTAGAGGTGCCCATGTTTAACTCAGATACTTCGATTTCACTGCAAACAAGCTGCCTGGAAACCAAGTGTGCAAGGTCTAAACTTTTTTGTGGATTCCATCCTGAAACTTTGTGGTTTTTTCCCCAACCCTCAAAATGCAAATAGTAGCAAAGAAATGTGGTAACATCTTCAGGTATTGTTATAATGCAACAAAACTGAGTAATAGCGCTACCAAGTGTAAGGAAGGGAAAAATCAAAATCTCTATGGAAACAGAGAAAAAATATTTTCTGATTATTCAACCACACCAGACTTTGCAGTTTACAGTCAAATCTCAGTTACATTTTCTCCAGCACTGCCTCTGCCATATACAAAGAGCCACATAGTTCTCCATACTACTCTAGTGAAATTCTGATGATAGGACAAAATAGATGGGAAGACAGAAGCTTTAGTGAATGAAACATTAGGGCATTGACTGATTACTCATTTTAATATTCCAGTCCATAGGAATCTCTAAAGGCAGCTGGTTTCCCAACATATTCATGTTTTCACAGAATCCAATGCTCTTGATAGGGAAACTGGTTGAGAAACCTGTGCCCCCAGCACATGCTGTCCTGTGTGGCAAGAATATCCATCTCCAATTTTTTATCATACTTTGAAAAATCCAATGCCTTTCTCTTCATAGTATATACAGGAAATATATGAGCAAAATTGACCTTGGAGTTATGTCCTGGATAGGATTTGACTTCAGAGCCCTGATTCAGACACCCCGTGTAATAGCAGGCAGATGATCAAGTTTCAAAGCTCCTCAGAGTTAACAGAGATCCTACTATTGTTTCAGTGGTCTTTGAATAAGACTCTTAAGTGTTTTTTTCCACTCAATCTGCACTCTGTATTTACACTGTAAGCTCCCTAAGGCACAGATTGTTTCTCATTTAACTGTGCCTTTTGTCACAGCTAAGATTTAAGTGACACTCTAACAATTATGCCCTGGTCCTGCTCCAGCATATGGACTTGGGGATTGGAAGGGACCAAAAGGGAACTTTCATGTTCAGTGTATTTCCTGCCTGGAGGAGTACAGCCTTTTTTTTGCTTTGTTTTTTGGTAACAGATTAAACAGATACACCAGAGAAGTAAATTTCAAAGAGAGAGAGAAAAGTCTAATGCTCTAAGATACAATTCCTGTGTGCAGTGCATTAGATCCATAACTTCAAAAAAAAATCTAGGCTTGGCATTGCTGCTCAGAAACTTCAGGAAAGACCTTGAATTGTCTTATGTCAAAACTTGCAAAATACAAGAATAGAGTGGCCCTCAGTTACTGTTGATTACAATGTTGATTCGCTGCTCAAACCATAGTCCAGCCTTTGGAGGAAAACAGATTTTGATTTGTATCTGCATCTTTCCCATGTACTGCCAAAAGCATGTGCAGTATCCAAGGAGAATGAGCTACAGTACACATCACCACCAAGTTTATTTACAGTAAAGTAAACAAGACTGTTTCTTCCAGTCTCAGCATGATGCCTTTTCCTTCAGACTTTTCCCTTTCTTTTAGTTGTTCTTCCCCCAAAAGTCCCCACAAGTAGAGCTCCTAAAGCACTGCCAGGAGACAAGAGGCACAGCAAATCCCCAGAATGACTCCTAGGCTTCATGCCACCAGCACCTGCCCTGTGGGCCTAGCAAAGTTGGTGACATAAAAGCTGGAACATCCCCTAAATCTTCACTAATTATCCCTACAGACTTCAATGTCCTCCAGAACCATGTGAAGGATCTTCCTAATTACTAGCCAGACAATGGAGAGTGGAGTCAGGTCCCTGGGATCCTCCAGCCTGCCAGCCCCAGCCATGCATGTTCCTGTTTGGCCTCTGGGGCTGGCTGCTCCATATGGAGACCTCCATCCCACACTTCCTTTCCTCCATCTTCACCCAGCTCCCTCCCTACCCCCATCACCACAATCCCCAGCATGTGGATTTTATGAATGAAACTTTCTGACAGTTATGAGATTGGCAGAGGCCTATTCAGCAAGCTGGGGAATGTGTGAACATCAGGCTTCATTAGAGACTTCTCCCAGTCAGCTGATAGCTCATTAACTTAAAGTGGCCTCTTGTTTTAAAACCTCAGAGACCAGGAGGTGGGGTGTAGAGAAGGGGGGATGGTTCTCATTGTTCCTCTTGCCTCTCTCCCCCTCTGCCCCCTGTGAGATTAGGCGCCCTTGGAGGGGAGAGAGAGAGAGGCTAAAACAACTTTAATTAGTTATTTTCAAAGATTTTCTCCCCCTTTCTTCCTTTTTGTGTGTGTGTGTGGAGCAGGGGGGGTCTCTCAGCTGGGTTTTTCTGCATGGAGGAGCTCACGTCATTATGCTTAAATCCAGCTCCTCCATCCTTTGTTTCCTGGCCAACAATAGAATAGGTCTTGTAAAAAGCTCCTTCCAAAACTCCTGGAGACTGTCTGAAAAGGAAGATGGGGTGAAGACTCCTCTCTTTCCTCCCTCGGTCACAAAAGTGACAGTCTGGTCCCTGTGCCAACAGCTTTCCTGTGTTAGTACTGGGGGTAAGTAGGGCAAACAGAGTGCTGAATCCTAAACTCTGTCAGATGAAAAGTGGAGCCCAGATTCACTTCACAAAGTGTCTGGTAACTGTTCTCTGTGTGTCTTTAAGGTCAGGCTGGAGCTCTGGACATTGAGGTCAGTCTTAGGACTTCATCCTGAGTCCTAATCCTTTTCTTTATTTTAAAGAGATCATAAAATAAGTGTAGCAATAGGGCAAACTCCCCTTTCATGACTTCACTTCAGAAGAACCCAAAATAAACAACTAAATTGCCATTATTGTCACCCATAGGGAAACTGGTTGAGAGCAGCACATTCAGTTCTTACAGGCAATCAAGCTGCAAACCACAATGGCTTTCAGTGACTCATGCTAGATGGAGTTTACCAGAATAGGGAAGGTGACATCCTCTCAGTTGTGGCATAAGGAGCAGTAACAAGAACAAAACAAACAAAAAAAGCAACTCAAACTTAAAAAATCACAAATTACTTCAACAAAGCAAAGCATATTTGTTCCTTGCTATCACCAAAGCCCAGAACAGTCTCCTAGAGTAGCAGTTGCTATAGTGCCAACCTCCAGCTTCTTTTACAGTTCTTTCAGTACTTCAAAGATACATTTCTTTCCATAGATTCTCTTTGAGGCCATCCACAAAAGAGATGTGTCTCTAAAGAGGATATAAATTGATGTTTCAGTGGCTAGATGAATTCATGTGTGTGGCAGAAAAAACTACCATGAACTATGGTTTAACCAGTACATTTATGCCCTCTGTAAATCACATTTAATAGCATCTCCTTCGCCTGTTTAAATAAGAAGCTCCCAAGAATTTGGACTAATAGACTGATTGCTCTTAAACTTTATTTCTAGACTGCAGCCTCGACACAAGATCTGAGGTGTTGGTGGATGTTGCAGTTGAAGGCTGTACCAAGGAGTAGGTGAAAACTGCTACCATGGCTTCATGAATCAGAGTCAAAAGCAACAGTTTGGACAACAGGCTTTCCAGATTAAGGATTTCTACTGCAGTTTAAGCATTTGGTATCCAATTTGATCAGCTTTCTTACATGAAACTAAACAACTTTTGCAAGTTTTTAGAAAAAGGGACCTTCACTCTCTTGCATCTTCTTCAAAATCAGAGCATAAACCTGTGTTCTCTTAAGTCAATGACATTCACCTATGGCCTGAGGAACCAGAAGGTGAGATTTTCACCCTATTTCAATGCTGACAGACAGGCCAAGCAGAGTGGTTTGGAGTCATTTGTGCTGTGATCCTGTCAGTTCTCATAAGCAGACTGAGACTGGCTGGCTCGTGGCATCGTAGTCCTCCAAGGAGCTGTGCCCTGCCAGGCTGCTAAAGCCACACACTGGTGTTGCCAGCCAGCTGTCAGAGGCACTGCCAGGCAGGACTCAAACATTTGCCACAAAGGATGTAAACCAGAGGTTTGTTGCAAGAATTTACAGGAATGTTCTTTTTGGCAATGATTGCAAGGATGACGAGTCTTCCCCTCCGTTGTGTACCTTCTATTCTATTTTTCCTGTCTTAATCTTATGTCTATGGTTTGTGGAGATTTCTTAAATATCTCCAATATCCCTTCCTAGAAATGACTGTATTTTCAAAGTAGAATCAAACATGATTCTTATGTACCAATAAGAGGCAGAATCATGTTCTAATCCAGTTGCCTAATGAGCCTAGTATCTCTGAATTAAATAAACTCTGCAAGTATTACTTTTTATTGTGCTTTCATTAAAGCAAAGAAGTTTCTTCCCTTGCTGATTGCAAGGATTTTAAAACATAGATTCATTTGCATTTGTGAGAGTTTCTATTCTCTGCCCTCAGCATCCAAGAATGTACTACATTTTGTAATGAGTCACACCAATTTTCCCTTGCCATGAACTGGTAGGTCCCAATGTTTCCAAGAAAGGCGACTACCCAGATTTCATTACATCACTCTTGAATTTAAAAAAAACAAAGTCTTCAAGCTCTTTTCTACAGTTACCACCAGAAATAGCTGTACTCATGAAAATATTGGGCTTTCCCTCCAGGAAAGTTTAAAGATTACTCACAGGACACTCACCAAACTTACCAGAAGAAGGAAGCAAAGGTAGTAGTAATATAAAGGCAAAGAAAAAGGAGACAGTGCTATAATTCTGTTTTGTTTATCCCTCAGTGATACAGAAGCATGCCAACATCACAACACAAGAAGTACTACCCACCTGCAGGTAAAGGATAAGCTACAGAGATGCCTGAATATGGATTTATTTCCAGCCTTTGGGTCCAAACCCAGAAGCCCGCACAGAAAAGCCTAACAGAGAGGAGTTCCTCAGCTGAGGCAGTGACTTACTGACCGGAGACAGACACTGCACCAGGAAAGTCTATGTTAGGCAAGACAGAGAAGAAGGCAAGAAAGAGCTGTTGTTTTCCTCACTTTACAAATGAAAAATGAAAACAGACCATGCTCTCAAGATCAAAACACAAATTTTTAACAGAACCAGAAGTAAAAGGTGCATTGCCTGACTACCACTCACAGACTTCATTTAAAAAAATAAAATCTTCTAATAAAGAAAATAGCACTAAGTAGGGAAAAAGCTTGGGTTTCAGACCAATGGATATATTGATATTATTTCAACTAACAGACTATATCTACTCCATATCTTTGGAGTGTCATCACTGCAATAAAATACTGCTTCACTGAAAAACTGCATTCACCACCACTGAGCATTTTCCATGACAAAATGGAAGCTAGGCAGAATCTGCATAGCAATATGACAGCACCTATGAGTCCAGCAGTTAGAAAAGACTGAGCAAAAATTGGGTTAGAGCATACAACCAGTGAGCAGCAGTAGTTTTGTGCATAGCAGTGGCATTCAAATAGAAATTTTCCAAAGACATAGAGCACTGACATTTTAAACTTTTTTCCCAGCACGAAGGCTGCATCATGAGATGATCCAAATTTAACCTCAATAGGCTCTATCCTGCCACAGCTGGGATGCTCCCTGTACCCAAGGCAGTTGAATTTATTTATGCCTTGGCACCAGTCAGAAGTCTAAAGCATCTTTTACTTCTCAGTCTAATGCACAATTCATGTCCTATGAAGGCATAGATTTTTATACTACTGTAGAGTGACTTTGGCCAAAATAATGACCAACTCTCTAGCCGGATGCACCCATAGGAAGAAACTTCTATCTCAAGAAGTTTGTGACAGCAATATTCTAAACAGGAAAAATCCAGATACACAAAGAGATTAAACAACTTGCCAAGGGTACTGGGCATGACAACATTAGATTTTGCATAGGGCTTAGCTTCCTGGTGTTTCTGCTGCTCTATTAAAGTACCCTCTGGAATGGAACAACTTGATGCACAAAAACAACTTGCTTGCCTGAAGATCTTTTTCCTTTCTTCTTGTACAGGACAGTGTGGTATAAACATTTTTTGGCCCAACATTTCAATTTCAAATTCTGAATCACAGAATATGAAGAAGGGAAAGCAAATTTAATGTCTAAATCAAAATGAGTGGTCTTGCATGAGCAAGACCAACTGTCCTGGCACTTATTAAGGTTACAAGTATTTGATTTTTAGTTCTCTTTTTTCACTGGAGCTCTAAAAGTGCTGGTCTTAGGTTCACAGATACTCTCCCAGTCATATAAATAGGAATTTTAGGGCACTGAGTATCCCAGCTGGTTTTTTTTCTTTTATACCAAGATGTAACAACCTCTCCCTGATTTTTTCCCCCTCCCCCTTATTCAGTGATGCCCAAAAAATAAGCATGGTACCAAACAACATGAATCTACATCAGATAGTGCAATGCATTAATACACCCTGAAGATGAAAATTATGTCTCATCCCATCACTGACTAGAGGAAGATGTTTTGTTCAGTGGAGCATCTCCTGGCTGGTGGGAAATGACATGCATTCTCTGTACCCAAAACTACATGAGGATGAACTTTTGACTTCAACCCCTTCAGCCAGGGCTGAAGAACTTAAAACTTCTTTGTCTTCTCCCTGTAAATCCCTTTTTACTGTGATGTCTGTGTGAAGGTGGCAACTAAGGCTCAGTCTTCTGTCATGGCCAATATAATTTAAGATTTAGCCTGACATCATCAAAGTTCATGCGAACTGCCAACTTCTCTCCTTATTTTCATCAATTTAATGCTTTTTTTCGAAACATATCCATATGTCACAACTCCGATGGCATGCCTTTCCTAGCTGTCTTTTCCTTCTTCACTGTCACTATTTCATTTATGTATATAAAGATTCATAGATCAAATACAGATCACTCAACATCCTGACATTCTCAAGAGCTAGCTATGAACTCTGATTATCACAGAAATTTTTCCTAAAACAAGTATCACAGAGAGTCTATTTTCTCTTCTTGGTGAAACCTCAGCCAGCATAATCCTGACATGTGGAACTTCCCCATGCTCAGCCACTGGACAAGACTATGAAATAAGGAGATGGTGAGTCATTACTCAGAGCTTCAAGTTTCTGCAGGTGTGCTACAGCAGCAAGGAAAGTTGAAGTTGTAGCTAAGAAAATGATACATCGCAGAAAATGATAATCAGTTGTGATAGAATACAATGGCAAAGCATTACAAAACTTGGCTGAATAGCAAAATGCAAAGCAATGCTATGTTCTCACTCTTAAAAAGTGATTTAGGGAAGCTGAGAAGACAGCTCAAGACAGCTGAGAAGACAGAAGAAGTGATTAGGGAAGCTGAGATTTCAGAAGACAGAGCACCCCAATAGCACCGTCCTTCAAGAACAGAACTCGTGGCAGCTACCACTAGAACAACAGTAACAGTGGTTGGATAATGAAAGACTTGCTCATATTCTGTCTGTTAATATCAAGGTAGAGTGGAATGCTTTTTATTTTAGACCAGTCCAGGCAAGTTCACATAACATTGGGCAAGATATTGGCATGATACCATTAGCACATAACATTCATTAGTTATGAAATTCTAATAGGCAAGGGAAATAACAAGCCTGTCACCAAAGACAGCGTAAAAACAAAAAGGCTACCATGAGGGGGCACTGAAAGAAGGCACAAGCCTTCTGCAGCTAGGGAAAGGATTCTGGAAAAAATATCATTTTGAGGGATCAGGAAGAAAAGGCCATCTACTTGATGCCTTGATACAAAGTTGTCAAAGAATAAAGCAGAGAAGGAAAGAAAGAAATCAATATGAGGCTCCTTCAGGAATGCAGTGGGCATGAGGGGTGCCTCTGTTTGGCAGCCCCATGATGCTTGCAGCTCTGGCTCAGATTGTGTGGATATGTTTTTGACTTGTCCCAGTCAGCAGATTAATGGCATTAACGAAGTTTCCATTAGCATCGGAGATTGGGGAGGAGGGTGAAGAGACAGAGGCGTCCAAGCGGAAAGCCACATGACTGCAGAATTGATAAGGCTAAAGATGAAACGGAGCTTCATTGGCATAAGAGAGGCCAGGAAATGCCACTACAAATTAGCCCCAGGCCTCATTTCTTTTCCCTTCATTATCCAAACCCCTTCAGGAGAAGAATGGAGGAGGTTATGACCCTCTCCCAACACACACATACACAGATATTGAGTGAGTCTCTCTCAATGAACATAGACATGGGTATATCTGTGTGTGTCTAAGGGTCTGTGTGTGTGGTATATTTGTGTCTAGGCAAATCTATATTAATATACTAAGTAAAAAAAACATGCATCAGTATTCACATCAATGTATATCCACGTATTTGTATGTGTAAGGGTATGAGTTCCCATATCTACAAGCTTTGCAGCTAAACTGTGTAATTCTTTCTCATATAATTGAGCTTTTCCTGAAAGTAACACAATTGAATGCAAAAATCTTGCACAATTCAGTAAGAATTCCAGTACCTGAATGTGCTGTGTGTATCCAGAGAAACTTATACCTTACTTTCAGAGTTAACTGGGCATCAGTTTCTACATACAAGTTTTCCTGCAGACTTATCCTTGTGCCTGCCTTCTAAGGTGTGCGTACAAGGTGTATTCTGAGGGCAATTACAGTCTTCCACAAGGTTTGTTTGTTTTTTTCTTTTGTGTGTCCATATCCTGTGTGTGTCTGTATTCCACCAATTATGTGGTTCCTTGTGTCTGTGTCCCAGCTGCCCCTTTTCCGTGCATGAGTGCCTTTTTTAGAAGTCTGCATACCTCAAATAAGTTCTGGATTGCATACACACTTCTGTGTATCTTTCTGTTTGTGCATCTTTGCCTATATGTGCTGGAGAATACACATCTGTATTTGTGAACATTTTTCTTTGAATTACTTGTAAACTATTCTGTACAAAACTGTGGACAAATTTTAGTGTCCACTCCTACATATATCATTCTTGAGCATATAGCAAAAATTCTATTTATTTCACCTGAAACTTGATGAATACATGTAAATGCAACAGTGAATAATAAGTGTTTGTCATAAGAACCACACAAATTCCATTATACAGTTATGAGAACTAGTTAAGGAAAATGAACTGAAGATGATCCATTTTAGCTAGTCATTTAGATGCAGAAGACTATTTCTTACATAGATTAAAAAATAACATTTCTGCAAGTCTAATGACATCCATGTGTTAGTAAGAAAGGTAGGTTCTCTTCAAAGAAACTGTTAGCCATAGGCTACTAACATGAGAGACATCTTTGCCTAGGGGTAAACAAGAAAACAACCTCCTTCTGCGTTTGGAAAACAAAAAGAGGAGAGGAAAAAAGCTGGGGAAGGATGTGTAAATGGAGCTTTGTGCAGTGGTGCTCTGTTATGTGAGCTGTATGTGACAATAGCCCTGAAACCCTATGCGAGCAAACTCATAAAAGAGGTCACTGTCTCTTTAATTAAAGCTCCCTGGTTTGAGGTTAAAAACAAACCCAGTGTTTTATGGCCAGGTGTGCGTGTGAAAGAGATGGGAACACGATCCCAGCCCAGTGGCACAGCAGCAGAGAGGAGATAAGGGAGGAAAGCTTTTTATTAAGGTGTTGCTTGAATGCTGCACCAGGCAAGGCAAACACTGGCGAGGCAGGACACACAAGCCCCCAGGGACCAAGGCTGCAACAGGGCAGCACCATGCAAGGGAAATGATTGAGAGGCACCTAGGACCAAGCCTTCCAAATGATCAGGAACAGGAGAGAGGAATCTAGGGAATGTCAGCTGAAGAGAGATCAGAAAAAGCCCCAAGAAGGTAGGGGAAAATAGCAGCCATTACCAGTGCCTAAGGCCTACAAGAGGCAAAGACAACAGTGATTCTGTATCACTCAGTTGGCAAATAACAGGGGAAGAGCAACTACAGGGCCCTTGTTGGCAGGGCTTGAGAGGGGCCAACCCTTCCTAAAGCAGTCTGCAGACAAGAGCTTCATGTTGTTTGTGAAAACAATAGGGACTAGACTGATCCTAGTGTCTAATAAAATGCAAAACCAAGATAAGAAGCAGAGAAGTTGCACCCTCTTCCTGAGCCTTTCCTGTCAGTGACGTGTATGTTGCTCAAGACGTTCATGCCCATGACACCATTACTGACAGCAAATCACACTTGGAAGCTGGGGCTTCCACTTGCCATATAATCTAATCTTTAGATCTCACTCCTAAGGTATCTGTCACTATAATATTGAACTCTAATGAAGTGCCTATATCCCATGGGTCCATTTGGTTACAGATCCTTTCTTTACAAAGGCCCCAACTGTCAGTCCTTGTTCCTAAAACTTAGGGACAAGGAAAACATCAGTCATTTCTCTTTTATACCCACATGGAGAGATACAAATGTTCAACTGGAATCAGGAGACAATCCAGAACCTAGTCCCTGGGTTGCAGGATGGTTTCTCCTGGGCAGAAACATAACACAAGCATTATTACACCACTGCCTCTGGGCACTTGAAACCATGTGTTCTGAGACACAAAACCTGAATTCCAACCTCAGCATGGCATGAATACTCTAGAGGCTGGAATGACACAACTGTGAGATACTCAGCAGACAGATTTGCTACAGTAATTACTAAAAGAAAGCTGAAATGCAACATGAAACAAAAAAACCTCATGAACCTCCCATCTTGTTACACAGCTATGTAAATAACAGCAACAACACACACTCTTGAAGTGCTGTATTACGAGCAAATTAAAAACTAGCTCTGCATTTTGCCTACTCAAATGCATGAGATTTTAGAGAAATTTGTCTTAATTTGTACTTTTCTTTAACAAAACATAGATAAAATTTTAGTAGGTAGTACTAAAGGCAGTAGAAGGTCAGCACATCATTTACTACTGATCATTTACTATCACAGATCTGCAGATGGGAAAATCAAAATGAGAAATGTAGAAGAACAAAAGGGATAGAGGAAGGAGCTGACTACAATCACAGAGTGATGTTTTATTTACATTTATCAGTCTTCTGCTGTGGAATTTAAGTTAATTTCCAGATGAGATTAACATCCTATCTCCAAGCTATAGACATGGAAATCAGAGCATTGAGAGGAAGTTTGACTGCCATAGAATTAGGAATAGAATCAAGGTCTCAGCCTTGTCAAAAACAGAACACTTGATCATTCCAGCAATTTTCCAAAAGCCTTTCCTTGAGATTTTTCCCTGCATAAAGATGCCTTTTTTCAAAACACACCAGTTACTAGGTTTGATGCTGAATAACTGTGTGAAATTCTGAAGCCTGTGCTGTGTGGCAGACCACGGGATACAAACTAATAGTCCTTCTGGGCTTGAAAACTAGGAAAACCAAAGATTAATTTAATCCCTGGTGTAAATCCACCAGAATCAACTAAATTTTGCCAAGAAAAGGTTTAAATCCATTATGGTAACCTGTTTGCTAATAGAAAAGAGCCAAGGCCCAGAACTACAATTCTATGATGTTTATTTCCCTGTAATACACGCAACTCCCCACATAGTGTTTCCACAGTCATGACTGCCACTCTTCTTTTTACATCCACTATTAAGTCTGACTTCTAATTTCCAAAGTGATCGGGCAAAATCCTCAGAGGCGTAACTCTCTTACTATCCATAAAGCGAGGCTACATTGGAATTTCCCCTTTCCAGTTTCACAATCTGTCTTTATTCAACAGTCTGTGCATAATTGTCCCTGCTTACAAGCATTCAGCTTATTAAACAGTTCAGAAATAAGAACATAGATTATATAAAACAAACATTTGTTTGTCTAAGGTGGAATGATTGAGTAAGATTTTAAAATGCAGATTTACAGTGAATGCAAATTTCTTTCAGATTTGTTTAGCTATTCCAGCCTAGGCAAACTTTTTGGGAATCCAGGTCATTTAGTTTGATATGCTGAATGTGAAAAGTATACCCTTTTAAACTCAAACCTGCAATACTTTCTTAAAATTCAATTCAATTTTTTTTTTTAATGAAAACAAAATCACACTAAATGCAAATATTTCAGGTCCAAGGAAGAAAAAAATTCTGGTTTTAAAATAATATAATTATTCTCCAACTTGCTCCATACGTTCCACTTTTTTTGGTGTTGCAAACAAACCAACAGATCAGTTATTAGAAATATCCTACTTCAGCATCCAATAATCCACTTTATTTTCCTTGGGCAGAGTTTCCTAAGCTTTGTTCACTCCTCCCCTGCTGCCCCTGACACTGAAGCGAAGCAAATGAAGCCCACATAGCAATGAGTACCAGCTAACAGGGATGACCCTTGCACTTCTTGGTTGGGTTTGGGGTTAGCTTTATTTTTCTTTTTCCATGTCTCCCAGCTTTGCTTCTTGTCTCTTACACTTTCCTTCCCAGGCTTGAAGAAAATACCATCTCTTATCACTACAGCTATTAAATTATACATAATATCTGTGCTTTTATTTTTAAGAAAAAAAAAATAGTAGCTTTGTGGCACAGTTAGGAGCAGACTGACAGCGAGACCTCACTGACCTCAGTGCAGTTATGCTGATTTACACCAACAGGTTATCAAACACTTTGGAAAGCTACGTACAAGTCTTAATTTTTACCTCCTACATTAGCAAAAGACCTATCTGCAAAAAACACTGAAGCTTCCTTCTATTTACTTTGCCAGGCACTATAGCTAGCTGGATTTTTTTACATGTTCTTCACTATGAACATGTAGATTCAGCAATCTCAAACTTCTTTTCTCAAAGATCAACCACTTTTGACAAATTACATGAGCTAAAAGACTTGATGAATAAATATTCTTAAATTTGTATGAAAAACTCCATTTATCATATTCAACATTACTCCCAATACTAAGCTATTTTTTAAAAGAAACTATTCATTTCCTTTTCACAGTAGGATCATCAAAATCTTAAATTCTCTCCATAGACCCAAAGTAATGCTTGAGGTTTTCTCTCATTGTAGTTCATAAAAAGCACTCCCAATTTAATTTCTCATCCTTTCACTACAAGGAAAAATGTCTTAGACTTTTTCCTTTGAACAAGATCCATGTTTTCCATCCAGTTTACCATGATTTTCTTGTACTATTCCCCAAATATCAGTCTTTTGTCTCAGTTCATTATCTGTACAACTGAAATACCACCAAGATCTTAATAACCATAAATGTTTCTTGAAATATTTAGATATTGTAGGCTTGCAAGCACAAAGCTATTGGAATGATGTCTCCAAAGTTATGGTTAGCCAATCTTGTACTAATTGAGACAAAAATGTGTACAAATTCACTATCTGAATCATAGGGTCCCAGTTGAGTAATAGTCTACAACTGGAGTGGATACCACAGACTGATTGAAATGTCAAAAAATTCTTGACTATTATCGTCTTAACTTTTCATTATTCATTTCAGCGCTAGCCTGAAATAGAGGGGTCTTTCTCAGGTATTTTTTGCTTAAGGCTCCAACAAGGGAAGACATATCCTTGAAATCAAAAGTATCTACATGAGACTATGCAATAAAAATCCAGTTTCCAACTCAGCCACAGTTCTTTGCCAGTAAAGAAACCATTTGCTTAGTTCCTTAATTTCCCTTATCTCAGTTTATCAGTCCTAGTCTATCATTTTCAATTCTTATGAAGATCTTGTCATGTGCCTCTCAAGTCCAACAGTCTGTATTTGTATGGATCATTCTAGATACTTCCATAAAGTAGCTAAGAATAATAATAACAATAACATTTAGAAAGACACACATACAGAGCTTCCTGAATCAGAAAGTTATATAGTGGGGGGGAAGGGGGAGGGCAGCACCCACACACTGAAAAGGTTTAAGAGGAAGAAAAGGTAACAACTGCAAAGGAATCTAACAATCTCTTACATAAAATTACATAGAAGTGAAGCTCTGCTGACCAAGACTACAGACTAAGTGAGATGCAGAGAAAGAATACCTCCAGGGAACTCTACATACTCTGGAGAGGAGAGCTAGAACATGAGGCTGGCTGCATTTACTCTGAGCAAGGGGTCCCTGCTGCAATGCCCCCAGGCTCTCTATCCTCCTATCAGCCAGGCTGGGGTGTTCCAGAGCTCCCTCCCTATTGCTGGCCCACCTGCCCCTGCAGAGAAACCAAGGAGAACTGGCAAATACTTAGGCCTTACACCTCCCTCCCCATATGGAACAGAGATACAAATGAGACACTTGGAATAGGAGGCATTCCTGGGTTCTCCAGAAATATTGCACATATTCATAGCAGCCAAAACTGAGCTGTAAGAGTGGCTCAGAGACAGTTCTGAGAGAAACCACAAAAGAAACCGACTGATTCTTAAATGGTTTACAAAAAGACACCTTTCACAATGCCAGTATCCCTTTGTTCTAGGAAAGTGTCTGTCAACTTCAGCCAGTGACTACCAGCTCCAAATCCACCGAGTTCTCTTCTTCATTATTTTTCCCTTACAAAAGAAAATTAATATAGTCCCCCACAGACTCTTTTTCCAAAAGCTAGACAAAACATCTTTCTTCCATAAACCTTTTACCCTAGAAATGAGATAGAAAAACATTTTGTCCATACAAGTTAAACAAGATTAAAGTAAAAGCAGAGGCAGTCTGAAGAGTGTCAGTGAATGCCTATGAAATGATAGGCATTCAGCTGCTCTGTGCTGCAACTATGGTGCAACACTGATGCCCTGAAACTCTCCTGAGCTAGATAACGACCTGGAGAAGTCACTGTAGAGACGATCTCATCCTGCCCACAAGGGAAAAATGGCTGATCTAATATCCTCTTTTACATCTCTCATTCCCTACTCCTTGACTCATTCTATTTTTCCTCTGTTCTTTCAATTATTTGATTTCACAAACTTTATGAAGTAGAAAAAAAAAATAGAAATTAAAATAGAAATTAAAGGTAACGTTGCATGAAATTTCAAAAGAGCCAGGTTTTCATTCCCAGTGTCCACCACTAGCTTTTTGACAGTACTTTGAAGAGAGTAGACCCTAACAAGTCTTACTGCTACTAGTACAAGTCCTAACAAGCCAGCTCTCTTCATATCCAAGTCCCCCTCTTACCCAACTCCTGCCTCTTTCAAAAAGAGGAAGGAATGCTTTTATTCTCCACTCTAGCTTTTGCTCATTCCTCTGCTTCTGATTCCCTTCTCCCCCATTTCCATTCCAAAAGTTCGCAGTTAAAAGCATTGCCTGAAGCAAGATCACATCTCCAATAAGAGAGGCAACTTCATTACAGTTTAACATAAAAAGATCAGCTGATATTGATCCATAATTTGGACAAGTGCCATGCTATTGACAGGAAGACAAAATAAGTTAGAATGGCCATGTTTCAAAAATTCTGTATGTACGCTCAATCACTAGAGCAGAAATTGCAGTCAGGTATATAATAACACAGCCGTGTTCTCTATTTCCCCTGTAGATCAATGCTAGTATGAGAAGGGTGCAGAAGATGGATGTTGCCAACAGAGAACCTTGAAATTCCATGTTAGAACTTGGGGTGGCTTCACGGGTAAAAGTGTGTGTGTGCAATGGTTGTGTAGTTCACATGCAAAAGATCAAACTCCTTCCTCAGTATATGAGAATGCTCTACTTCAAAGTAGTCACTTCTACATTTAAATTCAAGTTAAGGAAAGCAGACACTGACCCAACATCCTGCTTTATGTTTGTATCCAGGCTTTAGTCACATCTCTTCAGTCACATCTGAGGGACCCCAGATGGATTACTCAGTGAATTTAGACAACCACAGGACAATATACCTTCATATACTTAGAGATACACAGAAGGAATATATATGGGCTTTCAGTGCATTACTGAACAATCACTCTTCCAGAAGATTATTTTTTCCAGAAGGTAGGTGGTGGCAAGAAAGACAGAATATTTCTTTCTGAGAGTTTTTACTAGAAACTGGCTACTGAAGTGCCACTCAATTTCTAGGGCATGCTGGCTATGTTTTACTAGTAGGATTTATGATCCCAATGTAACAGATGTTTAAACTGGACAGTAGAGAACAAGTACAGGAACCTGAACACCAAAAATACAATCCTCTACCATTTGAGCTCACATAAAACCTGTTACAGTAATTATCTGTTAATTCTTTGTACAGACCAATTGGTGTAGAGAATTAAACAGACAGACACTGCATCATACTTCCACTTTGCTAAGAGCAGTTATTTTTGAGTACTTAACTCTGTAAAGGTCAAAATCACACACATCTCTGCCACAACAGGGTTGAATCCAATCACAGTTCACATGGGAGAGTTGCAGCAGAGTACAGGCCACAAAAGCAATGCTAGCGTTCTTAGGAGGCTAGGACTCAAAAAAAAACTCAGCTCTGAGACACATACCTCCACCATTTCTATCTAAAAAACTCCTGTAGCTAATAGCAGTGAAAATCTTATTTTCTCTATAAGCCTGCTATTTGAGACTAACAAACCTCACTTAGCAATGCATTGCACACTACTCCTGATTATGTAGGAATACCAAGTAATTGAAGAAAAATAATACGCATCAGTGACTAGGATTTTCACCAGGATTGATCCCTTCCTGTTTCCTCCAGATTGGCATGTATTTATCCTTAAGCCTGAAGACTACAAGCCACACAGCTCACTCAAAACTATGCCATTGCTTCAGTAAATCCCTCCACATAAAAGGAAATAGATATACATTTTTCTGCTTTCACTGCCCTTTTAGTAGCTCACAGCTTTTTCAGTAGTTTGAAGCAATGATTTTGTGTTGTTAATGTTACATTACATGAACAGGGAGTACTTTTTAGAAGATACATAGTATGGGTCATTCAGAAAGCGTTCCAAGTTGTTCAGTACAGCAGACTCACTTCCCAGAAAAGATGCTGCCCCATCAAAACTTCATTCCACATTTTTAGCCTTGAACTGAATCCAAATTGCACAGCTAGCCTTTATCCTGACAACAAGCCAAACCTTTCTTCAGATACTCCTGCATTTTCTGAGCCACACAATACCCAGGCTGAAGTTTGTGACTCATGCCCATTATTAGTTTAGTCACATTATAGACAGTGTTGATGCCTAGTTCTCAGCACAATGCTGCAATGTTTAGGACGTGTATGGGAACAGTGAAGGAGGAGGTTGTTAACTGTATTTCTACTGATCACAGACTTTTAAAGACCTACCTGTAGGGCAACTGTACGAGCAGAAACACAGTAAAAACCACAGGTCTTCAGGTCATCCTCAAACTCTCATGAAACCCCATCCAGTGAGCTATAACTGCCCTTTCACCTCGCTCTTCCTCCTTCCTTTGGAGCCCATCTGGCTAATAGGTCAGAAGTGGGGACACCTGTGCACAAAGCCATTGAAGTTGGGAGATTATTTGCTGGCTCTGGATGGAGGTTTAGTTCCCATCCGAAGCACCTGCTGTTGGCCCTGACTCACATGGGGCCCAAATGCAGCACCGGTGGCCCCTGATTCACCTTTTCGCTGTTTGTTCTCTGAGCGTCATCGGAGGGGTATGCAAGGAGCTCGGTCTGTCTCCCTCCCACGCGGGGCTTTCCGGGAGCTCTGGCTCCCAGAGCCGTGCCGGGATGCTGCCGAGTCGCCAAGCTCCTACTGTGGCCTCAGAGTGGCATCTAGCGCTCGGCTGCCGCACTGCTCCTCGCCAGCGCCCCGCGCCCTCCCCCGGCCCCGCCGCGCCGTCCCGCAGAGCGGCCAGCGCTCGGGCAACCTGCGAAGCCGCTGGGCTACCTCGGGTGAAATGAGCGCTCTTCTCTCATACAATGCAAGGTTACGTGATGCCACGGGAAGCAATCAATAGTACGGTAAAAACAGAAAGGAAATAAACGTATCCTTCTGGTTATGCAGACTGTGCTGGGTAATTTCTACGCAGCCCAACTAGAATATGGCAGGTTCTGTTTAACAACATTCACCCTTCACTGCACACTTGGTACAGTGGTTTTGTAAATACAGACCTGTGGAAATCTACTTGTAATTACTAAGCCTTTTTTCAAAGGCCGTGCCTGTTCCCAGGTACTGACGGCACTGTTTGTTCATTGCTGCTCATAACAAATCTATCTTCTAACCCTAATTTTTCAAACTCATTTTAGTTCTTCTTTTATGTGCCAGTCAAAACTAAAATGCAGAACTCTCCTACAGCAGGACATCAAAAGAAGACAAGGAACTGAATGCACTTCCAGGAAGTATTTTCCATATATCAGAAATAACAGCTATCAGAATTTTAAAAACCACAGATTACCTGGAGCTCTTGAAGGAACTCCTGAAGGCAGCATCCTATTTATTATTATTATGGTTATTATTATTATTTTTACTATATGACCTACTCAAGTATAATTTTATGGTGAATAATTTAATCAGACTGCTCTGCAGGTAGGTACATTATCCCAGTTGAATATGTTTTCTTTTTTCAGTTTGCCTGAGATGAAGTAGATGGATATGTTAAAGAAAAGCTACATAACTGTATAAGAAGTGTGTAGCTTTTTCATATGCTTTTCAGTAGCAGATCTCCAAGTGCTTTAAGAAAAAAAGTAACATGTTGCTTGCTTTATTTTGTCCATCTGTGAAATGAGGATAATACCTAAAGACAGAGGGAGGTGAGGATCAAAGACCATGCCCTGAGCTTTTTCCAGTACTGACATAGTTAGATTTTTTTTTCCATTACATCTGAACAAAAGAAACACATCTGAATAAAAGAAATTAGAGATAACAGTAAGACAGAGTGCTTAAATAGTGTTCTGATCCTCTCCATATTTTAGTTCTGCTAACTGCAAATGTCAGGCATTTACTATGTTAATTCAGAGACGTGTTCAAATATAGCTAGTTACGTAGCATAATTTTCCAGTTCTTAAAATTCCTCTAAATTAGGAAAAGCCTTCACACTTGAATTCTGGCTGAATTAGCTGCTACAAAAAATAGAAGACAAAAATTACTTTCACATATGAATGCAACAGAACAGACCCTGTCAATACTTTCGTCGATAATATGCATGACAAACTAACAAGCTTCCAATAAATTAAATTTCAAACAGTTTGGCCTTAACCTGGAAAACTGTCCCATATCTACTTTGGCACATGGCTGAGAAGTATTATGGGTGAGAAAGTTCTTCTTGGCAGCAGGGCCTGCATTCACAGGCAAAATGCAAGAAATCACAGCAGTAGTGATGCTGCAAATGCTGGTTGCTTCAGAACTGCCCATCTTTGGCAGCAGACTGTTGATCAAGGTTAGAGATAAGCACTGAGAAAGCCCTTTATCACACTTGCCAAAAAGGAAGTGAGCATTGTGAGGGCTCTACACAATGACTAAGACCCAGCTTACCACTGAACTAGCAGCACCTGCAAAAATTTGGGAAGAGCTGCCCCCCACAGAGCACACAGTGCTTACATGATCTGCACCAGGACAGCATGTCCAAATACTTGGTAGCATAAAAGCTCCTCCCAGCTGGGAGACTATCTGACACTGTCAGCTGGGAAGTTATTTGCTATAATACCACCAACTTCAGAGTTACATCACCATCCTGTGTAAGAGCATCAATAGCCTCTTGCAGATGAAAAGCCCCGTTAGTGCTCCTCAGTATCATCTTCTTACTGCTCCTTTAGAGCTGGCCAAATCACAGCAGCTCCAGACATCCCAGCCTGTTACAGACTACCTTTGCTCAATGTATTATAATCAGAGATTGAAAACACCCCTTCGTTCACTGATTGATTATTTTATTTTTTCACATCCTCAAAAATTCCCATAAGTAGCACACTCCTAACTGAATGACTCAGCGAACACAAATTCCTGATTCCTTTTTCTGGCTCTGCCACAGATTCATACTGAGACTTTTGGAAATACATGTCATCACTCTGTGCTCCAGGTTGCTGTATGTAAGACAAATGCAAAGCACAATGAGTTCCCTGACATAAAGATGACAAATCATTAGTTTACTTACTATTCACATACTTCACTGTTTATTTTTAGACAAATTGCTCATTTTGCCATCACAAAAAAAAATAAAATTCTTTGTACCTGTGAACACTAGAAAGCTAACTAAGTCACAATACAGGAATGAAAGAGATTCATTTGTCACACACAACTGCAGAATTGTCCCTTATTTGACTACAAGACCTTTGTAACTATGACAAGATGTACATAAGAGGAGGCAAAGTGACAAAAAACCACAAGGAACCCCATGTTACCAAGAAAGGGTAAAGACAAATAGTCTCTAATAAACCTAATTGTAACCTATGAGATGCAGATGTAACCTATGAGAGAGATGCAGATCACTCTACCTGTCGGGCTCTGAAATTACAACATGAGTTTTTCCCAGGATCAACCGAAGGAAACAACTTTTGCAACGCCAAAATAAGCACGTTCGCAGTCAAGCTGGGATCAGCAGGACGCTCGGGAACGTGGCCACGGCGCTGCCGGAGGAGCGCCTGGGGTTCCGCGGCGCGGCCGGCAGCGGGAGCCAGGCCCCCGTGCCGCTCGCCGCCCCGGGAAGCAGCGCTGCTCCCGCTCCCGGGACAGCGGCACCTCCAAGCCGCAGCCTCCCTCGGCTGCAGCGGAAAACGGGGCAGCTGGTCCGGACTCCCTCCAACCGAGCGCTTTCAAAGGGGTGCTCAAGAAGTTGTTTAAATTTGTGTAGAGCTCTGAGTTGGAGCACACATTGCTACTTAAAATTTAAAATAAAATTTAAAAAAAAATACTTTCTTCTCAAAATAACCCTTCCTCAAAATTGCAAAAATGGGGGTCTGTAGAGGACTGAAGATAAATCACAACTAAAATGAAGTTTGGGTTAGTAAAAATAAAAGCACTGGACAAAACCTTAAGCTGTGTGCTGATATTCTAGGCTTAGCAACCGGAAAGTATTTTAAGCAGTCTCAAGGGCACATATGAATGTGTGACAAGATTAACTAAAACCAATGAGAAATAAAGCCTAAATATCAGGAAACACATCCCAGTAAGTAAAGTAAAGTGTGCCTTGCTTCAGATCAGAGCCTTTTAAACCTAGAGTATACAACAATAGCATAATACCCATTTTAGGAAACACTAAGTCTGCCCATAAGCAAGCAGCAAAAACAGATGGAATGGGTACTTTTTTGTTCTCTAATTTCAAGTCAAATATAAAGAGAAGCATGTGTAAAACTAAAATTTCTCACATACAAGAATCATCCACCCACATATTAAAATGTCACAGAACAAAATTGGGTGGCATCCCTCACCACAGTGGGGAGCTGATCTTTAAGGTCCCTTCTAACCCACACTGTTATGATTTCAAGCACTTTATACCACAAGGAGTTAATAAAAGGCTGGAGAAGGAAGAATTTTCTTGTGGCTTGATTCAACACACTTGCATTATTCATCACATTTGTGAAGGAATATGAATCCTATCAAATAATTAGATGGTGTGTTAACCTTTCTGGTCTGCAACAGCCTGTGACTGACGAGTAGAAGGGTTCTCCAAGAACAATTTCCTGTGCTGTTGTTTCTTTCTGCCTGGACTTTCAATGAAGGATGCATTTTGTGTGTTTGTATAGGGAATCCCTGTGGAGGTTTTGTTGAACTTTAGGTCAACCCTCTCTGAATTTAACTTAAAATTGGGGAGCTATTACATGACATATTTTTTCTGGTATCTTTTACCAGTACTACAAGACTAGTCCTCTTCCATTACTGTAATTTAAAAAATCCCACTCTCTTACATCAGTTTGGTTTAGAGTGGGGTGGGAAGGTGAAATACCAAATTGCAACAAAGTACACTAAAAGAAGCCACTACTTCCTAGCGCACTCAATTTACACAACTAAGAAGCTTCAATAGTTAAAACAGGAGAATTTCAGTGGTATTGTAACATACATTTTCTCAGATCTCTGTTTCAAAGTCCAGCATGGTTTTCTCTTCCCACCATCATACTGGCTGATGGTCACCTTCAAAGTCTTAGTAGTAGAAAAAAACAACAAACAGAGGTCCTGTCTGTTTTTGTTCTGAAATTTGTGATACAAAAATCATAGGATTTGTAAGAATTTAAAAATTGTCTGAACTGACAGTATCTGAGAACTGTCAACATTTCTTATGGGCCTCGAGGTTTCCAAGCAAACCAAAGACATTTCCAAGCAGACTTGAGGCGAATCAAATCCTTAAGTTCTGCTGATGAATGAGATGCCTGGAAAGAACTGGTAGAACCTCTTAATATAAAGTGGTTTAGGAATGTCTAGTCTAATTCAGTTAAGAAGAGGGAAATTAGGTCAAATAAGGTAACTGCAATTGTTTGTCATAGCTTTAAAAATTGTTAATTTCCAGGAGCTTATCCTGGTTGAGAGCAAATTTAGTAGGAGACTTCCAAACAGCATTCCTCTAGAAAGCTAATTCAAGCAGCCCCTTCCCTGGCTCAGGAAAGGTTTCCTTGCAGAAAAGTGGAAAAAACCGATTTATTTAACAAGTACTTAAAAACATGAAAAAAGGAATAATATTAAACAATGGAATCTCTCATTGTTCTGAAGAGATGGCAAATTCAGAGAAACTTTTTGTGGAGTGTAGCTCAGCTCGCTCAGTCTCTTATCAGTCCCTCCGGTGCTGGAATGCAGTGTCCGTGGCCCAAGTGGGCCACAGGCATGAGCTCCTGGTGTTTTTCTGGGTTTTCAGTACAAAGCAAGGCTGGTCAGTTCCAAGAAAAAGAAAAGCCACAGTCCAGGAACTTCTCTGCCTCAGTTAGTTAAAAAAAATTAACTAAAGCAAAGGAGACCTCTCTCCCTCTGTCTGTGCTGCAGGCAACACAGTCCATGAGAAAGAAAGTGGGGGAGAAAGTGCAGTTTTTGCAAACTGTGCGGTTCTTCTCCTTCCCTTCGCTCTTGGAACCAGTTTTAAAGGCACAAATATTATTTCTGGGCTAAACAGATGAATGGGTGTATAATTCAGCACCATAAAGTCGGCCTAGGACAGTGCTTTACATGTACTACTTCATTTTCTTCAAAAACTCCCCTTCCACTTCACTGTGGAGAAGCAGCACTGTCCCAGAAGCAGCTGCATTCTCAGCATGTCCTTTACACAATGGATCACACAACTTGAAACCTAGAAATAACAGGCTTGGTAGAGGACTTCCAAGTGTTTACCAAACTAAAGCAAAAACACAGATCGAAGGAAAGTTAATGCAGCACGGTGGATTACTTCCAGTTAATGTATGGATAAGTGCAGCTAAAAACAGTCAAAAGCAGAAGAAATGAAAGGCAATGGATACTCCTACAATGACATATATTCATACAGTGTCGACAGAAGAATGTATGCACATTTCAAGAGAAATAAACAATGGAAACAGACTGCTCTTAGTAACACTGGAGTGCGACGTTCCCTACGCATTACTATGGATTTTTTGTTGTTGTTTTTGTATTGCCAAAGGCAGAATCAGGCTCATTCTGTTGGTATTTAGTAACACATGACTGAGGAGCATGAGTAGGAGAACAACTATGCTTTGCTGCTTTAGGATTTTTCTGAAGAGGCACCTGGCATAACAGAGCTCTCCAAAGGTGGTGTGTTGCCAGACCAGGCAAAGCAGCAACCAGCTCACCTGACTGGGGACAGGCGAGAGCAATCAGCAAGCAGGAAAGAGCTGTGCTCCTGTCCCCATCCCGCCCTGCTCCTGTTCCCCCATCCCGCTCTGCTCCTGTCCCCATCCCGCCCTGCTCCTGTCCCCCCATCCCGCCCCGCTGCCTTCTCAGGTTGGTGTGCGGTCACATGATGGACTCGCTGATCTCAGAGCTCTTTTCCGACCCAGTTGGCTCTGTGATTCCTGAACGGCCTGAGCCTGCCCTAGACACACAGCAATCCTCCAAATCGGCAGAATGAATGATTACACCGCAGCTCGGGTGCCTGGGTGTAACGGGGTGGCTCTTCAGTCAGGAGACTGCAAGCGGGCGGCAGCCTGGGGAGCATCCTGTGACAGAGCTTTGGGTGACCGAAGAGCTGTGCAGCCAGGCCCGAACACTTGAAAAGGTGCTACTGTCAGCAGGG